>CM057142.1:48865389-48955498 GCA_029964075.1 Patiria pectinifera | reverse complement strand
TTTGTGTTTAGTTTTTTTACTCACTCCTGTACAGGACTCTGAAAAAAACGCTAGCCCTTTTATTTAAATCTCCTGGTCTTCTAAAATCTTTGTCTCAAATCATTAACTGATAAGCTGTATTAAACACTTTGACCCATCCTCAGTGTTTCAATAAACTGTAGCTTCTTTTTTCCTCACTTCTGCTGAAAGTGGCTCAAGACGATTTTCAACCTCGTAGTTCGACTTTGTTTTGCTCTAATGCACGTTTGAATAAAATAAAGTTTGTTTGGGTGATTGCTATCTGATTTTAAGAGGAATTAAAAATATTTCAAACTCTACATGCAATAGGCTCATACCCTTATTACATGGTTTTTGACTGTTCTTTGTGGGACAAGCTGTACTTGCTGTCAGTATCACAGATTGGCATTGGGTCTTTTTCGTGTTTCAAAATGGATGTATGATAACGATCAGTATTATTTCTTTTGGCCTAAAAGTAACAGAGTACTTCTTGGCCTCAAACTGTAATGACTATTATGAGCATTGGGGGTAGGAAAATAGCTATAATGGCAATGAATAACTACTATAGGTTCATGGCGTCAACGAAGAGGATAATTCCTTTGCCTAGCAATACCGTCCTAATATGGTATTTAGCTGGTTGACGCATCACTTCTTGTGTGTGACGACGATACCAGCGATATGTGTACTTGCGTTCCATCAGTGGTGTACGCCGCTGTCATGCAAATTGCAGTCAGGCAAGATGGCGCGGTTGGTCAACCCTAACTGTACTTTCTTTGCCGTGAGGGCATTTCAGGAATGGGAGCAACCATTTTTTCTATTGCTATAAAGTTATACTGAATCAAAGTTATGTTCTTAGAAAAACCTTTAACATAAAGTTCAGGACCAGGAGGCTGAGTGAACACTAGACAGACCTTATGGATGGCTCTTAACACAAATCTGTATTCCCGATGTATGCGTTCGCATTTGGCAGCAAGTGCAAAAGGCTTGCAGGGGGTGATATTATGGTAAGATATTCTGCATTTTTCCATATTTGTCTCATCAACATTTGCATTGTAAGGGCCAAAAACCTCCATGTTTGCATCCTGCCTTTTTGAAAAAGGGGAGGAGGCCTTTTTCTCCTTCAAATCCACTCCATGATGGCCTCCAGCTTTTTCAAAAATGGCCGCCACTTGGACTCAGGAATGACATACCAGCTACATGGGCTAGATGCAACAGACAAGAGGCCAAACATGTCACTTAAAATTTATCATTTATTCGTGGTTTTTTTTTTTTTTTTGGTTGAAGAAAAAAGGATAGCAGCCCTCTCAAAAATATAATGGGGACTCAATGTGACAAGAGGTCAAATGATGCTACTTTGAATTATTGTTATTTGGGTTTGTTTTTAAGAGAAAGAAAAGGAGGTAAAATTTCAAAAGGAAAGTATAGACCGGACATTGCCTTTTTGTACATGTACATGCTGGAGGATGTGGGATGGCTCAAAAACTGATAGTGCCAGGGTCATTTTGTCCGAGCAGTTTCTGTGTCTATTTGTGTCTAATGAGCAACCTAAGTGGTTCTTTCTGGACTTACGTCTGGGGTCAATTGTATGATGAAGAGCTTGGCAATATAGATGTTCCTACTGGAAGGTTGCACCCGCACTATATTGTCCAGGCATCTGCGTAGTCTGTTCCGTAGGGGAGAGGAACCCAATCGATGATTCCATGAACGCCAGTGTTAGCAATCTTTGCCGCTTGGTCACCACCTGATGAGAATGAAGCGCAGAGCAAGCTTCAGTAGTCGTGATTTGACCGCAGGAGCTATGGGCACAACCGTAATCACAGGCAGAATGAATTCAAAACTTTTCCTAGACTTGTGGTGAAAAAGTCTTTTCATTTCACCACATATGGAAGAAAAAAGAGAACTAGCTTGATCTGAGAAAGCAAGTTGCATATTCTGATATAAATTTAGCCTATTGAAATTTAATCAGACCAGCAAACTGTCATCGAAATTGTAACCGAAAGAAAAAGTGCAGTTAAGCTCCAGCTTGAGTAACTCCAGACATGCTCATATTCACCACAGGCTTGAGACAGAACCCAAGCTCGCAAAGGGTGGTAGCAAGAGACCCTAAAATAATGGCCTCCTCTCCAGTTCATTTTCACCTCCACATCCTATTCCCAGACCATTTGCAGCGTTCAATTAGCAAAACAGCTCATTTAATGATCGATTTGAACAGACCACAAAAAACAAATGTAAAAATCTGATTTGATGCCAGAAGGTCATTCATTTGTTTTAATTATGTAAATGCATTATCACGTGATGACATCGAAATTAAGGCCGCAATGCATGTGGAGAAGACATCGCTTCAGGCGCCGCATACAATGCTTGCCTGTGCGCATCACAAAAGCAAGACAACGAATGCTTCCACCTACAACGCACCAGACGAAAATTGAACTCACTTGCGGCGCTGAAAGTTATGTGGTACCTAAGATACATTAAGGGCGCAGATTTTTTCGATGTCATCACGGGATGCATGTGATTATACATAATTAACAAACCAAATGGATGACAGCCGTTGGAACTGGACGCTTTTTTACGGATGCTTCACCGAATCGGGCCAAGATTCTTCACATTTGTTTTTTTTGTGGTCTGTTTCATCGATCATTAGCTTCGTGGAATGACTGCTTAATGTATGAGGTGTATGTAAATGAAATCTGGGGTGGGATATTAGAGGTGAAAATTGACAATTTTGAAAGGCCATTATTTTAGGTCTCTTGCTACTACACTCTCACGACTAGGTTATGTTCCAGCGCTACATGAATGAATATGAGCATGTCAGCTGGAGTTACTCAAGCTACAGTTGGCCGGATATCTTATTTGTAGGTTTAAGCTGCGGACAGCAGCTCAAGAAATCGTTGTGTCTCTCCATTAGTTAGTAACAAATGTTCCAGTGCAGCCTTGCATGGTTATAAACCTGTCTCAGGCCTGGCCCTTTTTGTGTCACTTTAATGGGGTCACCACTGACCAAAGGTCACCATAATACTAGGGTCAAAAACTTGATTTTGTACCAAAACACTACTCCCTTCCAGAAATTACATGGTACAATCACTTGACTCAGGCATGAACACGTAATTTGTTGGCCTGCAGCATCCGATATCATTGCCAGCCTGCTTCAACATTGGACAATACTTACTTTTCATGGTAAAACTGCTGAGTCACTGTAACATTGGTTCCTTTCACCAGAGTGCAGGGAAGTGTTGGGCAACCCACACATCCACTTTGTTGATTGTAGACGCCAAGGTTTTACCAGCTAGTTGGAGGCAAAATGAGAACAAAAAGGAATTAATTGAGTAAGCAGCGATGATGTTATTGCATTAAAACCCTGGTTTTTATTGTGTAGGACAAAGCTGCAGATCAATCATAAAACAGACATGGGCCCATTCTCATTGAGCTGCTTAAGCACAAATTTGCTGAAGCACAATTTTTTTTTTTTTTTTAGTAAAATTTGATTACAAGCCAAAACCCCAAGTGATGTACATTGTTAGTGACTGGTATTTAGCTTTTGTTTACTTAGCATAACAATCTGCAATCATCTACTGAGTTGTAAAGTCAACTTTGGCAGTAAGCACCGCGGTTGCTGCCTGTTTATTCCAAAATCTTTGAAGCCCTTCAGTGAAGCGCGTTCCTCTTGTGTGCACTCTTCATCCGCAGCCGCGTATTGCATCCGGTACTTCGCCAGAGCGCTAATCTGCTTTTGATTGTAAAGGTGATTTTTGAGCAATAAAAACATTTTTACTCTAATTTGAGTAAATAAACCGGGCCCTACACTTACGATCGCCCAAGTTTGGCCTTTATTTATGGAGGTAGTGGCCTCACTAGTGTGGCCGCGATATTGCTGCACTGTATCTCTCTGGCCACACGCTCAGGTTGTCCAGTAATACTGAGGAGCTTTTATTCCAAACACTGGCGCACCCTTTGTTGGCATTTTTTTACGCAGTGGCTATCGTTGACAGGCACAGAATTTATTTCCCATTTTCTATCGTAACGGTAGTACTGCAACTTTTATAAAAACATCTGTGAGAAGAAAATATAAAATTAGATTATTAGAAGGAAAAAAGCGAATTTAACGTTTATGAAATCTCGGACTCATTTCTTTTAAAAAAAAAAAATCCCTCCAAAGCCTCAGGTCAGAAAAGGAAAAAATCGAGGCAAAACTGAGATGCGAATCCGCAACTGAGAGTACAAAATCCTACCTCTAGGCTCTATCACTGAGCTGTCGCACTGCTCGCTAAAACGCATGAAACAACACTAAATACCCGGTGTATATCAAAAAGTATCGTAGAGTGGCGCTAAAACAAGGCTGCCAGAGAACGATAGCCACTTCTGCTTTTTTTAACATACCACTGACTGACTGTTTATGGTTGTATTCCTATGATTTCTCATCTTTGCCCTCCGGCTGATTAGGTAATCTTTCTTCAAATTTTTCGAGAAATTTAGCATCTTCTGGAGTCCATGTGCTACCATGGTTGGGAAACCAAGGCGTGTTGCAAAAGCGTACAGCGCAGCAATTATACTGGAGGCCAGACAAGTGGGGCCTAGATAGATACAGTGCCTTTGGCATTACATGCATTATGCATGTTAATTGTTGCGCATGCATGATGATTCATTAGCCAGGGTGGACTCCCTTTCCTCCCTACGTGGCGGAGGGAGTCCAGGGAGGTATAAAGGTGCTCAAAACCAGGAGCAGAAATATTTTTACCTTGTTGGAGAAGCTAATTTTTTACGTCGTAGTATCTCTATGTAGTCTTATCTATTTGGCGGCTGGGTTCAGAAATTCCATACATGTGATGCTCACCAACCTTAATCTGGAAAATAAACACGAAAGCAACGTTAAACTTGTACGTGTTTGTAGACTCTTTTCATCAGTTTCTCACCGCCGAGTCTATTCTAGTCGAAGTGACATGATGATGTATCAGTGTGTGCAACGTGTAGTCATGGTTCCCTAGACTCTGACAATTATTCTCGATCCAGCTCTCACGTCTAAGTCCGCGCGATCATGTAGTAACCACCCTCATACACACGCGCACTTACTTGGAATAAAAGCGGTCGCTAATCCAATGACCGAGCGTGTTTCGCGCACAGTTACCAGGTAGAAACACAAGTTTAAACTTTGGTCATTAGTTGAGCGTTTTCGCGTGACATCGGTTGGCTGGGGTGACGCCTACGGTTCCAACCAAACTAAACAAATGAGGGCGCTAGCATGCGTGTGGCGCACCGTACGCACTTTCGTGACATTGTACATGACCCCGACGCGACTCTGGAAATAAACTGATGAAAAGAGATTACAAACACGTATGTTAGTTTAAACGCTGCTTTAGGAGTTTATTTTCCTGATTAATGTCCAGTCAGCATCATGATATGAAATTCCCTGAACCCAGCGGCCCAATAGGTAAGACACACCTGCACACATAGAAAATGTAGGCGTGAAATAAGCTTCTGTAACGAGAAAAACGTAACAAAAATCTGGTCCAAATTTTGGGTGGTCTTATGTAGAGAACTCTCACCCTGGACGTTAGTCGTAATGCAATAAAGACTTCGTCCAACCGCTTTCGAGTCAACTCGTACCTTGGGCAACTCGTACCTTGGACAACTCGTACCTTGGACAACTCGTACCTTGGACATCTCGTACCTTGGATAACTCGTACCTTGGTCAACTCGTACCTTCAATTAAGACGACTCGTACCATGCAAAATAAAAAGTAGAGTACATGTACATTGTACGTGCGTGACTATTTTGTATGCACAGTGCGTCAGTTCCTTGACTCCAAAATGATACG
The DNA here is from genome assembly GCA_029964075.1 of Patiria pectinifera. NCBI lineage: Eukaryota > Metazoa > Echinodermata > Asteroidea > Valvatida > Asterinidae > Patiria > Patiria pectinifera. The sequence goes on along the minus strand of CM057142.1, from coordinate 48,949,689 downwards.
ATTCTCTTCAAGTCAAAGTTAATTTCTATCACAGAACCATTCAAGATCTAATGGCTTTGCCGGGCAGCGTGATTTTCCGCGTTGGACCTGCCGCAGGGCAATGGAGGTGACTGCCGGGCCAGCCCTTGACTTCAGTGATAGTACAAGTCGTCTTAACTAAGTAGGCCTACGACCTGAAAGGTGCAAAGTTGTCCAAGGTACGACTCGGTATAATGATGTCCAGTTGAAGGTACGAGTTGTCCAAGGTACGAGTTGCCCAAGGTACGAGATGACCCGTTACCGTCCAACCTGGCGGGGCTAGATGATTCATGAACATGATCGATGATGATCAATGAATACTTACTGCATGGGAGGAATTTAGTTGCATAGCATGTACTTGCTGTCACTGCCAACACCAGGATAAAACTGATCATGTTGTTCGAAAACATGGTTATTTAATTAATCTTCTTTTTTTAATTCAGTATCTTTTAAACTTCAGCTACAAGCTACACGGAACTCCGTCGGATTGATCACACGGTCAGTTTTTAACCGATCCGATCTCTCGCACTTGTACACTCACGTGACATGCCATTCAGGTGAGTCACATGGGTCATATCAGGTGATTGTATTGAGGGCGCCCTTACATATTGACGAACAGTTGGCCTTTTTTATTATGAGGGCGCCCTTAGATTTTAACGAATGGCCTTTTTGGGCCAACCAACTCGCCGCCGCGCCGCGCTCAAATTCTAAGACGTGTAGATAATTAATACAATTGGTATAATCATCCATTATCTCCGGAATCATGAGTTTGCATGGATATTCCCGCCCTCAAAACGCACTTTAATGTTTCCCACGACCTTCCGGTGTGGCAGGTAATTCTGTCCCACTGTGTCCCCCCGGACAAGTTTACCGGCTCGTGACCCGGTAAATCTGTCCGGGGGGGGGGACGCATTTACCTAGGAAGATCCGCCCCCTCCCTGGTAAACATGTCCCCCTGCCCAACGTTGAAAGTGCCCCCCCCCCTGGTAAATGTGTCACCCATCATAGAGCTAGGACGTGTTCGTGAGCGCGCATCGCCGCAAGTACATGCTGCAAGATTTGTGGCAGCGATTATCGCGTGTGTATAATGTGTATCCGGCCCGCTACAAAGGAAATTCATCCAATAGGAAATTTCGTTACGCGCTACGATGGGAACGCAGACCAGTCAAAGTAGGCATTATATCAATGAGGCGTCCACCGTAGAATAGGGCTACACCGTGCTCCGAATCGATCAAAACATTGTGTTCACATTTCACATCTAAGAAAGAGACCAAAAAGTATTTATTTTTTTTCATCTTCATGAAGGGTAGACTAAAGAGTAAAAAAATGTATACCTTGTAGAGTGAATTCATCAAAACAATATAGAGAACTGGCCTTCTGCGTTGCAAAACTAGGGGGACAAAAAAACCTAGAGGGGACAGAATAACCTGAAGGGGGACAGAATTAACGGGCCGGGGAGGACACTTTTACCTAGGAAATTCTGTCCCCCCAGACACTTTTAACGGGGGACAGAATTACCGTCCACACCGGCAGAAAGTGCTTTTTGTTGACAAACTTCAAATTTACTCAGTTTTAGTTACCTCCGCAAATGAGGTTATGTTTTTCATCGGCGTTGGTTTAATTGTGGTTGATTGGTGAGTTTGTCTGTACTTACAACAAGATAACTCACAAAGTTATGGACGGATTTGCATGAAAATTGTTTCAAATCGATTAGATTTTGGATGCTTGGATCTGGGACTCGATCCAGGATTGTTTGTAGTGAAGGATTCTTCACCATCATTTTGTTTGTATTTTTTTTTTTTTTTACTGACAAGATGGCGGGGAATAGGTTAGCATTGACGGAGGTTTGCGTCCTTTGAGTGCTGTTTAGTTGAATATTCGTTTACCGTAATAAAATGCTTGATGTTAAATCAGTGTCATGAAATTTCCGCAATTCAAAAACGTGGTATCCGGAAATTCGGAACAAAATCGGTCGATTCGAGTGTATGTTCCCTACCTAACGATTAACGTGGCGCACTTTCACAAAATCTCGGAAAAATCCCGGGTTACCATTTCAAGAATTTTGTTAAAGTTGAACTTCTGATAAACCATTCTCAATCTCCACTTACTTTTTTTTTTAAATGAATTAAACCGAACTACATCGGTTCGTTCATGGTGCACTTCAAAATAAAGTCAGACTAATCATGCCAAAATAAACTTTGCAACAGAGGTAAGAACGTTTACAGCTTGATGAAATTTCACTTAACTGTGAAACTCCAGGTAAAACGTTAGCGTAAAAAATAAAACTGTAGCGAAATGAAAGTGTACCACGCTAGGGGCACCGCATCGCCACGTAAGGGGACACCAACACCATGCTATTTGGATCGTCTCGCTTGCTAAAGGTCATCAAACCCCTTTAGAAATCAACATTAACATTGTGTCTCTAGAAAAAAAGCAGTGCATGAAATATCTAGGTGTTTACATCGACTCGCAACTCGGGTGGTTAGATCACATTATACATTGTAATCATCTTTGTTCATCTGTTTCTGAATTGGTCACGAAACAGAATTATACATTTTCTTCCCATTGAATAAATTTCTTGGTAAAAACTTTGATTTCGAGTCCCCTCGTTTGACTGGGTGATTTGATCTGGAACACTGCAGCAAAAACGCATCAGTGAATCGTCTCGATACACTGTTGAATAGGACATCTACCTCTCGTGTCTTTGGCTGAAAAACATTAGATTAGTTACCGTAAAGACACACTCATGCAATATTATGGTGTTAAAATGTTTGACTGGACCGGCACCTTATCTTACTGGAAATGTTGTCAAAGTATCTGATCAACATTCCCAACGTACACGATCTGACACTTCTGGAAACGTACCTCCTCATCCTAAGTCAGAGTCTGGGAGAAAAGACTTTGGAGTGGTACAAACCTGGAATGTGCTTCCATCTCTTCTTAAAAACCTGTCTACTTAGCGAATTAAATCCACTCACTACAGTAGTCGGTTTTACAGGTTTTCTTGTCTTGATTTTTCAGACTTTCTTGTTTCGCCATGCCAAGTCCCTTATAATTTGTAATACTGTAATTTTTCTAATTCTTCAAACCAACCAACCAACCAACAAATTAACCAAATCCAATGGAAACATTTAAACCTCCTGGTGGCGGAGGAAATAAAATAAATAAATTAAGGCCTAAAACCACGCCTGGTAGGGTTACGTCTGCGGGAAGATTAAGAAAATAAGAATAGTAAACATTCCCGGCCCGTTAGGAATTATTTGCCATAGTTGTTCATTAACAAGAGGAAACAGTTCTGTTTTTTTTTAATGGCGATGTTGACGATAATTCTCCGTCCGATCTTACACAGCGCCCTCTAATGACTGAGTAGACTGCGTTGACTGTTGCTAGTAGTGACGACAGGTTCACTGCGACAGGTTCTAGTCACGCCTGTTAACGCCTCGAACCCCAGCTGTACGCTAGCAGAAGTAGGTCACAATTATCCGTTTCACCTTCAAATATCAAATGATTGATCGTTAGTTCTGTTGTAAAATCAAAACAGATTAATATTCAATCTATAAAAAGCCTTAAGAACAATTAAACACGTTCTATTCAATATTTATTAAAAGTTTATAAATATTTTAAACCCTTTTTAAAGTGATGCGCCGTTCAGCCATTAAATATAGTTCCGGGGCTGCGCGAAAAGTGCGATAAGTTCCGGTACGCGATACGGTACATGCAATTATCGTGAACAGGTGAATACGTGCAGTCGTCTGCGAATGGCTTTGTACACGCTTGGTTAGGGTTTGTTTTGAAACAAGTCTAAGATTTTGCAATCATGTAATTTATTCGTGATGAAGCTATGGATTGGATGACCAATTGTGCATCTGTTGCTGCCACTAGCTTAGCCACTTTTCAGCTGAATTTGATGAGGCTACGACGTCAGTGAATGATTGCCCACAACACGACACCATGCATAGTGAGTTCTGTTTACTTTTTATTTATTTATTCCAAAATATATGTGACGTGTGGGACGGTATGTAATTGTTGGATAATCATCATGTGGGGTATCCAATGTGTAAGTGGTTTTATGTTTTTTTTTCTGATTTGTATTTTTCCCCCTTTTTCTTGTGTTAAAGTAAACTTAGGCAGTGGTAGCCCCATAAATGTGGCCAGTTTACTGGACTGCCTCCGTAAACATAGGCCACACACCGACCGTATGGAAAACGTACTCGGCGAAATGTTGAACATGTTGAAAAAAATGTTGAAAGTGATTTCCACCATTTGTCCACATTGCGACTTCAGACCCAGTTTATTTAAGCTTTAAAAGTACACTTACCTTCTTAATAACAAAATGAGAACCTCCGGCCAGTGTCAGTTGTCCAGCTGCTGCCTAATTTACGTCCTTTTCTGGAGCCTTTTTGGCAACTTGGATTCATTCTACCTCCTTCATTGTCCGTGGTCCAACTGAACAATGGCGTCGCGCAATATCGGCGCAGGGCGGGGGCTGTTACCTGCCTTCTGTCAATCCTTCATGTAAAGCGCGCCCTCATGCGTATACATCCTCGGCCAGCTGGCCGTACGACGTACGTACGTATGGACTACCGTACTGACGTGTACTGACGTGTAAAATCTGGATTTTTCCAGTTCGCTCGGCTTCGCCTCGTGAAATGGAAAAGTCCAGATTTTACCTTGCGATAATATTCCTCCCATTCCACGCTGAGCCACTCAATACTTGTATTATAACAACGTCTAGCCCCTAGACTAGACAAGCAACAGCGCGGCGAGTGTTAAGTGTTTTTTATTTCATTAATTAATGAAATGTACATGTATGTAGTGAGATTTTGTCTGTATTCCAATGTTTCCCTTATCTTTCTCTGCAGAGTATCGAGTCCTTGGTAAGAAAGGCGAAGGGACCTTCTCTGAGGTTCTGAAATGCCAGCACATCAAGGATGGGACGTATTACGCCTGCAAGAAGATGAAACAGACATACGACAGGTATGTATGCGTGTGGTTTGCTTTGAATAACCAGAACCAGAAAAAAAAACTTCATGGTCTAAGTCTACACCTGCAGATTGTATGTTTACATCTTAATGACGGGTGCCCCCCCAAAAAATGTTTACACTTTTTCACACGCATATTTCTCAAAATTATACATTGAGTTGACTGTTTGTAACAGAATGACATGTTGAAAGTGTTCTGTGATATTCCTTAAACTACAAGATCTTGGTGTAACCGGGTATATAGTGAAAACGGCATTAAAAATAAAGGCTAAATTAAGAAATGGCGGCCATTTACAGAAAAATGGAGGGAAAAAAAACGAGTTTGTCCACGTGTGTTGTAAGGAGATATGGTCAAAACAATAGACCCGCGTGCACAAAGAACTGCAATAACAATGACCATATCTGATACACGCCTGTGGACAAACTGGCTTTTGACCATATTTCTGTAAATGGCCGCGCCATTTCTTACTTGAGGCTTTGTTTTCAGTGCAGTTTTTACCATATACCACTGAGATATTGTAGATGGTAGATTAGGAATATCTTTTTAATATCAACTTGTTGACTCAATTTTGAGAAATCTGCGTTTGAAAAAGGTACATGTAGAAGGTTTTTTTTACCACCCTGTAGTGCACCCCTCTCAGTGTTCCAGTGTTTTAGGGAAGTTAAAGTTACTTTCCGTTGTGCTCTTTAACAAACTCATATTTTTTTTTTTTGAAAACTGTTCAGATTTGCCTTACTAGCAGACTGGCTCCCTGCCCGTTCTTGGCAGGCTTCAACAAATTCGAACATTCAATACCTAAATGTACTATGTGGGCCCATGTTTTTAGGTCGATGTTTCATTGAAAAGAGTGTTGCTAGAAGCAATTTAGAAAAGTAATCATTTTTTGGGGGGGGGGGTGAATGAAACTTGGAAATAGCACTGGGAATGCAACTTTAAAGTATTGAAGCTTTAGTACTCCCAGGTATCTACTAAAAGGTATCCTGAATCCACCAAAATCCAACAGCAAATAGCGGTACCAACAAACGTAGCCAAGGAGTTAAACTGTTGAGATCCTGAATCCATCATAATCTCTCAGATGCTCAATATTGATATATGGCGGTACCCGGTTACACCTCTATGTTCCGACACCCCTATGTTCTGACACCCTAATGTTCTGACACCCCTATGTTCCGACTGCACGTATTTCTATTCCTAACCCTAACCCTAACCCTAACCAGGAGTAACACAATCTTATGTGCGGGTTGTCGGAACGTAGGGGCGTCAGAACACAATGGTGTTGGAACATAGAGCAGTCACCGAGGTATCCTGAATCCATCAAAATCATGAAGTTAAGCTAGGATTAAAATCCTAAATCCATCAAAATCTCCCAGTTTGTTCAATATGGAGGTATCCTGAATCTGCCGAAATACTCTAAAACAGGGGTATAGATTTTGGTGGGTAGGGTTAAGCAATGTTTATTACAAATACAGTAGCCCTGAAAAATGTGAACGGGTTTAGACTCCCAAACAGTACCACTGTACTGATCTCAACTCAGGTTGGTGACAAATTGGAGGGTTTTTTTTTCAAATTGTTTTCCATTTGTTTTGTAGTTTGGAGCAAGTCAATAACCTACGAGAGATCCAGGCCATGAGAAGACTGAGTCCACATGAGAACATTCTGGAACTGATTGAAGTCATCTTGTGAGTTTTCCGTTATCTGTTATGAGAACTGAATAATTCACTCGTGATGTGTGTCACAGAATTTGTCAGCTCGATGCATGAGCTTACCTTGCGATGGTTTGACATTCATTATCTGCTAGAATGGAGGGGTCTGACATGGGAAGAATATTATTGTACATGTGTATGTAGACTGTTTTTGGAACTGCTGTTAAAAAGAATGGTGGACTCGGTGCACAAGTATTCCATCATAAATTACGAAGATAGAGTTGGAGGAGTGAGTCCACTGGTAGGGAAATGTGAACGCTGTGCTGACGACACCAGCAGCTGATTTCACAAAAACCTGATACAATGGCGTAACTCCGCTTGCGCCACAATTTACCGCGTAAGTTGCGCTACATTTTCTGCTGTGCAACATTTCTCTTATGACACATTTCACAAAAGTCTCATAGTACGTAAGTCCGCGACTTGTGCAATAAGTTATGGCGATCATTTTAGGTGGGGTAATAACTTACGCGATCATTTTAGGTGGGGTAAGTTGTGGCGTAGCGACTGACAATGACCTATTTTTTACAATGTACGTGTACATCGTGATCGTCATGGAGCCTGTCATTGCACAACTTATCAAGCTTGGTACAAGGCACTCACAGCTTTTTGTTTGAGGTACATTAATTGCTATTTCACTCGTGACAGAATTTTTAGAGTTGCTGCATGATTCCGAAGAAAGTCGGACATTATTTTGAAAATGGCCGGTCGAGGTTATTCAATTACTGTTTCGTGAACGAACAAATTCATACACCAACAGCCGTCGTGAATGCTGTTATTATTAAGATGTTTAGATTATTCAAAACGTTGCGCAGCTACGCCAAGTTTCGTGAAATCGATTGTAAGTTTATTGCGCAGAGCTGCGCAACAGATTTGTTGCGTAGGTCCTACGCATGGCGCAAGCTACGCACGTTTTTGTGAAATCGCCTGCTGACGCTTGTGCAAAGATGTTATTGGTTTGTGCCAATTTCAGAATAAAATTTAGTCATGCATAATTTTGTGTCATATACCCACGAACCAGTACATGCTTGCCGTGTGTCCATCCCACTAGTCTGTCTAACGCGGTCCCAAAGCACAGTCCACTGTCCATATATGGAGTCTATTGTGGCCAGCACGTACCCCCATCTGAAATCAGTACATGTACCGTAGTAGTCAAAGTTCAAAGTTTGGTGCATGTACATGTACATTGTATGCAGAATGAATATTTTATTCATCACCAATTTCTCCACTATTTTTGCAGTGATAAAAAGACAGGGACGCTAGCCTTACTATGCGAGCTTATGGACATGAATATCTACGAGTTAATACGAGGTGAGTTGCTGCGCGTTTTTGTAACAAGTGTGTCATTGAAAAGAGCTCTTATTTTCATGATTTTTTTGTAATTGTTGCAAAGGTGTGAAGCGTTGCTCTATCGTGTCTTTATAATTTTGTCTGTATCAGTTGCCATTCCACTCCAAAACGCTTTATTACCTTTTCAAACTTGCAATTGTTTGGGCACATGCAGACCTATTGGACAATTCTGTGTAATGGTATTTTGTAAATTGTTCATGAATGTGCAGTGATGCCATCATGTGAAACATTTCTTTGAGGGAATATAGGATCATTTGCATTATCCCAAATATAACCTACCAAATTATTATCAAAAAGCTTACTTGGATTAAAGATCGTACTGGTACTAAACAGCCTGTGAATTAGTCCGTCTGGCTTGCTGTCATTTAGAAGAAATCAAGAAATGTAGGTAATTTTTGGAAATAAAGAGTGATAGGCCTACTTGTATTCAAGAAATCATGTTTTGTGATCAAAAGGTTGTGCATGGTTTTTCACTGTTCTCTCAAAAAAATATCCACTGTGCTGAATATTCTTCTTTGGATTTTGAGTGATGGTATTATTGGAAACGAACAAAATGCATGAAAAGTAAACGATCCTATGCCTTTAATCCTATTCATTGTTGCATATAAAATGAAGTCAAATTATGGGTCGTGGGACGCTTTTCACCAACATTATGGAAATGGTAATATTCATTGCTCTTCCACCCTAAGTAAGACTAGTAAATTGAAATTGAAATGTGAATTAAAAAACCAGACATCTTCAAGTCATCGTGTAATATTTACGATAACTCATTGGGTTTTTGATGCATGAGGAAAATAGATTAATATTTACATCGAACTGCATTTTTTGGGGCATTTTTATTTCATTGTTTGTTAGTCGGTCAGCAATGCGGTCTTGCCACAGCATGCAGTGCAGCAAACACAGTTACGAACAATTGATTCCCATTTTCAATGAAACAAATGCATGCAAACAAATAAAAAATTAAAAACGTAATCAACCACCACCCCCACCAATTTTTTTTTCTGACTGTAAAAACCTAGCGCAAAATAAAAAGATTTTACCCGTCCACCTACCCTATGTATTTTTTTCAGTGTAATGGGAAACACTAACATGTTTTTTCTTGGCGAAAGTAGCTAGAACTAGTTGTTACATAAAAAAGTTAGAACACATGGAGTAGGTTTTGTCAAATTATGTTGGAATATACTTCTCATGATAATATCTTTAGAACTCCAAACTGAACTGTAAGAGTTACATGTGCCGTAGATTTTAGGGCTCAAAAACTTGATCCTTATCACATGTAACATGTGTAAGGACCATTGTTGGTTGCTGGTAGCTAGTTACCAGGCACAGTGGAGCATTATTACTTAAAATCTTTTTCCCACGCATGACGCAGCGGCACATCCAATGCTTTATAAATCAGCACGGCAGAAGCTTTAGATTTTACCCTTCCGTAGTGAAAGGGTACCTTTGTTAGAATTGGGATTTGCTCAGCGTTTGAATGAATGACATGAATGTTAATCTTTTGAAGCCTGGGATTGGTGCGTGAAAGCATAGAGCAAGGAATGGTGAAAGATTGTTGTAAGGTGTATCTAACTTTAAAAAAAGAAAAAAGAAAAAAAAAGAAGAGACGAACAAGTTCTGAGCCTGTTTTTCAAGGACAACTTACATGTAGTGTTTTGTTTGGTTAATAGGCAAAGGATGTGTGAAAAAGATTAGCTGCACATAATTGAAATAATAGTGCATCCAGTGTGTAACCATGGGAACTGTATTCTTGAAGCTAATTAGTTGATGCAAATTCTCTTTGAAAAGAAATAGCTGTAAAATTAATCTTATAGTGCTCAAGTAGCACATTGGAATTAAGCTTCTAAAGCTTGATTAATTTGGAATTTTCTTTCAAGAGGGTTTACCGTATGTTATCACATGTAGGTTCTAGTACAATACCGTTGTAATGATGTTCAATGAATACATTGTAACACAGTACCCAATACAGTATGTGCGTGTACAATGAACATGTGTGGTATTTTTGTGTGAAATATCAGCAAAATGCTTTGCATGTTGTATTTTATTGGCAAAATGCATATCTGAAATTTTGCAAGTCTGCAAAAATGTATAATTGCCGTGCGTTTTCCAATGCAATTAAGTTACATGTACATGTATGGGAAATCACTCACTGTATTACATCGTCGTTATGCCTTACAATGGAAGAATTGTCGTCCAAATGTTGGGGACTGTATTGTGGTTACTAAGGCAACCAGGATGGTCTCTAGCCGGAATGCTTGGCACTTGATGCATGTTATGTACATATGTATGATTGCATTATACTGTACAAGTGCTGTTTCCTTGGGCATGCGGTAACACGGCGTGCACTAATCTCGAAGGAGATACAGTAGTCTTCCCAAATTGAACCGACTGTTTGCACTAATGAGCTCACAGTCGATCATGCCAGTTGCTGACGTTAGTTGCCGACAATGTCAGTGCACCGATCAAATTAATTGTTACATTAGAATACTGCAAACTCATACCAATGCTGATCATTTACATGGAACTTTCAATGCCTGAAATAAACTATTCTGTTTCTTTCAGCATTTTGTTAAAGAATTTCAGCGTTGTTAATAAATCAGCGTTTGTCCTTTTTTAACGTTGATTTCATAGAAATATATGTTGGATTGCAGAACAATTATCAGGCATGCAACTTTTCCTTGGATTTGCTGATTTCCTCGTTTTTTGTACTTCTCGTGATTTCCATTACAAATTTAAAAACACTACAAATAAAGGCTTGTGTAGTTTGGAGTTTCCTCATTTTTGTCTCTAAATTCCCAGTTACATGCCTGAATTAAGCTACATTGTATTGCAGTAGGCTATTTGGTATAAAAAAACCCAAAAAACATTTGATTTGTGCCATGGCACTCATGTGTTGTTTAGCAACCAAATTTGACCAATCAACAGCTTAGTCCACACTTCTGATCGAAATGATGTCACAATTTCTAAAATCGACTCTGATTGGCTGGCGCGCAGGTCGCATAAGATTTGCATTGCTCACTTGTATCAGACCTTGGTTACGACGGGTGAAACTCAGACTAACAAACAGTGGGAAGTCTGCTGAAATCCAACAGAATCAAACAGCTAACCACATGTTCAACAGAACTTGTTTGAAACAATGACGATTAAAAAATCAATAAATCTGCACTATATTACTTCTCATGTTTGATTTTTCAGGAAGAAGGCATTACCTGGCTGAAACGAAGGTGAAATCCTACATGTATCAACTGTTGAAATCCTTGGATCATATGCACAGGTACATTGTTAATCATTCAAAGGATACATTTCTAGTTTTCATTTTATTTATTTATTGAATTATTTATTTTTGCCAGGGAACGAATGCAAAACTTAAAATTGCATTTTTCAATTAATTACTCAAGCATGAATTGTAGTCATGTGCAGTTTATTAAGGGGCTGTGCTAAGTACTGCCCCTCCCGAAAAAAAAATCCCAAAAGCAAACAAGCAAAAAAACAAACCAAACAAAGAAGCAAAAACAATAACAAGATAAACAAGAGAGAAAAAAAATTAATGGAATATTTAAAATTTATGATTAAAACAAAGATTTGCAGGCCGATCGATTTTACCGTTACAAGCAAACCGTTTGTTTTTTAGCACCACCCGCTCTTGCAGATGGATATTAGTCACAGAGGATGCACTTACAAATTGAAAATCAATTGGGCCTGTAACGTAGGCAGTTGGGCCTGTAATGAAGGCAGTATGATAAGTACAAACCTGTTAAGGCAGCGAGAACGACATTGTGGTTAATTTTTTTTAATGTTGCAGTAAGCACCGTTGATATCGGAATTTTCAATGATCGATATATATCAGAAATCTGATATCAAGAATATTCAATATATTGATAATCCCGTGCAAAAAATTGAAGATCATAAAGATGACACTTTGATTAAAAAATAAAATCATATTTTCCACGGCTTTCTCTTGAGCATATTGCTCAAACATTTTAAAACAAATGTCAGCGCTGAGAGTTTGTCCAAAACGAGCGTTTTTTTGATTTTATAGTTTTACATTGGGGAAAAACGTGAAATCCAGCGAACGCAGGGCACAAAGTGACACTGCTTGGCATTTTGCAATGTTTTTATTTTGAGCCACAAGTACAAGTGGCTGCCCAATTTTTATTTTATTTTACAGCAAATGTTGAACACAAAATAAAAACACCAACAGGAGATTTATTTTGACGATATCTGATGCATTTTTAGTATTTTTGATATGATTCCTCAATATCGAAAATTTCGATGTTTTGATATGATTGAAAATCACTATATATAGGGCAATTCCACACCAAAGTGGACATGACACCAAAAAATTCAAATACATGTGATTTAAACAAATTTGGCATCAAATGAAAGCTAAAAGTCTATATTTTCAAGATTTGAAGTCGGAATTTAATTTTTTATACATTTTGGTACCAAAAACTAGGATTATGTAATAATCCTGTTTTAATCCTAAAAATGTGATTAATAGTGATATGAAAGTATTCTACCAATAGACACACAAAAATATGCACTAATGCCATCAGTTTCTGTCATGAGGAAGTATTGGTCTTGAAAAACCGACTAAAACTTGTTTTTACCATTTTGCGTAATTTGTTTCGCTTCAGTAACTTCTAATATTTCAGCCTTCGAAAATGTCCTTCCGTTACCGAAAAAATACATATTTTTAATTTATTTTTAAAACTTGCAGTATGAATGCATTGAAAGTTATTGTGCAAAGCAAGTTTAGGTAGGCCTTCAATATGACATTATAACTGACACTGCTGTACTTCTCGTTTTTTAATTACAATTAATTAAATCACGTCCTTCCGTTACCAAATTGGTAGACGAAAACGGAAGGAAAAAATCGTATTTTTATCAAGTGTTACGACATTTGCGCTCATGTTTGAATAATGAAAATCACTGCAAATACATGCATGTATAATGAGCATTGAAAGGACATTCATGTGACCCACCTTCACAAAAGCGGGATAAGCAGGGCAAGGTGTTTATTACAATTTGAAGGCACAGGCATGTACAACATGTACAATGTACATGTCCATATATGCCGATGTACCAGTACTTGTACATGTATGGAGTTGTTGCAGAAAATCAAAACATAAAGTTGCTGCCATCAGCATTTATGGACAATAGAGAAAGATACGAATTCTGTGAAGCCATTCCAGAAGCAAATTACGTCAAAAATGAGATGGCAGAAAGTACCGGTACTTTGGGGCACTTTCATTCAATTTACATGTAAGACATGTGAGGTGCAGTCTTTGACAAATTATGCCCAAGTTAACAACTTCAGTTTGGATGTTTATACATTAATTGTTACTACTCTAAATCATTGTAATTTGATTTCAAACATTGATTTTAGAGTTCAATTAAAAGCAACACCTACTGTAACTGAAGCCATCAGTTCTACCGGTAGATGTTTTGACCTTAAATGTACATGTAGGCTGGGCCCCCCCCCCCCCCCCCACCCTTTAGGTAAACCTTTGAGCCTACCGGTATTATTATTGAAAGTTGTTGGTGAACATGTAACCAATATACTCAAGAGTTCAAATATTGTGTATTTAAACTTTTAAGGATTGAGGTGATGGGTTTGAAGTCTATTTCTGTAGTAGTCCTGTGTTCGTGAATTATGTGTTTTGGGTTGTTTTCGTTTTTCTTTTGTTATCATTAATTAGCAGTCTTCTATCTTTATCTCAATAGTTTCTTGGGTATAATTATTTATGCCAGGTCTACATATTGTTGATTTCACATTCAGTTACACATTTAAGCAATTTGTTTCACTTGCATAATTAGTGTAAATTCTCATTTTGTTTATGCTATAATTGAGTAAACGTTTTGTCCTTCCGTTACCGTCCTTCCGTTACCAAATTATAATCTGCTTAAAACGTTGTAATTATATAACCGAAACACTTAAAGTCAAATGAAAGGCGGTATAGTATAGATAAAGCTTCAGGGATTCCATTTCCTACCTTTAAAATATAATTGCCCCATAAAATTCACAGAGTTTTTGCAAAACGCGAGTAAGTTGGAAAACCCTTGTCCGTTTTACCGTCCTTCCGTTACCGACCTCATTAATATTCATAATTCATAAACGAGAGGCATTCATGCCCCCCAAAAGTGTGGAAAATGAAAGTAGCATTATAGCAATACAATTGTGACATTTGTTTGCTGTAACTATGAACAGTGTCTGTGATACACACATTTGAAATTTTGTTTAATGAGTGAAAACGTCCTTCCGTTACCGTGGAATTGCCCTATATCAAAATAATATCAAACGTCAAATAATCGAGTAACTTCTATATATCAACTGCCTTAGTGGCAGACATTTCATACGTTGGAACCAATTAAGCTGTCTTTACAAGGAATGTCAGTCAATTGTACATGAACCATCCGGTTTTACAATTAAAAGCAATTATGGCTGAAAGGGAGTGAATCTTCATTAACATATGAATGAGAAATATATATATTTAAATATACAAAAAATGTGGATTTTGAAACATTCCTGAATTTAGACATTTTTTTTTTTTTCAGGAATGGAATCTTTCACAGAGATGTCAAGCCGGAAAACATACTTGTCAAAGTGAGTCCTTGAAGATGTTTTTGAGCATTGATTGTTTTTGAAGCTAGCAGGCTGCATAACAAAATCAGCATGTAAAAATAGCTGCTCTAAATTTGACTCTTGTCCTTCTTCAGCATATCTGTGCTTGTTGTTTGGATGATAAGACAGAGTACAACAGGGATCCTATCTTGTGTTGGGAATGCACTAATGTCATTGCAGATTGCTGCTGGTTTCCCTAGGCAGCGGGCCATTAATTCCCCGTGTAATCTAATTCCAATGTCAGGCATCCTTTCAACCGGAAAAACAGCGAAATCAAATTTACTAACGATGCCCAGATCAGAATGAAGCGCAGGTGTAGCTTGGTTCTTATTACTACTCGCAAGGACAGTCAAGAATATGCACTGCTTGTATTTGAGCATGAAATTGTTTTTTCTTCACGGTACGTGCTTGGAACAACAGCCCTTCAAGGACGCCATTCAGGAGTGAATCCAATAAGTGGGAATCGCGCTCCATTGTGAATCTGTGTAGCAGTTATTGTCTCATTTTTTGTGCGCTTGCCGAATTTTCAACTACATATACACGCATTTTCTGAGGCATAATATAGAGTCCGCTGATATTCTGCATAGTATTTTCAAAAGGTTTTCCTAAAATCGTCTGTTACTTCCTGAATTTGTTCGAAGAAGGGATGACCACTGCCTCAATCTTTTAAAATTCTCTTAACAATCACTGTCAATGCAGTGAGGCAGTGCTGATGATATCCAGAAGCAGTGTGATGATATCCAGTATAATTTAGGCCTAAATTTATGCATGGCTAAGCATTTGTAGGTACAGCTTAACATGCTTAATAGCTTGACACAATATACCCTTCAAAATCAATGGGAGTGTATACTTAAAGCCAGAGTCCATCATTTGCAGCTATCCAAAAAGTAACTGGCGTAATTATTGTTGAAAAACATACTTGGTTGAAAGATAGTAAGGGGACTAAACTCCCTGTGAAATTATTCTTTCTGGCAAGCTGTCATTTTCAAGAAATCAACAAAAGAAGGCCTTTCCAAGCACCGTAGGAAATTCAAATTAGTAGTTCATTTTGTTATTCGGCGAAACGCGTGCAAGCATTGGCACGATGCACACACGCGCGCGGTTCGTCGGATCAGTGCGCGACATCGCGCAGCTGCAATCGGCTAGTGAGAACGTGTCTCGGACGCTGGGGTCAGGCCCAATTCAAAACATGATTCAGCAACTTTTGATTTGAAATTGAGATCCTAGAATGTTGTTTTTCTCGAAAAATGCAGCTGAAGCTAAGCTGAAACTTCATCAGATTGGTTGTTCAGCATCCTTCTTCAGATATTGAGCACTTTTGTTGCTTCAAATGAACAAAAAGCACAAGTTACAAATGATGGACTGTAGCTTTAACCGTCATACAGTCTCAATCCTCCTAAATCCTCAAAAACTGCCTGCTTGAGTTTGGAGGAGTGAGGAGGTTAGGGTTACCATGGTTACAGTGAAAATAATGCAAGGTTTAAATGTGTGTAATGCTGCGTTTTGCTTTTTTCACAAACTCTGCTGCCCTCCAAATGATAAAGTTGGCCCGAGAAAAGGTAAGGGCATTTTGAAGCCCGAACTTCATCTGTCATTCATATTCATGTAGTACATTAGAATAGACGTACATTGTAGATTTTAGAGGAACTATTGCTGTGCGTCTTTGAATAATTTGGGGTATTGGAACTTGGATTTGATTGAATATTGAAATATTTGAAATGCATGGATCAAGCATGTCCAGCTTTACGTGGACGAGCCTCAAATGTTTGGAAATATAATGGCCCACCAATCAGGATTTGCATACACCTGTGCCAGTCAAAAATTGACAATTAGCTTGACGAATTGAGCTTGTACATGTGTATGGGCACACACTGATTACGTTTTTTGTTTTTAACTTTGTAGGGAGTACAAACTCTCTGAACTGAGGTTTTATGTTTATTTGCAGAAATAATACAGTTTACATGTAGAAGTTCCATTGTTGATTCGATCACCTGATCACTGCTGCTTGAAGAATGAACATGGGATATCAGCAAAACCAAGTTTTTTTTTGTTGAAGGAAAACAGTTGACTCATTATTGTAACAGAGACTGCACACTTGGTGTTGGTGTAGGGAAAGTTGAAAGTCCAAACAACTCGGCCCACTTGAGGGGAACTTTCCCTACAGCGGCATCCTTACATGCCTTAAGTTTGCATGTATTTTTATCCATCTCAAAAAAATTCATACTAACATCTCATGATGCTCATCATGTTTGTGTGTACACATGCTTAGTAGCAAGACATTTGTACTAAGCATTTCTGAAGTGGATAAATTTTGTGATATTGTTGCTAATCCTGCTGTGTTGGCTTGAAAGCAATTCATGCTGCTTATCAAAACCATGTTGTTAGTAGTTATATGTACAGGAGAATGTTGCTTTAACCCTAACTGAAACTCCCTAGGCTTTTTTGCTAGGATGTACATGTAACCTCAATCCTGCAAAATCCTCCAACTGCCTCCATGTAAAAATAGCATACAGCCTTAATCCTGCAAAATCCTCCTTTATTTTTTGAATGTGGCCATTGGAGGGGTGACAACTGCCTCAATCTTGCAAATAAATCCTCCGGCAATCACTGTCAATATGTTGAGGCAGAGCCAGTGACATCCTGGAGCAGTGCAGAGGAGTTCAAGCATAATGAAGGCCTTAGTTTATGCAAGGCTGAGCATAAACAACATGGTCCGGTCTAAGACCTTGACACAGTGCATCCTCCGAAATCAGCCACATTTTTGCCATATAGCCTCAATCCTGCAAAATCTACATTTTGCCAAGAGGATTTGAGAGGATTTGGGAAGGTTAGGGTTAATGAACATGATGGGGTCCACACAAGAATGTTCTTTAAAGCAATCGTCAGGCTCCGGATTGGCACTGAAAGTTGACAAAATGTCGTCCGACTCCTTAGACATGTGTACTTCCTTTCCATTCAATGGGGGTAATGCAAGCATGTCTCACGTCATATTGTGCTTTCCATAATTTCTTTAACTGCCTGTAGATGAAAAATTGTACAAAGCATTTTTGAGCCCAAGGGTGGTGTTCGGTAATTGTTATAGCCGAATGTTCAGTATAGCAATGTTCATTATAGCGACATTCTACCGTAGCCAAGTTCCAAAGGATTTTCTTCTCCTTCCAATACAGGCACCTGGGTTCGAATCCTGCTAGGGGGCCAGTATTTTGATTGGGTTTTTAATCTCTACCTGATTCCATGGTTGTTTTTTTCTTCAGAAATTGTTCCTTTGGAATTTCCTTCTTAAAAAAAAATGTAATTTTCTTCCTCATCTTCTCCGTAGCACCCGGCTGAAAAGAAGTCAACAGACTTTTGCGGGCTATCCTGGACAGATGCCAAACAATAAATAAATTACAATGTTTAAATAAAAGTCCATTGCTGCAAAAAGATTGGTTCAAATTGAATGTTTGAATGGTTAACCAAACAAGACAGCTAGTCCTAAAATTAAAAAAGGGTAAAAAAACATGTAGATAATTTTGGAACTCAAAAAAAAATGTAGCAGTCAAACAACATTTTTCTGAGAAACTAAATCGTTTTTTTTTGTTTTTTGTAAAAGATTTACCATGAGATGATTCTTTTTTGAGTGCTTCTTTACCCTTGACATGATTTTTGTTCTGTGCGATTTGGACCGTTTGTTTAAAAGTTACGGCAAAGCTTGTAAAGACTGTCAAAATCTGTTTGGGCCACTTTCTTCACCTTCTTGGTACAACTGTATCTTAGATACCAAGTGACCCAACTTGGAATTCGAGTCCTTTCATTTCATTAGCTGTATCTCTGGACTGGGGTGTCCAAATGAGATGGGATAAAGACCATTTTGTGGAGAATTTACTACACATACTGACTTTAGTTTTTCAAAAAGAGAGTGCTAGTTTATGGAATGACTGCTAAATTTTTTTCTAGTTTCGAGACACCCGGTACTTACATTTCAATGTTAGGATAATTTTCTTGTTGGGAAAAAGTCTTCATAGGTCTACAAATGTACTTGTTCTGTGAACTGTTACCATGGTTACATGGCAAAAACAGCTTTGTTTCAAATTATAAATGTCATCATACTTGCTAGCAGACAAACAAGTTGATGTACATGTATGTAAAAATTTAAAAAATCAGGACTTTCATATTCCTAACAATTTATTACGTTACATGCACGCTTTCGCTGTCATTACATGCTTTGCTTTATGTTAAGTACTGTAGTAAGAGATTTTTGTGTCAATTATACGGTAGCAATGCTTTTTGTACCTAAAATCTATCTGCAGAAGTGTATGCAAATAGTGTTAGACTGTAATACATGTATATGCATTGTCCAGTCTTAGGACATTGCTTTTGCTTCTCAATGTATCTACGGTATAGACATGAGAGGACCTTTTGTGCGTTGAGTTTTACTGGATTCTACGTAAACACCATGATAGCCATTTTAAACGAGGTGTACATTGTACACGTACAAAACTAGATGGGGAAAAAATCATGGTAAACAAATTGTAGTCTCAAAAATCTTGTGTGATGTCAATGTCCATACATAAAGTGCATGTACACTTCCTAAGGAATTCTCATAGAATTGGCAAACATCAAATGGAAATAGCAGAGTGCGATATTTGTGCATTATATCATATATTTTCTTTTGGGCGGATATCTTTAATGGATTTGAAACTTCTTGGAGATGTCTGCACCAGAGGGTTAAAACATGTAGACAAAAATTGGGACTTTGGGTATTAAGCAAACCCAAGCCTACAACATCCTTCTGCCGTATGTGTTTTTCCATTTGTGCCAGTACATGATGCAGTAAATTTAGCAAGAAAAGAGCATGAGGCATACATGTTAAGCACACACATTCACGATTCAAAACGATTCAGTCAAGAAAAGCAAATTGTCATGATCTTTTATGTGCCTGGTAACCCTATAAAATTCAAAGCAAAATAAACATTTGAAAGATGATTAAAATATACATCATACTCTGTCTTTATACTCTGTCTTTGATCAATTTGAAAAATATTTTTCTTTCTTATCCATAGGACGACTTGTTGAAGCTGGCAGACTTTGGTTCATGTCGTAGTGTATATTCCAAACAACCCTATACGGAGTACATATCAACAAGATGGTAAGTTTAGAAACGAAAAAGGCTGTTTCAATTCCTGAACATCACTCAAGAAAAAAGTTTGCAATATGTTATAAAATGATCACATTTACAGGAGATGTTACCATTCCCAAACTTAAAGTTTTACTTGTTCATGATTTGGATGCATGAAATCCTGGAATAAATACAGAAGTGCTCATGTTCAAGCATTACCTTAGTCAGCAGCTTTCTGATACAACCAAAATTATCAATCCATGTTAGTCAACATACATTGTATTGTTGAGTTACAAATTTATGTTTGACATGTATGAGAAGTATCCTGCTAACAATTGTCATGTCTGGTAAAACTGAGGACTACAATGAATACTGTAAACTAATTCCCCCCTTAATAAATATTATTGTGTAAAATTAATCTGTTAGTCGAGCAAACATCCATGAAGTGGGTTATTTTCAGGACAGCATGGATGCATTCCTTGAACATAAAGCTTAATCTGTCAAGTCTAAGACACAAAATGAGTCTTGATCCAGTGTGGCAAGTCTCAAACCGAATCGAAGTAACATTTCACCGTGACTTGAGTTCTGTACTGGTATTTTGTATTCTGTGTGTGTGGTTTTTTCTTGATTGTGTTCTTTCGACGTACAGTTATATATGTGCAATTAAGAAAATTGCCTCAGTACCATGACAATCAGGTAATTTCTGTTTTTCAGAGATTGAAGGTGGGGGGAGGGGGAGGGGAGGGGGGACAGAATGGGGCAATTAGACAGAAGGGGCAATTAGACGATTGACTGTTGCTTGAACACGTGTCAACTCAAATTTTGTGATTGCAATTGGAGGGAGGAGGAAATGGCTTGTTACATCATGAGAGGTGTCATAACCTGATCACCATGCCAGTGCCCCCCTCCCCCCCCCCCTTCTCCCCCAAAGTTCAGCTGGTTCCTTTTGGGAAAGTTGACTTCATAACGTAATGGCTTTGAAGGTTCCGTACCCTTTAACATGTGTAAGCACAGTGTACATTTTAGGAATTTCCCTCTTTCTTTTATATCATTTCAAACAAAAACTCAAAATTTGTGTGTGCATACATGCCGTTTCAAACAAAAACTCATGTGCATATATGTATACAGTACATACCGTATGTGCATTATATCTAGGGAGAAAAATAAACAGATGTACCGATATGTGTATTAGTCAAAGTATAACAATTACACCACAACAGGGTATACATTGTAAACGGGCCAGAGTTTGTACAGTATAAGTTGCAATACACAGAAACTGAGTTTACAAAATTCTTCTACAATATTTGATTTGTGCTCTGGAGCTCTAATCTCAATTTGATTCCAGATTAAAAACCTTATCATTAATATCCAAATAATATCTGGTATTAACCGAAACTATGCCAAGATATCACTGTAAATGCATGTGTGTAGTGTAACCAGCTATAGCAAAATCAGGGGTCTTTTTCGAAAAAGCACAGTATACAAATATGGGCTGCTTTGAGTGGTGTAGGAAAACTAGCCTTCCAAGTTGATATTACATTTGTCCCGAGGTTCAGAATTACTTGAAACTAAGCCATAGATACTCTACGCTGGTGCTCAGACAAGTGCACACAAGTAATGTACATGTACAAGTACATGTACATGCAACCTACGCTTTCTTTGGTAGACTATTCCTGCATGCATGGACCAGTCCATCACCAGTCCAGTCGCAGGTAAATCACAGGTCCTCTCACAACTCCAGTTACAAACTGTGGATGAACAATAATAAATGAATGGTTGTCAAAGCTCACTTGAATAGCTTGTGATTTGAATTGGGACTGGAGGACTTGTGATGGACTCGACTTTATCCCTGGCTGCATGGGGCCCACATGTGGGGCCAGATTATGTAGGTTTTCTTTTTCTCAAGATGTGTTTTTGTTTACATGTACAGGTATAGGGCGCCAGAGTGCCTCTTAACGGATGGCTACTACACATACAAGATGGATCTATGGAGTGTGGGCTGTGTCTTCTTTGAAGTCCTAAGGTACATGTAAATCCGTGCGTTTTTCATCGAATCCCTCCACAAATCTGTGAGCCGAGGGCGGATCCAGGGGGGGGGCCAAAGGGGGCCATGGCCCCCCCCCCCCCAAAAACGAAACCTTTTTTTTTTATGTGACATCGCAATAAAGGCAGGCAATGAGTACACCACCATCTTTTCCTCAAAAAAACATTGGCACCACAGAGCATCTAAAATCCAAAAAATGTTTGCCCCGAACCCCACGCTGCAAATTTTTTGACCCACTTTTTTGGGGGACCAAAATTTTTTTGGGCCCCCCCAAAAATTGTGCTCTGGATCCGCCCTTGCTGTGAGCCGATCCGTGTCCTCAGTTTAAAGCCTTTTTGCCACCGGATTATGACCCATTATTCCCCGTTCCCCTCAAAACCGCCCAGCCTGTTACTCCCTGAGCCGCCCATTTATCAAAGATCCTTTGAATAGTTTGTGACTTGACTTGAGGCTGGATGATTTGGGATGACTTTGAAAACAGCTTTGTGGGGAGTGTGACCTAGTGGTTAGGGTTCGTGACTCATGATCAGAGGGTCAGGGGTTCGAATCCAGCTGCTGGCCATATGTTGTGTCCATGGGCAAGCCACTTCACGCCCACTTGCCTCTCTCCACCCAGGAGTAAAAATGAGTACCGGCATTAGCTGGGGAGTAACCTGCGATTGACTAGCATCCCATCCAGGGGAGTAGAAATATTCTCAGTCGTTTAACGCTACTGAAACCGGAGATAAACCGGCCTGATGGGCCATATTGGCTTGTGACAGACTGCTTGACTGTATTTGAATACAGCTTTGAAATGCATACGGTGATTAGTTTCCTCTCCGTATCCATTCTTTTCATCCTTCAAACAATTTCCTTTTTTCAAGCTGAATTTTTCCCCATTCAGAAATAGCTTGTAACATGAACTGTTTGACTCTGTTCTCCTCTTTCGCAGCTTACACCCGTTGTTTCCTGGAGCCAATGAGGTAGACCAGATTGCCAAGATCCACGACATCATGGGCACTCCGGATGCCAGCATTCTTAACAAACTCAGAAAGTAAGTGGCACAGGATCTTGAGATAAACCTCATTCCCTCCACACCCCCCCCCCCCACAATGAAAAGATGCCTTCCTGGTCACCATTTTTGTTTTTCCAAAATGGAAACAGTATAACGTTAAAAAAGAATTTGACTTTAGCAGGATTGATAAATCCCACACTTGTCCATTTCTTTCTTCACACGTTGTATTAATTTTTTAGTAAACCTATTCAGTGGAGGGAATATACAATATTAAAATTGACATCTCGGCATGCAAGTTCCATTAAAAAGTCTGTTTCCCACGTTGGTGTATATGATCAAAAGGGTATGATTACATCTCCTCTGTGGGGGGGGGGGGGAATCGCAACTGTTACAATGTTGTTTTAAAGGTAGAGTACATATCATTTGTCATTTGTGCATTTTTTTTCCTTTGAAGCAACATTTTGATCTTGATTTCAATTCAAAAGTTGTCAAGTTGTATTTTTTATTGTGCCCGAAATCAGTGTCCGGAACAAATTCTCATTCAACTGTTGAAGTCACGCATGAATTATAGCAACTGGGTGTGCGTCGTGTCAATGCATGCGTGCACCCATTCACGGCTTCGCCAAATTAAAAACGAACTACCAACGGAAATTTCCATGATGTTTGAAGATGCATCTTTGGAAAAGACATTTTTTTTCTTGTTTTCTTCAAAATGACAGCATGCCAAAAGACTAATTTCACAGGGAGTTTGGTGCCATTACTTTCTTTAAATGCTTTCCAACAATAATTTTGTCAATTTTGTTACTTTTTGGATAGCTGGAAATGATAAACTCTACCTTTAATTTCCTCCTTTAAAAAATATTAAGGCAGAGTGTTGAAGCCATCAGCCAAAGGAAATTAAATGTGAAAAAAAAAACATGTTGCCTTCCTTACAGCAAGCACGAATAATTTTAAGGTGTCCAGCTTTGGTGCTGAGTCATTTAGCTCGATCAATTTACCATTTTTGTTTCTCCACAGTAAAACAAGAGGGATGAACTTCAATTTCCCACCCAAGAAAGGCACGGGGATCCAGAAGTTGCTGCCCCATGCCTCCCAGGAGAGCATAGAGCTGATCTTCCAGCTGTGTACATACGATCCGGACGAGAGAATATCAGCCAAACAGGCTCTCAAACATCCCTACTTCAAGGATGTCAGGTTAGTCCATCCCGAAGAACTTTACGGTTAACTCCAACCCTCTCATATCATTAAAGATCCAATGGTGTTAAGAGGGAGTTGGTAGGGTTGAGGAATGGGTAGCCCTGGGCCAGTCATTGTAGCTTAATGTCGGACAAGATTCCCTTGAAAAGATTATGTATGCAGAATGTGCCATGGATCTTTGCCATGGACCTTTGCCATGGACCTTTGCCATGGACCTTTGCCATGGACCTTTGCCATGGACCTTTGCCATGGACCTTTGCCATGGACCTTTGCCATGGACCTTTGCCATGGACCTTTGCCATGGACCTTTGCCATGGACCTTTGCCATGGACCTTTGCCATGGACCATTGCCATGGACCTTTGCCATGGACCTTTGCCAGGGACCTTTGCCATGGACCCTTGCCATGGACCCTTTGCCATGGACCCTTGCCATGGACCCTTGCCATGGACCTTTCCCATGGAACTTTGCCATGGTCCTCTGCCATGGACCTTTGCCAGGGACCTTTGCCAAGGACCTTTGCCAGGGACCTTTGCCAGGGACCTTTGCCAGGGACCTTTGCCAGGGATCTTTGCCAGGGACCTTTGCCAGGGACCTTTGCCAGGGACCTTTGCCAGGGACCTTTGTCATGAATATTTGCAAAGATGGTCGTAAGAGAGTGTGCACTGGCAAGCTAGGAAATTGCGGTGAAGGTTTTAGTTGTGTTAGGGGCAGAGCCTATTGAAAAATGGTCCAAAAAGCCAGGTGATTGTGGTGCTCGTGTCCTTAAGCAAGACACTTTGTATCAATAACAACACAAAGCTAGATGCCACAATGTATCCTCCAGTAAAATGGATTCACAACACTCACTACCGTGGACCCATGAGGGTGCTAATGTTGACCCAGAGGCCTGCTATACACATGTACACTATGTAAAACTACATGTACAACAGACAAACAAAGTCAGATAAGCAAAGGATGTGGGGGTGTAGTTATTGTGACCATAAGGTTTCACAAATCACTAGGGATAAAAGGTCAAAACCGACTAAAGTCACAGTGTATTTATATCTTGTTTGGTTCTGTTGACTTTGCATGGAGTCTGGAACATCAGTTTTACATGCATAATACATGTACAGCATGTCTGGTGTAGCCATGCAAATTATTTGAGAAGGCTGCTAGTGCGAAGTTAAATGGATATTTATAATCTGTCCCCAAATGTGACTGTTACACAACTACGTGTATTTCGTTGTTTTTCCCTATGGAGGTTTTGTTTTGTCAAGGAGTTATATATGGTATCAGTGTCAGGTACTTGATAATATATACTAATACTTCTATGTATTTATCTACTGAAAGCTGATAACAATGTATGTACAGTGTACTACAAGCATGTAACGTAAAAAAAGCATTGTTTTCGTACCTGCCTGTGGGTCTTTTCCCAGCAACTGGAACTATGCATGTTGTGATGATTGAAAAGAAACCAGCTAGCTTAATTCCTTTTTTATGGTGATGTACAATTTGAACAAACAGTCTTGTTTGTCATTAAATCCAGTGTTTTATATCCGAACCGCTCACGTTTCAATTTGTGACCGATGTTAACCGGTGAACCAGTTAGATTATGGATGTTGTATGTGCTGTTATCTCAGTCGGGCACCAGGGGAAAACAGATTACCAGCTTTCCAGGGTGTGGTCTTGGTGATATGCATGTCTAGTTGAAGTTGAGGAAAGCACTTCACCTTCGGAAAACTTGTTAAAAATCTTCCTTTTTGAAGAAGTTGTGAGAAGTTGCTGATGAAATTGCCTGTATAATTTTTCTTCGCTACCTGAAGTGGGCACTTAACTTCGTTTTCAAGGTAGGCCTACAGTGTGGAGGATTTATGCATATTGAGGAAAATTTGGTGCAAAAGTTTTTAAATAAAGATATGATCATATAGTGATTTTTCTGTGAGGTCTGACAGGTCGGAAAGGGTGAAATGTTTTGTGTTTTTATTTTGTTCTTTTCTTCCCTGTGAAACAATTGTGTACAAGGTGTTATACCCAGATTTGATCATGCGTACAGCTGCCAATCTGAAGTGAAGATTCTTGGCTGTCTGGCACTGTTCTTTGACATTTTAGATGTCCTTTTAAAAAGCAAGAATTGCATTCTGTATGTACGGATGGAAGCATAAATCAATGTGTTGTGAAAGCTATACCAAGTTTGTACATATGTATAACACTATTAACTTCCGGCCCCTAGCACACAGAACTCATGGTGCGCTCCGTGTTTAAGGCAACTTGCATGATTATGTGCTCCATTCTCGGTTCGTTTGGCTCCCAATGACGTCTTACGATCTTAATTGGATTCCTTACAGCAACACCTGTGTGCCGTAATTTAATAATGATGGAAGTGTGTAGTAAGCTGTATTAACCACATGATCAATTTGCTCAATTGGTACCAGTGATGTACTTTTGTTAAAACATTCAGAAAGAACGGGATGAGTTTGGTCAAAATAACACTGCATAACATGGGGAAAAAACAATTGTAATCACAAATTAACAATGATTAAAGGAAAAATACAACATTTGCAAACATCAAAAAATAAAACTACCAAATCATTTTGAAATACCTTGTTAGACTGTTAGTGAATGACAGTGTAAAGCATCCTGTAAAATCATGACACCTGGTATACTGTCATTTTCAAGAAAGTGGTATTTTTGTATCAATTTCCAACGCTGGTCGGCCAACGCTGGTCGGCCAACCAGCGTATGAAAACACTGGCTTTATTTCAAATATTGGCCCCAATTGACCATCGCAGCACTTGTTTGCAATCGATTACACACCTATGAACGGGTACAAGCCAGCTAGACTGGTTCCCTGACCTTACAATTCCCCAATGTATGTAAACTGCTCTGTTTCTTCTTATATGGAGTCAGGGAACCAGTCTACAGGAAAATGATTGTTTTTCTTGGTTTTTATAGCATTTTCGAACCCCAAACCTCAAAAAAGTCAGTGTAACTATATTTGCTATTTATTTCCAACCCCCCCAATTCCATCCATTTCTGAAAATTACAGCAAAAGCAAATGATGTATATTCCCTTTGACTATAGAGTGTGTCCCAAAAAAGTGCAACATTCAGAAAACAAATAATTAAAATTGTTTAAAAAAAATTACTGTTTCTTTTCTTCAATGAAATTATGTTTTACATTAAAGCCTGACTATTTCTCAGTCCACTCCTTTTCACCCCATTCCATTTGGGTCCCTAGATCCAGAAATACAACCAATTATTAAGTGAAAGGGTGTACATTTTACTTGGGCCACTCTCACCTGTGATTTTACCAACTTCGATGCCTATTCAATGCTTAACCCAGATTCAGCGTGTCCAGGTGAGAGTGGCCCAAGTAAAGTATAATTTCATTGAAGAAAAAAACATTAAACACTTTTAATTATTTGTTTTCTGAATGTTGCACTTTTTTCTGTACATGTTCATCATACATAGTTATCACATGCTACCACTTACTTGTAATACATTTAGGTTTTTACTTTCTTTTCATTTTTGCTTAACACTTTTACTGTCCTATAAAGGGAATATACAACATTTGCAAACATCGAAAAATAAAACTACCAAGTTTTTACGAAATACCTTACTAGGATGTTGGTA
This sequence comes from Patiria pectinifera, assembly GCA_029964075.1. NCBI lineage: Eukaryota > Metazoa > Echinodermata > Asteroidea > Valvatida > Asterinidae > Patiria > Patiria pectinifera. The sequence continues at coordinate 48,922,068 of CM057142.1, read as the reverse complement.
AATGACAGTCTAAAGCAACCTGTCAAATTATGGCACCTGGTGTGAAGTCATTTTCAAGAAAATTGTATTTTTGTATACATTTCCAACGGTGGTCGGCCGACCACCGTTGGGAAAACCTAACTATTTTTCGACTTCTGCTCCAAATTTACCCTTTTTTCAGTCCAAATTTTGTTTGCTATTGGTTACATGTTCATGAACAGGTGCGGGCCAGCTAGACTGGATCCCCTTACCTTACAATTTTCTGGCATCTATAAATTGATCCATTTTATCTTTAGTGGAGTCAGGGAACCAGACTACTTGAACGTTTTTGTTTTTTCTTGGTTTTTCCAGCATTTTCGAACACAAAATTTCAAACATGTCAGTGAAACAATATTTGATCTATTATACTAACCCCTCAAATAGTTCATTTTTTGAAAATAACAGCAACAGCCAATGATGTACATTCCCTTTAAAGGAGCAAATTTGTTTTCGAAACACAAAGTTGCCAAGGCTTTTTTTTTTTTCATGTTTTCGAAACACATAAAGTTGCCATGGCGTTTTCCTTTCATTTCCAAAATGAACTACATGTCTTGAGGCGTCACCTGAAAATACACAATTATTTAGCCCCATTTTAAAGTCACAGCCACAAGAATGTCAACTTGTTTTGCGGCAGAGAAACATTTGGGAATTTCAGTAAAAGTTGACGGTCCCAGATGTACTATTAAACTTTCAAACAATTAGTGAACAGTTTTCTTTTCCCGAAATGTTGAACATTTAATTCATAGCCTTTAATAGTGTACATAATCCCAGCCAGTGGAAGTAGTATTATCTAGCAGGTCCTGCATAGTTCTCAAACCAAGAAAAAAGTATCATTGCTTATTTTTTTTTCTCCACAGAGATGCGGACAAGAGGAAACACCAGCACGCCGCGGTGAAGAAAGCAGAAGAGGAATCTGGCAAGATGTCACCCAACTCAGTTGATGAGGTCAACGCTAAGACCAATAACAACAACAACATCATCAGCACCAAGGAGGTGGATGTAACGTACCAACCGCAGCAGAGGAGAAGGGTAAGACAATCAAATGTTCTTTTTAAAAAAAAAATTCTACTCCCTCATGTTTTCTGCTGGACAAAGAAAAGTTACATAAAGGCATCTAGGATTATTTTCTTTTTATGCTTTGTGTATGTGTCCAATAGCAACATCACCCAAATCCAAAGAAGAATGTTCAAAACCTAACCTGTTGAAGTTTCAGCTCAGTTGATAGTACACTTTTCGAGGAAAGTGTGGAAAAACATGTACATCCTTTCGATCACGAAAGAGGATTTCGTCAATAGCACTCATTTTTTTCCAAAAATCTCTCAATCGACTGATCGTTGAAAATCACCAAATTTTCCTGATTGCTTCTAAGTGACAGCAAGCCAGACAGAATAATTTCACAGGGTATTTAGAACCAGTACGATCTTAAATCTAAGCAAGTTTTTGATAATAATTTGGTAGGTTACTTTTGGGATAAATGCAGATGCTATATGCCTTTAAACAGGATTCAAATCTATGACCTCCAGAACCTTACTGGTAGGTTAGTTCATTACTAATTGCACTTTCAGGCCGCGCATAGAATGTAACATTGAGTTCCTTTTCAGACAGAAAGTTTTGGAGAATTAAGGAAGGTTCCTAGTAAATGCTTGTAAATGGAGTTTAAGCAAATAGTCTCACCCGCTGATGTTGAGAACTACTCGGAGAGTATGTGTATAACATCCTCTCTAAGGGACCTCTCTACGTTACGGTTTTGGATACAGCACTCAATCGCACCCATAGAGTAGGATAGATGAGGTTGTGGCCAGGAAGAAAGCTATCCTCACTTGCCTCAACATCTTCAGGGGTGTGAAATCTCAGCTTTAAAGCTGATTTCAGCTTTTGTGTGTGTTGGATTTCAGCTTTTTTTCAGCTTTTTCCCTCACTTGCTGTGTACAAAAGTATAGGAGATTTCCAAAGTTCAGTTTTTTTACACCCTTTTCAGCTGTTTTCAGCTAGTTTTTTCAGTGGTCACTCACCCCCCTGCATCTTATGAAGCTCCAGAAGCGCTTCATGTTCTCAAAGAGCTTCACTGCTGCTTTGACCGATAAGGTGTTTACAACTTGCCAAAATGCAGGCCACCTCAAAGTCAAGAACAATTAGTGATGTGCCCAAGCGATGTACGGTACCACCACAATTATGTCTTTGGTCGCTAGATTAGTCTGTATCAATGGCCTTCTCATGAAAAATGACTTATGCTTTTTTTCTCTGCCCCGTTTTTCTTGAAAACCCAGAGGAAACCTCGACGATTCCAGGAGCCGGACAAGACGTATCACACAACCAGCCTCCTGCCCAAGGTGGCCCAGTCCAGCCAGATCACGGCCTCCAATGTCAGCAGTTTCCCCACCATGTCCTCCTTCCCTTCCAGTACCTTTCCCAAGCTGCACACGGGGCCCTCCATGCTGCCCAGTATAGCTAACTCTCACTACAATAAACACCATCAGCACTCCAAAAAGGTACGGGTTACTACAGTTTCCTTAATAATAACAGGTTCTTATATAGCGCTTTTAACTAAGATCAAAGTGCTTTACATTATTATTACCCCTAATCATTGGGCCAATTAAACATTCCAAATACCATCTCAGCTCCCTGGGGAGTATACAGCTCGATGCAGCCTGTTATGCGCAAGGAAGCTAATTCAATCACAATAACCATCTCTGCCCTCATAGGTACCCATTTACTCCTGGGTGGGAAGAAGCAATGAGTGACAAAGTGCCTTGCCCAAGGGCACATGCACCATGACCCCGGGCTGGACTCAACCCACAACCTGCAGCTTTACCCGCAGACCACGAATCAGTGTCCCTAACCACGAGGCCACAGCACTCCACAATTCCTTCAATGCTTGAACTTAAAGTTTACATCTGAACCGACAGATGTCCCAGAATTGCCAGTTTTCTGAAAACAGTGTCCTCTGATCCGTTTTGACGACAAATAAAATAGTTTCTGATCATCATTCTTGCATCACCAAAAAAATAATCAAGGCAACATGTCTTCTACTTAAGTGCATCGAGACACATAAACAAACAGAGCAAGAAAAAGAACAAAGGAAAGAATGTTGCATCCTGACGCCCCTTGTTTTCATGATATATAATTTCAATAGTCAGTCATTGCAAAAATGTAACAAAGACTTGAATCTAGGACTGAGAAACATTCCCAATTTTGTTAGGAAATACTTTGAAAATAGTTTTGACTCTCCATAGACTTTGTACAAAACTGCTGAAGTGGCGTCTGGATACTACATTCTTTCCAGAACAAAATTTAAAATTCCAAGTTAGCGAAAGAGTGACGTATGCTTAATGTTACACAATTTCCATGGCAGTCTTCACCTAGATTTAAAGATATAGTCCATCATTTGTAATTTGTGCATTTTGTTCGTTTGAAAGCAACAAAAGTGTTCAAAATCTAATGAAGGATACTGAACAACTAACCTGATGAAGTTTCAGCTCAGGTTCAGCTGTATATTCCGAGAAAAACAGCATTCTAGGATCTCAATTTCAAATCAAAAGTTGCTGAATCATGTTTTGAATTGTTTTGAATTGTAGCTATACGCGATGTCGCGCACTGATCCGACGAATTATAGCAACCGCGCGCGCCTGTGCGTCGTGCCAATGCTTGTGCACGCTGCGCCGAATAACAAAACGAACTACTAATTTAAATTTTCCTACGGTGCGTCTTAAGACGCACCGTTGGAAAGGCCTTCTTTCGTTGATTACTTCAAAATAATAGCTTGCCAAAAAGGTTAATTTCACAGGGAGTTTAGCCCACTTACTATCTTTCAACCAAGTATGTTTTTCAACAAGAATACGCCAGTTACTTTTTCGGATGGCTGCAAATGATGGACTATAGCTTTAAAAACATACTGCTTGCAGCACCTCTTGATTTTTGATATGGTGGCTTATGGGAAGTTACCTGGATACTGCATCTACACTACTGCTATTTAAAGTGAACATATTCCACTGGTTAGCAACAGAACAGAAGCTTGTGTTACTTAATTTACTGTAAACATGTTTAAGCACTGAAATATGATTGCAAATGCTGAATTTTGTACTAAGCAGGGCTGTGATATTGGGCAAAGGTCACAGCATTACTATTTATCTTGTGAAACATTCCCAATGAACTAAATTGAAGTTTAATTTTTTTCCCCCTGCTAATCTACAGACAACCACCTTCCAACAACCAACAAAAACAATCTACGGTCACTACCAGCTTCCGTCCATACACAAAGGAAAGGGAACACAGTTTTGAGCCAACTGATCTCCCCCTCCCACTCCCCCACCCACCTCCCGTTTCTGGTTCATGTCTTCCTCCCGATTGGTCGTCAGGATCCATGTAATCGCATACCGTGATTGTTTTAGATGTGCTCGTGCCCATCTACGTTTCGTTTACAATTATAAACCGACTCGTGAAATGAATAACAGCGGAGACTACCTAAAAAAAATAGTTGTGCTTGAACTTTTTCAACATGTCAAGCAGGCCAGTGCATTATCACAGCGGGTGAATTGAAATGTGTGCTCATTTCTTCGGAAATTCTTCAACTGTTTGAACACCGTGCGATAAACAAAAGAAGCTGTTGTAGGCTCCTCGCAACAATATCTAGTGTGAAGGACACGTACACTTGTTGCTGGTCAACGTTTTTAGAGTCCAGATGTATAACCACCGGAGGCCTTTCACCCTTCATAGAGTCCACAGCAGTTTTTTCGACACCATGCGAAATGGAATGATCCGTTAAGCGCCACCCATTGCACGCACACGGGCATCTACCACGTGCGCGTATCCAATGCCACACTGCACGTTCCAGCCGTGCGCGTCATACGCGCGTGCACGCATGTCAGACTATCATGTGCACGCACGTCGAACATTAGTCTTGGTTGTGATTGGTTAAAACACGTTTGGACATGGTCCATTGTAAACCTCTTCAGTTTCGGCCAAGTCTGTGTCCAGAATCAGGCTGGCCATGCATCCCGGGGGAAACATCACACCAACTAGTTTTGCATCTCGTGTGGGATTCTGTCACTGAAACACCCATTGGATAGTTTCTTCCTATGGATTTTGTAGATTTTTTGCAATTAATGACTTTTTAAGGACAATGCACATTCTACATCAGATGGTATTTTGTTCCAGTCATTTATAGTTCTTATTGTGCATTCTAAAGCCATTTGTTACGCCACCCTTTTATGAAGTAGATATGTTTCATTGCAGAATCTGTAATCAAATTCAGTCCATAATTGTAGATTTTTGAACAGCGAACTTGGAACGTAGACTTGCCACAAATTGCATTAACCTAAGCCGTAGTTGGCCATAACAGTGTCTGTGGTTGACTTGTGTGTTCCTTAAAAACCTGAAAAGTCCTTGCAGCCTTCAAACTTGTAAAGTTGTAAAACTGAGGCTGACGTGAATCGTTACGCTGGCCTCAGGTTGACCTGGGATGTGCTTGCGCAGCGACGGAACTAGCCTTGGTCAATAGCGTACGTGATGGTATCTAGCTGCTAAAAACATAAACACTAGCTGTATGCTATGCACTCTATGAAGTGCGAACAGCGACCTCACGCGGCTACAATATGCATATCAGTTGGAGAAGGACGAGCATTCGTTCTCTCTCTCTCTCTCTTCCGGTGAAGTACAGTCCAGCATCTGGTGTATTACGTACTGCGGTGGTTGTGTGCATGCAAGGTGAGGATATATACAGTGCAGGTGATCAGCTTAAACATAAGGTGCGGCTAAAAACAACTCAGGCTGACTTAGCGGAGCTGGACTGACTGCACACCCTGCTTGAAGCTTGCAAGCGATGTGCAGTTGACGAGATCTTGTGGAAGGGTGTTCCAAAGCAACTGATTAACGCCTTGACCAAGGCTAGTTCCGTCGTACTTGTGGAATTAGAAGGCACCGGTGTGCCTTCTAATTCTACAAGCAGTTTCGACACAGGTCGATATAAGGCCAGCTTTGTGTATCATCGTAGTTTGATCCAAACTGCATTTTTATGATAAATGCGTTTTGATATTCTAAATAATGAATTCAATTCATAGACCTCATCTTTTGAACATTCCTTTTTACAATTTTTTAAAATTCAAAATTATAAATATGTTCAATGTTGACTTATTTATTCTAAACTCAATTTTACCATTTGAAATCTCCCGTATTTGCAGTGTTAATTTAAATACTACCCAACAATCACTCTCTTGGTTGAAACCTTCCTTGAAATGCATTCGTTTGTCTAAGAAAAAAGTATTGAATGACAAGGTAGTACTCAACAAATTTGAAATTGTATTCATATGTGCTAAACTATTAGTTGAAGGTTTTGAAACAAAATCCAATTCACTTGATCCTAAAATTAGTGCACACTAAGCAAAATTAGCAAAAAAGAAAGCGCTGTTCCCACAAATGTAGTTTTATAGAGCTATAGTTTTTTTTGGGGGACAGCAATTTATGTTTAAATATGCATAGGTCTTTTAAATGTAACAGTAATAACATGCATGTAATAAGTGTACAAATCCTGCAGATAGATACTTACATGTATGTTATACATACACATTATCTTCAAGCAAACTTGAATCCTCGATCCTGATTGGTCGATCCATGGCAACAACAGTGTGATATCATACCAAATAGCATGGTCAATATCACACTCTGCGTGTCACACCATTCCAAGATGCGTGCCCCATTCCTTCTGCACGCCCGTAGAATGGGATAACTGCTGAAAAGTTTGTGTACAGGTTGCGTGTTCCATCTTTACTGTGTGTCACGTTTGCTTGAAGATAAGTTCGTTATCCCACTCGCGCTCGTGGAACACGAACAAACGTAGTGCGTCTTGCACCTCCCATACCACTCGGCCTTCGGCCTCCGGCCTCATGGTATGTGGGACACAGACGCACTATATTTTTCGATGTTCCACTCGCGCTCGTGGGATAACTAATGATGTAGGTCCCAACAGCATTGTACATGCAGCAATGTTTCCATGTAGGATTAACCCTAACAGAACTCAACCCATCAAATTCCAACAGCAGGTTTTGTTTAAATCTGTCAGGATGGGTACAGTACCCCTAAACTGACAGTCTTTTACATTGGGTTGGCACACCTCCAGAAACTAAGTCAAAAATATGTGTGCACAGTTTCCCATATGGTGTTGGAATTTGCAAGAATGGGTATGGTTCCTAGTAAATCATGCTAGGGAGTTAGGGTTAATAGAATTGCACTTCTCTGCGGTTAGAATTATATACATGATCACCCATCTGGAAAAGACTTGAGAGAATGAAGTCCTTTTCCGTCCAACAAGTAATGGGAGATTTGAAACTGCATCCCGCGATCCTCAAATGAGCTTTCCAGTTGCAAGTTACATAATATGGTTTTACCAACCAACATGTAAAGAGATGAAACATTTCAAGATTTTAAATCCAGTTAAGACTGCTGGAGAGAGAAAAACTGATGAGAAAAAACAAAACAACTTGAGGGGGAAATGAGCTAGGAAGAAAAAATCTGCCTTGTAAATTGGAAACAGACTGAGACGGTCAGACTTTTTATTGTGTGTCAATGAGTGATTTATTTTTTTACTTGAAAATTTATTCTTCAGTGTCTGTCCCTGCCATGTGGGACAAGCACATGAAGAATGTGTATACATGTATAAGTACATGTATGTTCCATGTAGCTTTGAAGGAACAACTTTTTTCGTACATTCAAAATTATGTATAAAAAAGCTTTTAATTATGTATATATGTATTGAAAAGATTCTGTATGTATAAAATGTTTTGCTTGTTAACCAGCATTTGTTTTTTTAAATTAGTGAACAAATTTCATCAAAACGAGAGGCAATGTGGTCCCCTTTTTGATGAATTGTGTGAAAAGGCGTAGAAGCTGTTCATTCCATGAAAATTAAAGGCATGCAACTGGCAATTTAGGAAAAATAATGAGGGTTGAAATTCCAAACCCCACAAGACTTTGTTCAGTAATTTTCAATTTGTAATGGCTTTCATGAGAAGTTAAAAACGAGGAAATCAGCGGAGAGGAAAAGTTGCATGCCTGAAATTAGACCAATGAAAGGACACCATAACTGTACATTCGCAGAGAAAGCGTTGTGCAAGCCATTGTATAAAGCAAGTTTTTCAATGGCGGATTATCTGAATAATACATGTAACTGGTACAATGCTTTTGCCATTACAGCTACAGTGCGCTCTGATTGGTCTGTACTAGAGCATGGACAGTTAGAGAGCTAGATTTGCCTTGTATGAGCTGTACACAGCACTGAATCTGATGCTGGATCCCATCCTGGAGGCCTGTTACAAGTGCATGTAGCAGTGGAGCAACTATATACGAGTGGCGTAACTATGCCCCCCCCCCAATGAAAATCTTAAATGGAACAATTTGCCTTCAGTGCCCTCCTTGAAAAAACTTATGCACCCCCAGGTGTGCCCCCCCCCCTCCAGAATTCATTGCTAGTTACGCCACTGACATGTAGCTTGATTGTGAGATGGACATGGACAATGTGCTTATTTTCCTCCATGGTGTCTGATTTTCAGGTGTGAAATAAAAAACAATCTTTAAGTGTGCTTTGTATGAAATGGAGCATCCTCTTTGAACAATGCAGCGTAAATTTGTGACCAAGCAAAAGTCCCACAAGAAAATTTTATCTCCAGATCAGCGGTGGCAAAAAATGTAGTATCCAGACGCCACATCTTTGCTTATGTACAATGTCTATGGAGAGTTTGAGTGCATTTTCAAAGTATTTTCGAACAAATTGGAAATGTTTCTCAGTCCTTTGTCGTTTCAACATTTTTGCAATGACCGACCTTCATTGAGATGATGATGCAACATTCTTTCCCAGCAGTTTCTATGTGAGCCAGGTGGAAACGACATCCCCTTGTTCCCATACATAGGCATTTGTGTAAAAAATAAGCAAGACTTCAAAACATCCGGGCTCTTTTGTGTTCAAAATCAGCAAGTTTAATTGCATTCCTTATGTCAGACAGAGGGTCACCAATTAGGTTTCTCTGTTTTTGGTTTCACTCCAATATAAATCAACAGTGAATTTAACAATCCTGTTTTTGAGTGTGTGAAAACTATGAATCCTCACAGGACCAAATTATCATTGTCTTGTCTCAATTTTGTATTGTGATTTTTTGTTGTAGTGCATTGAAAAATCTTTCGGGTGGAGGTAAGATTCTTTGAAGTAATGTTATTCTTTGAAGGAATGATTATCTTTAACACATCTCTATTTCCTACAAACCTACGATTTGACATTCATGATCATTTCCTCCATTTGATCATGAAAAACGATTTTGTCAATATAACTCTTTATTTCCAAAACTCAGTCAATTGACTGATTGGTTAAAAATCACCTACATTTCTTGATTTTGACTAAATGGAAAGTATCTGGAATCCCTTAACATGGAATCTGTATACTGTGTTCACAGAGGCAAATTTCAAACTTTCCAAGCCACTTTCTTGGGTATTATTGAAGCGTTTGATTTGTTGTTGCATATTTGCATTAACATGTAAAATGTTTATAGTTTGCGTCAATTTGTGTAATAAACACCACTGCCTGGTGCTACCAGAAAAAAATGTAAATTTCTTGTACATTGTGTGTACTTCTAAGTTCTTGCTGTACATTCTGTCACCTAAAGAAAAAATGTATGAGTCTAACTTTACTCTAGCCTTTAGTCAAGTCCCACGCGCTTACCCGGACACGTAACGCACCCCGGATGCTGACACGTAAAAAGGCGAGGGCCTTTACCATCTCGTGGAACTAATCACTTATTCATTTATTCACGTAATATAAATCAAGCAATATAAACCAATCATCTAACGGCGGTTTGCGGTTACCAGGCGCACGTGCTGTCTGGCGCCAGACAACGGCTGATTTACGTTAGTAATTCTGCATTTTCATTTGTCAATTCACAACGGGTAATGCATTATGTATGTCTACCAAATCGGTAGACAAATGAAAAGAAAAACATAAGTGTAAAGGCCCTCGCGGCTTCGCCGCTCGTGCTAGTCTTTTTACATGCCAGCATCCGGGGTGCGTTACGTGTCCGGATGGTCCGGGTATAGACGCGTGGGACTTGACTAAAGGCTAACTTTACTCAGACGCATCGTTTCGATATGAAAATGTGTTTTGGCTTTTAAAACAGAAGTTAAAGGGAATATACAAACAAAAACATTTGCTTTTGCTGTAATTTTCAGAAATGGATGGATTGGGGGGGGGGGTTAGTTTTTTATAGCAAATATTGTGACACTAACCTGTTTGAAGTTCTGTGATCGTAGATGCGGAAAAAACCAAGAAAAAAAATGTCTTCCTGTAGACTTGTTCCCTGACCCCATTTAAGATGAAACAGATTTATAGACGTCGGGGAATTATAAGGTCAGGGAATCAGTCTAGCTGGCTTGTACCAACCCGTTCATAAGTGTGTAATCGATTGCAAACAAAATGCAGAATAACTTTGAAATATGGTAAATTGCAGGCAGTATTTGAAAAAAAGTCAGTTTTGTCCAATGCTGGTCAGCTGATCAGCATTGGAAATTGACACAAAAATGCCACTTTCTTGAAAATGACAGCACACCAGGTGCCATGATTTCACATGATGCTTTAGACTGTAATTCACTAACAGTTCAGTAAGGCATTTCATAATAATTTGGTAGTTTTTTTTATGTTTGCAAATGTTGTATATTCCCTTTAGGTAAGTTATTCCACAGTTTGGGCAATAATAGACAGAGATGCTTATTTTATACAAACATTATAAATATAAGATACGCTAGATCTTTACAAAACCAGTAAAATTTCTGATATAATCTAAGAATTTTTTTATAAAGCTATTGTTTGGCTTTCTTGGTTAAATGTGAAGACAGTCAAATTGAAAAATGATTTATAATTTAAAAAAATGAATGAACAAAGAAATTGACTCAAGCGAGCTTTGAACCTTCAGAAAATTTGCAATAAAAAAGCCGTATCCTCTTTTGAATGATCCCTGTTTTCTATTTGCTGCCTTGCCGGGTTTGCAGTATAGCTAATGTTGCTAGCATTGCGACTTTGGGCGTGATCCCTGGCTACATGGCATATACGGGTTTATGGCTTCTGACTAGCGCCCCTTGAACAAAGATATTGACAAAATGGGGAACTGCCAACATAGGGCTGGATAGCTCAGTTGGTAGAGCACCGAACGGTAATCCGGAGGTCGCAGGTTCAAACCCTGCTCCAGTCAATATCTTTATTCAACTTTGAAAACTATTCTTTAAAAAAAATATAATTGGCTCCCTGCTGTACAATGCAATACAGACAGCTGTGGGTAACCAGCCATGCAACCAACACCAGAGGACTGGGGCCAATTTCACGGCTCTGCTAAGCACAACAATTTGCTTAGCACAAAAAAAGACTGGCTTATAAAAGCAGGTTACCAGCCAAAACTCCACGTAATGTATATTGCTCGTGATTAGTATTCAGCTGTTGTTTGCTTAGCATGAAAATCACATGGAGTTTTTTTAAGCTGGTAACCTGTTTTTATAAGCCAGGTTTTTTTTGTACTAAGCAAATTTTTGAGCTTAGCAGCGCCGTGAAAATGAGCCCTGGTGACTATAACCTCTTTAACCCTCTTCAGCCAGTGAGGGTTCAATGAAAATTACTTGAACCTTGTTTGACAAAGCGTTCTTGATTGGACTTGACATATTTCAGTGTCAGTTTTACTGGAAGAATTCCTTGAGAATGACTACATATTCCTGGTCCTTGTAGTCCTTGACGGTAACTGAAGTTCCATCGTGAGCGCCGCTAATCATAGCAGAGATTCCTGGAACAGATAAACGGAAACAGAGCATGCATCAATGTCAGCTCTGCAGAGATTGGCCAGTGACCTTTCCTGTGCAGGGTGAGTAAAAAAAACAAGAAACCCAATGTCGGAACCATTGTTTTAGTGGAGTTCTGCATGTAGCACTTTCAAAATCTAGGATATGAAAGCCCAATTCATAAGCTTTCTTTTAGAACAAGAATCATTCAAATCACTCATGTACTTTTCAAGTTACGGAGTTTTAAACACAGCCGCCGTTTTCAGGTTCTGTCCATGGATCACAAAAAAGTTCAGTGTTCTTTAAGCAAAACGAAAACAAATCACATAAGGATGTGAGTGAATTGTCTTCGTTTTGCTGAAAGAACACACACCTTTTTTGTGATCCGTGGACAGAACTTTAAAACGGTGGTTGTGTTTAAAACTCGGTAACTTGAAAAGTACATGAGTGATTTGAATGATTCTTGTACTAAAAGAAAGTTTATGGATTGGGCTTTCATATCCTAGATTTTGAAAGTGCTACATGCAGAACTTCACTAAAACAATGGTCCCGACATTTGGGTTTCGGGTTTTTTTTTACTCACCCTATATTGGCTCGATGGCTACCAAATCCGTCACCGTTTTCACAAACTGACACGAACACATTGTGTGCTTTCAGTTCATGTAAACCGCGTAATCAATAACTTCGGTTTCAAAAATTTACACGTGGGTGTGTTGTGCACTTCGTATACTGACGCGTAATAGAATAAAAAAAATTTCACAAACTGAAACGCAAGTATGTGGATGCAATACTAGTCAAATACTGTAACCACTGGACCACGGTGCTCCAAGCGTGATGGCTTTGGAAACTGAGCTTGGAAAATTTAAGTTACAACGCCATCATGCTGACCACAATTTTGGGCTGGTCCATTAACCCTAACTCCCTCGGCCTTTTTGCTAGGATGTAGCCACAATCCCACAAAATCCTCCAATTGGCCTCATGGAAAAATAGCATATAGCCTCAATCCTGCAAATTCCTCCATTATTTCTTGAATATGGTCCATGGAGGGGTGACCACTGCCTGAATCCTGCAAAATCCTGTGGCAGTGACCTTGACAAAGAGCATCCTATGAAATCAGTGACGCACTCTTGCCATGTAACCTGAATCCTCCAAAATTGCTCCGCTTTGGCAAAGAGGATTTTGAAGGATTTTGAAGGATTCAGGGCGGTTAGGGTTAAATCACCTGTGTGGCTGTTAACATAAGGGTATTAATAGATAAAGACACCATATTGGTTGGGAAGTACCTCTGGAATCACTTACTTTTGTTCACTTCTGACCTGAACAGACACAGAATCCGTTTGCCCATTTCAACTGCCTGGCCGATCTCATATCCCACGCCGGTCGACACCTGAGTCACCTCAGCAACTACATCTGTATCAAGATACATGTGTAATCAAATGTAATGATAAACCTTGCTTTAAAGCTATAGTCCATCATTTGCAGCCATCCGAAAAGTAACTGGCGTAATTATTGTTGAAAACCAAACTTGGTTGAAAAGACTAAACTCCCTGTGAAATTATTCTTTCTGGCAAGCTGTCATTTTGAAGTAATCAACGAGAGAAGGCCTTTCCAATGGTGCGTCTTAAGACGCACCGTAGAAAAATTTAAATTAGTAGTTCGTTTTGTTATTCGGCGAAGCGCGTGCAAGCACTGGCACGACGCACACGCGCGCGCGGTTGCTATAATTCGTCGGACCAGTGCACAACGTCGCGTATAGCTGCAATTTAACAATTCAAAACATGATTCAGTAACTTTTGATTTGAAATTGAGATCCTAGAATGCTGTTTTTCTCGGAATATACAGCTGAAGCTGAGCTGAAACTTCATCAGGTTAGTTGTTCAGTATCCTTTATTAGATTTTGAACACTTTTGTTGCTTCAAACGAACAAAATGCACAAATTACAAATGATGGACTCTATCTTTAACCATGAATCCGAAATCAATATTATATATTCCACCTGTCTGAATTTGTCACAGTAAAAAATGTGATGCTTCATGTACCTGGAAGGCATTTATCCCAAAAGTCACCTAGCCAATTATTTCCAAAAAGCTTCATCTTATAAATAGTTTCATTGCTGTACCGGTCGCTACATCAGATTCGAACCAGCTAACCGACCGATCCCGCAAGCTCGCTGGTCGAGTGGCAAGACGTCTGCACTAGAAAGCAGGAGGTTGTGGGTTCGAGTCCCACCCGAGTGATTTTGTTTTTTGAAGAGATCTGTAAAACTCCAGTGCTTTTAAAACACTCAAATAGATTTCAGAAAAGCACCAACTCTAAATCAAAAGTAACCACCCTTCTTCATGACGCCTACATGTGGAACAGACAACACATAAAATATCTAATATGAGGGACAGTACCTTAAGAGCACTTTTGGCTACTTCAAACCTACTTTAATATTAAGTCTCCCACGCACCTGTGGATGAACGCAGCCAATTCATATCCATCTCGTGGATTTTTACATCTGTCACAATTTTTCCATCTGAAAAATTAAAAGTAAATAATGGGAAATTAAAAGTAAATAATGGGGGAAAAAATTAGGTGAGCTTTCTCATTATTTGTTCCGTCATGGCAATGCTTTCATATTTTTTTTAATTGTATTTTTTAAAAAAAATTTTTAAACTTACTTATTTTTTTATATTTTTTTGGGTTTTTTTTTTTTTTTAGTCTGGCCTACGGGGAAGGTTCATCATGGTCACACAGCTGCCAAAGGTGCTTTATCACAACAATTGTTTCTCCACACCGACACATGTGTATCAAACAGACCTTTGTTTAGGACAAGCTGTCTTTCAAATGAACACATTATCTGTTTGTTAAAAATACTGCAAGTGAGACTTGCGCGATCCCCCTGGCATGCTGGCAGTTTTTATAAAGTCAGTTAGTGCGGATACTTGTCAGTGTCCCTAACCAAAATGGAAGATTTCTATTGTTTTAGCAATAGTGACCTTGACCTTTGACCTGTCGGCCCTAAGAGCAACAGGCTTCTTAAGACTACCAAGAACAACCCAAACACAAAATTTCAAGTTCCTAAGTAAAGTATTTCTCAAGTTATTGTGCTGACAAGAGTTAACCTAACCAAAAAATAACACACACACACACACCCCACCACGTTTGTTTATGGTGTAAATCGAGGATTTTCTTTTGTTCCTCTTCCCTTTTCTTTTGTTTGTCCTCGATTTACACCATAAACACGCACGAATGTTTGTTTTACACAACGCTATGTGGACATTCCTTTGTTTTTGTGTAGTTAAGAAAACTCGGTAAAAAAAAACTTTACTTAAACTGTGAAAACTCTTTCTATGATTCCCTGACTATCTTCATTCTGCCACAGATAAACCTCTAAACCTGTATTCCAGAGAGGGCGAAACGTTATGAGGACACGGCTTAGTCCACATAACGTCAACACAACCTGCATTATGTGGACATCTTTTGTTCACAAGTCCACAAAGTGAATGTAAGACAAACTCACATATACATACACACGCATGTTTTACTATACTCTCGAGGACAATGCTTTGTGTTTCCCTTTGTCCCTGTAATATAGCACTCTCCCATATGATAGAGGAATGTTTTCAACTAAGGACCAAACGCCCAAGGACTGAACGGATCTGTTGTTCTCCCTTTGTGTGTCAGTCCTCGGGGGTTATGTAGAACACATACATGCATACGCACACGCAATATCCCCCTCTGGCTTACAACCAGGGGGATAAAAAGTGAGCTGTAGCCAAGAAATTCAGTCCTCAGAGAAGGAAAGAGTACTTTCATCGTCAAATTTCGTACTAAAAAAACTGAACAGTGCAACTTTGCAGTGAAAAGACTAGAGTATCTCTCAACTGTAACTGGGATAAGAAATCAATTCATTTGACAGCAGGAAAATACACCACTTACCGACGGCGATGATCGGATCTTCTCGAGCCACGTTCTCGGTAAGCACCGGCCCGTATTTACTCTTCATCTCTTCAACTATCTGTTTGTACAGACTTGCATCTTGTCGGCCGCCTGTGATGCTACCACAGAAGTAGATCTTTCTCTCAGTTGAGGAGCCGTTGTCTGTGTCCTGTGCAACAAACATGTTGCAAATTTGTTAATTTATGAGATTTTTCAGACGGTGGCTCGTAGAAGCTGTGCAAGTCTCTTTCAGTGGTTGGGAAGGGGGATGGGGGCATTTTGCGATGGGAGCTTTTTTCCCAGTTCCTCGGCAAGAGTTTAAAAAAAATAATGCAAGTTAAACTTGCGCGATCCCCCGGCATGCTGGCAGCATTTATACAGTCAGTTAGTAAGCACACTTTCCACTGTATCTAACCAAAATCAACAATGACCTCATTTGACCCCTAGATGACCTTTGACCTCAAATGTCTGAATGCACCTTAAGTCTCCCTACCCAAAGATTATTGTCACCAAGTTTAGTTGAAAGTTAAGTCTGACTTTCATATGGCAACACTTTTCAGTTGACCTAACCAAAAACAACGATGACCTCATTTGAGCCTTAGATGACCTTTGACCTCAAACGTCTCAAGTCATCTGAAGTCCAGCCCCCTACCCACAGTTTATAGTCACCGAGTTTGATTGAGAGTTAAGTCTGACTTTTCATATGACAGCACTAAACAGTTAACCTAACCAAAATGGAACACACGGACACATAGACACACAGAAGGAATACACTATCGCAATATCCCCCTTCTTGGCTTAAAGGTACAGTCCATCATTTGTAATTCGTGCATTTTGTTCGTTTGAAGCAAAAAAAGTGCTCAAAATCTAAAGAAGGGTGCTGAACAACTAACCTGATGAAGTTTCAGCTCAGCTTCAGCTGTATATTCCGAGAAAAACAGCATTCTAGGATAGCGATTTCAATTCAAAAGTTGCTGAATCATATTTTGAATTGGGCCTAACTTCAGCGTCCGAGACATGTTCTCACTGAGCCGAATGCAGAATGAAAAGGCCTTCTTTCGTTGATTTCTTCAAAATGACAGCTTGCCAGAAAGAATAATTTCACAGGGAGTTTAGTCCCCTTACTATCTTTCAACCAAGTATGTTTTAAAAAAATAATTACGTCAACTGGTATACTTTTTGGATAGCTGCAAATGATGGACTGTAGCTTTAAAAGCAAGGGGGATAAAAATGAGCTTGAGCAGACTGATGTGTCAGTTCATGCTCAAGTTTATGTGCATTGGAAGATCAGGCGATAATACTCCCACGAGGCAAGCAATAAATTTACCAATTTCACTACCTTTGCTCCTTCTTCTGCACCCGTCTTCCTCTTCTTCGCTGCCACAGCTTCGCCTGTATCTTCCTTGGATCTTAAATGTCAATGAACATGGAGTGAAAACACTGATGTTATGAATACACATCGTCGTGTCCATGCAACAAGGTCGTATCTCCTAAAACGGTGTGTGAAATGCGAGTTTTCAATGTCAAAAGGTCGTATCTCGCTTAAAATAACCTGGATGTACACACAAAGTCAATGGACGGCGCGATACGTGAGATACGACCTTGTTGCACCGAGCGTATTCGCGCGAGATATGACTTTGTTGCAGATTTATTGAGAATTTGTTTTCCTGCTTAATTGCTCCATGACATTTTGCCTGGACTTGAAGTGTTATTGCATACTGAAATCAGGGGGGAAAAAAATCAGGGAGTCAGTTTGGCGCAGTGATTACTTTCCTCCGCTATGGCCTTGGTTCGATTCCTGCCTGGACCACACGTGGATTGGGTTTTCAGTCCCTACCTGATTCCGTGGGTTTTACCCAGAATATTTTTCTGGGCTTTTCCTCCCACCTCTAAAACTGTAATTTCTTCTCACTGTCTCCTCTCTACAGGTTTCTTCGGGCTTTCGAGCTACAGTGCCTGGGGCACTTTTGGGGAATTCTCGGTTTTACGACCAGAAAGCAATAAACTGAAATAAATAAAAATGAATGGCATGAGATGCAAACAGTAATTAATTAAATAGAGCTTAAAGTTTGGAGGGACTCACAATTGATCAAAGAAGTCCTTGAGTATGTCTGGGTACTCTTCTTCCTTGTAATGCTTGACGGCAAATGACGTTGAATTGTCAGCTCCCTGCACCAACCCCGACATCACTGCAATACAATCACGCATTGTGTTATCATTTTGCTTTTCTGACTGAGACTCAGCTAAAATCACAAAAATGTGCTTAGCACAAAAAAAAAGTCTGGCTTATAAAAGTAGGTTATCAGCCAAAAATCCATGTGTTGTTAATGCTATAGCAAACAACAGCTGAATACTAATCACGAGCAACATACATCACATGGGAGTTTTGGCTGATAACCTGCTTTTATAAGCCAGCCTTTTTTTTGTGCTAAGCAAATTTTGTGCTTAGCAGCGCCGTGATATTGGCCCCGATCATGAAACACAACTGGTCAATATAATGATGATGCATGTCAATTGATGTTAAGTCTAACATCAAACTACTGGTAACATGACATCTGAAAATCACTTGCTAAGTGGACAATATGAAATTTTTTGTCATAGCAACGGTACTTCTCCAACCCTTTATATTAAATCAATCGGACCCAAAAACATATATCTTGACTAAGACATCATTGTTTTCTGGCAAAAAAAAACGTTGAAATAATAGGAATTTTCCAATTTTAGTCCTTTGGGGCAGCCATCTTGGACTCCATCTTGAATATTTAAAATTGCCCAAGGGCGTCCGGTCCACACCACCCTAGATCTCATTAGATACACCCCAAAGATGAATAATCAGCAGAGGAAAAAAACTATATCAGAGAAAAAGGGGTCACTCCCCTTGGCTGCCGGACTATCAATCATAATCTGGAGGAAAACACTTTGCATTTGAAACATTTCTAGCAGTTTCAAATCATGTCTGCGTTTTATAGGAACACTCACATTTGCCAGATTCTGGCCTGAACAGACAGAGAATTTTCTTTCCCATTGCGTTTGCCCTGCCGAGCTCATATCCTACACCCATGGATGGTTGTGTGACTTCCGCGACGACAGCTGTGATGAAAATATAAATATAAATCAATAGTGTTATTCAACAGGCGACTTTGCGGAGACAGTGTTCGAGGGCTTGAGTCCAGGACTCGGACTAGTCAGCAACAAGTCCCAATTTCTGTGACTCCGGTCGACTTGACTCAAAACTAGGACTCAGACTCGACATATGTGACTCAAGACTCGGACTCGACCAAAGTAACTGGACTACAATACTGAATTAAGAACACTTGTTCAACTACTAACAGCCTTCGGAACATCATGTGTTGGTAGGCGAACACTTGAATTTCCACTTGGAACAGAATCCATTTTAATTTGGAATACTGACTGTTTCTGCAGGTAACAGCCCGGAAACACTACGTGTTCCAAAGCCAGGACTTTGAATATTTCACTGGGATTTACCATGTGTTATATTTGGAACACTTGTTCAAATGAGGAACAACTTGGAAACAAATGACATCCATTACAATTTTGAATGAAAACTACCTATTCCTGCAGGGGATAGGGAACGCTCCCCTTTCTAAGTAGTCTGAGTATCACCCGTTATCCACAGAGCCCAGTCTCCTGTATAACGTCTGATATATCTAGAAAGCATGTGTGACGTCATTTCATTCCGAAATCAGGACTAAGACTGTGATTTGTCAAGTTTGATGTCGTGTTTTTGTAATACATCCTGTACAAAAATGCTACTCATCGTGGGCGTGATGTTTACGCACGCGGGGTGCTCGAGTTACGCGCGTGTAGAAGACGCCCTCTGATTGGTCAGTTTCTCAAAGTCATATGCAGTCTAGTTGCATAATTAATCGCCGAATCTGTTTCCGTATAATAGACCATGGTCTATTACATAGACTTTCCCAGAGGGAGGAGCATGGAAACACCAAGGGAACACTTTGTACATTTCACCGAGAATAGGTTGGACCTCTTGCTGGCGTTTCCACATGTTCCAAATGAAAATGTATTTTCACCTGCAGTGACTTCGTAATATGTCGCTTGACTTACCATCAGACTCCTTGAGCCAATCGATATCCCTGTCGTGAATTCCCTTATCATCCAAGTTCTCTAGAGACCAAAAAAAATGCACAACAGTTAACATTCAACATGCCTTTACTTGACAAACAATTGTATCAATAACAAGAAACTAAAGTGTAACGAAACAGGGCTTAAAAATAAAGAGTAGTCAAAGAAGACAACGTTTTCATACCAAAATTTGTCCAAAAGTTGCTTGTATCCATTTACCATCTGTTTACCAGTAAGTTGGGGCGTATTCGACTGAGGGCAGAATTTGAATGCTCCTTATTAAAAACAATCCTGGAGTCCGACTAGGGTTGATGCTACATGTATGCTGCTATCATAGTAAGTACACAGTCATGACACAAGTGTTATGGTTAAAGGGACACTAGGTCCTGGAACAGCCCAATTGGGCTACAAAATGCGCTTCCAACGAGATGATGTTAATCGGAAATAACATTTAAAAGTAGGATATAAACATCCACACAACTATTCTTTCAAAACTGGGCGTTTTTGTGATATTCCTGTATTATGCGTGCGAGAACGAATTTTGGGGTCCACTTTTGCGACCCCATAAATTCGAGCTGTTTGGGTGCTAGTTGTGATTTCATTTTGCGGACGTTGAAGAAACCACTTTTTTGCACTGGTGATTGGTCACCGCTGTTCCCGAGACACACAACGTGTATATCGTGCACTGAGAACGACACGAAAAATGCATTCATAGTCCGTCACGTCCGATGTAAACAAGCGGGTTTTGGGGTCTTTTCTCGGGAACGGTAAGACATTAGGTTGGTTTCCTTTCAACCAGATGTTTGAAATAGGCTAAGTAAACAATCCAACACATAAAATTTTTGGGGATTTCAGGACCTAGTGCCCCTTTAAGATGTCACTCTCTCATTTACACTAGGCAGTGCCAGTTTTCCTTATATGGTAAAAAAAAATCCCCCTTTTACCGTCGTTGTTTAAATCCCGGATGGAAAACAGTGACATCATTTACTTAGTGCCCTGTTATTGAGAGGGTGCTGTTAAGCCACCCTCAGGTCGACCTTGTGACGACACAGATCAGTCGGCGACTGACTTTTCAGGGTCAAGCTGCGCCTGAGCCACGACCGTCGGAAACAAAGTACATGTAGTTACCATTTTTTTGTGTGACCCGAACGTAATTGCGACAACATTTAGACGATGGGAAGCAGTCGGAGCTAAAACAATATCAACAGTCGCAAGAGTACGAACATTTCAACTTCTATGACGTGTTCCCAACAGGCGGGAGTCAATCGCAGTCGCCCTGTGTTAATTTACGACGTCGTGCGCGCATCAAAATCATCCTTTTTCATTGTGTAGCCAATCAGCACACTTGTGTCGAGATAATAAATAATAATATCTAATTCTTGTATAGAGCCAAATCCGTAAAAAATTGACACTAAAGGCGCTTCACGGAAAATAAAAATGAACCAGTTAAAATTTAAGAACAAACTAAAACTTATACAAAGAAAAACCTTAAAAAAACTAGGTGAACAATTGAAATAAGTTGCCTAAAACAGGCAGGTTAAAACGGACAGACACAGTAAAGCAACAGCGAGACGACCACGATAAAGAGATGCCGCTTGTTCCAAGAGAATCACATGATTTCTCAGTTTTGTAACATGAACATTACTTTTTTGCTTGATGCCGATGGTTCTGTCGCAGTGCAAATAAATCGCAGGTCGACCTGAGGCCGACTTTAGTCTCTTGACCAACCTGGGGGGAAAAAAATCAGCTAGCTATACTAGTTTTTCTGTAATACATGTAGGAATCGCTTCCAACTTCATACCATTCTTGTCCAATTCACCATCCCCGACATGCTCTGTCAAGACTGTGCCATAGCCGCTCAACGTCTTGATGATCTTAGCGTAGAGTCCCACGTCTTGCCGGCCTCCCCTGATGCTACCACAGAAATAGATCTTTCGACTCATGGCTCTCGCTGCTTCAACTTTGTAAGGCGCTGAATTCATAGAGAGAGAAGAAAGCACAGTACATCCATTTAAGTTTCTGAATTGTTATCCAAGCGAGAATGACCAAAATCATGATCTATGTGCAGTGTGACATACTCATTGCAAACAGCACTTCCTACATGTTTTTCAAATGTAATAACAGAATTAATTTTAGTGATGCTGAGACCTCCCAACTGCAGCAACAGTCCCAACTATGGTTGGGTAAGCAGGGTGACCATTTTAGCCGAATTTTGGCTAAATTTAGTACTAGTACACAGTAAAGTACTTTAGACCATTGCAAGCCAGGCTAGACACTTGCAAATTTTTTATTTAATTTTTTTAAAGGAAATTTTATAATTTTCGTTTTCGTTTAGGGAATTTTATAACATCTGCATGTGAGTATAACTAAGTGTTTATAATGTATTTTGTGTAAATAATAGGTGATTCAGCAGATTTTTGTTAAATCTAGCAGATTTTTGAAGTGCATCTAGCAGAATTTTGCCATTACCTTACGGTCACCCTGTGGGTAAGCTCTAGCCCCATAAATGTGGCTCAAATACTGGACTGACTCCATATTGTGAGCCACACTACTGCCGTGATAGCAAATGTGAAGAAAAGTTTTTTGAGGAAATCATAATCAGGAATGGTGTTTTTTTTTTTTTTTGCTTGATATTCAGTATGGAAGATAGTTAGCTGGTTAATAACCTGGGAAAATCAAAACGTCAAATGTACATGCATATGACCCATGACCCCAAGAAAAATACTGCAATCGTTTACGGACAAACTCTCTGCAAATTTCGCCTGAAAATTATAGGATAAGTGATCTACATAAGCAAGGCTCAGCCCTACACCATGCCCATAGCCATGGTCCATGCCTATACCCGTAAACATGGCCATATGTTATATGGGTCTACACCAGGCCCACACAACCTGGCCTTTTTACTGGACCCATTATTAAACACCACGCAGCACCATGCTTTGCACTCGACCAACATTGCAGATGTGCAAGACAAACCACCTCCTCCATGCGTGTATTATTAGCATATTTGAGGTATGGCGGACACAATAGAGGGCGCTGTTTGATTTGGGTAAAGTCTTTTTCATTTACCCAATGCCCAAACCAAATAGTGTCCTCGTACTGGTCAGCCATATCTAGTAATAGGCCTTTTTATTGGCCCTCATTTGTAAACATTGAGCGCCAATTTTGTATGGGCTACCGAGAAGCTGTGGTTGGCAACATTTCCCAAAAAAGTCCTCATACATGTTGTAACACCCTCATTACATACGAAAAAAGGCACATTTAGGAAGTATTTTGTTGCGTTTGTTGATAATTTGGTATTTTTAACAATCTACAATCAAATAATATTTTTGTAATCGACATATTTAGTACTAGTACTAGGCCAATATTCTTCATTTTTGCAGTGTTAGTCCATCCATGGAGGAAGGAATAGTCTATTCCTTCCTCCATGGTCCATCGAGCTATAAAAATGATATTGGCTTTATAGCTCCATGGTTAGATTGGCAACCAGTGGTTGGCAAAATGTTTTGACTTCCGGACAACTTGACTTTTCCGGACAACTTGACTTTTCTATCGAGTTGGCACAAAATTACCGGACAAGTTGGCACACAATTAACGGATGAGTTCGCAACCGGCCGCGGATAGCCCTAGACCAGTCTATATATGCCCCGCACTGAAGTACAGCATGTACAGGGTCTAACGTTAACGTTATTTCTCCAGTGCGGGGCCATGAACAGGCTAGCAACAGGCATACAATTTGTACACACAGATACACATGCATGACACCTTATTAATATTACGCTTTTTATAGGCCTACCATAGCCCCATATAAATGTGGCCAATTTACTGGACTAGCTGACTAGGCCTACCAATTTACGGAGGTATTGGCCACATTTACGGGGCTAGGCCTATGTACCATTAGTTTAGTTCAAGTTGAAGTAGGACTCTACAACAAATCGCTTCTTTTTAAACATTTGGACATGGTCGGGCGACTATCGCCCAACCATGTCCAATAAATGTTAAAAAAGGCGATGCGTAGAGTCCTAGTTACTCGGACTACATTAGTTACAGTACGAATGTATCACTATCAACTATCATCCCTTTATGCCGGCCAAGAATTCCATTATGACCATCACTTATTTTTCCCTGTATAAAATGGCTGTAATCAGGTAATTGATGCCTTGAAAGTTGAAGTATAGGTCAATGTAAGTAGCAGGAAATAGGCTCATAATATCATATCATCAGTGTACAGGGTATCAAGTGATGTCCAGGTATGGATTTCCTAACTTATGACATAGACCTTAGGCTTACTTAGAAAGGTCACAGGTGGCTCTTTACGTTTTTTCAGGTTCTTGATTCACGAGCAACCAACCACGAACACCTGCTGGACACCGGCCACCCACAAAAAAAACCAGCTGAACATTTCCCGCGAAACCTTATCCGCCCCCCGCACACACGTTCCCGCTGGTACGTGTTTGAAACAAGATTGAGGGCGCTGCACATTTTATAATGAGGTTGCACATCGCCTGGTACCTCTTTTACACGGCTTAGAAATCCAACAATGTAGAGTCAGCCATGAGCCGGGTACCATACTTGGCCGGGAAATACAAAATTAGAATGGCCGCCACAACTCGCAAAAAGGAGCAACGAATCTGCACTTGTAAAGTGCTTTTAAATGGAAGAGTGGCTCCACATGTCCAGGCTAATATCGTTAAGGAGATGTTGAAGCATCTTATGCTTCAGAGGAATCAGATACCAATGGCGTATGAACAGATGAAATACGAGTATGAACGAAGGCAGTGTGATTCTGCGGCGACAACCTCTCACGTAATGGACGGTTATTTTTTTGGCAGTGGATATTTTGCCAGAGACGGCAAACCTTTAGTAAACGTTAGTTTGCCGGATATGCACTGAACATGCGCAGTTACTGTTTTTTGTACTTGGAACATTTTCCGGTGACAAATTTTAGTCTGGCTCCATGCCAATTTTATCGTTGTAACCTCGTATTCACAAGATGGGATTCAGACCATTTTATAATTTCGGACTTTATTTCCCTTTTAAAAAAATCCTCCAGAGCCACAAATCTGAAAAAGAAAATGTAATACCCTGCAATAAAATGTTTGAGACATGTTAAAATAATAAAAGAAGAATATACTTATTTATTTGGGGATGGGAAAAAAAACTTTAAAATGTGGCGGGGAACGGGATCGAACCCGAGTCGTCCCGCTCACGAGATGCTTTTGCTTAACCACTACACCAAACGTGCTATACAACTTTTGGTGGGAATTTAATACATCTTATAATTCAGCCCTATCTCAAAGAGTACAGCGCCCTCTCTTGTTATGGATTACCGCTGGCAAACCTTTAGTAAACGTTAGTTTGCCGTCATTACCTCCGGCAAAATATCCACTATCTTATTTTTTTATGATATGAACCTTGCGGTTTTACGCCTAAATTCCCTTTGTATTGCATCATGGTTTATAATCATGATGTGTGACGTGTGACTTCCATAGACTTTGTACACAACCAAAGAAGTGGCGTTTGATTTAGTACTATAGTAGATACTACATTCTTGCCCCAAATGGAATTAAAAAGAAATGACAACTTTATCATGGAAAAAAAATATGAATGCAGCTGATCAGTCAAAATAATTGTCTTTGATTTACTCTTTTGGACATGCAATGATTACATTTTAAAAAAAATATTTTAACGTAGGGGGCTAATTTAAAAGTATTAATTATTTGAAAGTGCTGATGACCTGTTCATTAAAAGTGTGAAATGATGATTTATAAACTCTGGCAGAGTGGAAGTTTATTGAACAATGTTTGTGTATTTATGTTTTGTTTTGATATCTCTTCACTCGTCTGTTCGAATCCCAATTTTTTTTAAATTTAATTCTAATTTATGGTATTCTTTTTTAGGAAAATGGTAAACATAAAGACAAACAGGAGTTGTCTAGTTCAGTCTACAAACGGTTAGGACAGCTCATCACAACCGTGGAAGAACAGCTGGCAAACATCGATGCTGTCTTCAACCTAAGCTTCGTGCCCAGGGTGCTTATTCTGTTGGGTGCCACGGCCGTCAGCCCTAAGGAAGTCCACGAGATAGTGTTCAGTAACCAGGCCTCGGTTCATGATGGCAGCCTGGTGGATCTGCGGACCAAGCACTGCATTCGGGCTCTGATGAGGACCCTGATCGCCGATTCCTCCATCTGGGAGGCCAAGCAGTTGCCCCTGACCAACACCTTGCTGCTGGTCCGGGCCCACCGGGACAGTGGACTGACGTGGTTTCAGCCCAAGATGAGCCTGAAGGGGGCGCCCAGTCGGGGTCAGCTGTACCGCTGCGAAATCCACTGTGGTCACGTTGAAAACAGCCTCGGCTGTGCTGGCGACTGCAGCAAACTCCTCAATGGCGATGACGAACATCGTAACGATTGTGCGCATGACCAGGAAAATAACAAAACAGACAACGGTCAAGCCACTATGGAATCTGTCGCTGAGAGTGATGATTATATTTGGTACCAAGCACCAGTGCCTATCAAGGGAGTGCAACCATTTGCAGCCAAGGCACCATCAGCAAGCGATATATGGGCTTGATCATTTCAGAGTCCTCTCAAATTTGATTAATTCTTATTAGATTTTTTTAATAGAAAGTACTTGTCTAGTAATCTCTGTGTAGCTACTACATTGTACATTAAGATTAATTATTGAATGTTCAAAATTTGAGCATTCAATAAATGGTGTCCCAGTTTTGATTACCGCAGTAAAGATTGTGCCATTTAGATAAAGCACGGTGTTTCATATCAAAAGAGACCATTAGATATGCTACATGTATGTGTACAGCATACGTAATTTTTTTGTATGCAGCTCGGACTATAAACAACTAGTTTTTCCAAGCCGCGTACGTATCCTGTATGCGTACCAATTCTAAGGGTCCCTAAAATATTTGGTGTGGGTGGACCATACTAAAATGGGAACCTCATGTGTGCTTCTTTATTTGGAAGTCGGCACATGAGTTACATTATCCCTGCCCTACTCCCATTCCCGGAATTTTTTTGTTATAAATGTACAGCCCTGAAGAATCTAAATTCAGAATATCAACTCTAGGAAAGTGCATCAAACCAAGAAAACTGCACTTTTTGCAAACATCCAAAAACAAAACT
Source organism: Patiria pectinifera (assembly GCA_029964075.1). Lineage (NCBI taxonomy): Eukaryota > Metazoa > Echinodermata > Asteroidea > Valvatida > Asterinidae > Patiria > Patiria pectinifera. Next base: position 48,895,091 of record CM057142.1, on the reverse strand, counting down.
ACTGGTACCAAATTATTATGTAAAAGCTTACTGACTGTAAGTAAATATTAGTCTCAAGAGTTCTGTGAAATCATGGCACCTGGTGTGCTTGTTTTCCCCCCCCCCCCCCCAAATGGAATGTTTGTGTCAGTGACCATCGTTGGGAAAATTTGACTTTTTCACATACTGCCCCCAATTAACCAAATTAAGTTAGTCTACATTTTGTTTGCAATTGGTTACAAATCGGAGAGTGGATGCAAGCCAGCTATAGACTGGTTTATGTACATGTACATGTAGTTGTCAGGTATTGTGTATTTCAGAACTTCACATGAAACAAAAATGTGGTAGATTTCATTGTGTCATCATTGCAACTTTGTGGAATTTACTTACATGTATTTCCTTGATGAAATGACCTCACTCTGAATTTTCATAAGTCCAAACTGTTACTTTGTAATGATTTCATTCAGTTCTGTTCATCAGGGTAGTTAAAATGCTTAAACATGCAAAATAGTACGGCATTCCAATGTACGGTATATGGGAAGTGTAATGTACTTCAAAATTGACTCATTTTGTGTGTGTGTGTGTGTGTTTATTATAGCTTGAATTAATAATGATTTAGAATAAAACTTTTATTTTTAAAAAGCAGATTTCCTGGTATGTACATAATTTTGACATGAGTACATGTTAGAAGGTTTATTTTACATATGTACATGTATATACAATGTAAGGTTATTTCTGTGCAGTGACCAAAAGTGTGGCTAAATGCTTTAAGAAATTGTGTGAACTGTGAGTTTGGATTATGATTGAAATATGCCTGGAAGTCAATGTCTCGTAAAATATTGTCATGCAAATACTTGAGGAAATTATTAGTTGTAATGTGTTTTAACCCTAACCCCTTGTGTATTTTTCACTAGAAAGTATCCTGAATCCGCCCAAATCCATCAATTTTGCCATGCACAAAAATGTTGCTGGCCAGTGAGTCCAGCAGAATCCACCAATTAGCCGGAAGTAAATCTGTTGAGATCCTGAATCCATCAAAATCCCCCAACTGCTCAATATGGAGGTATTCTGAATCCATCAAAATCCTGCAGTACCACTAGGCTTCATGTCCTGAATCCATTATAATCCCCCAACTTTTTCAATATGGAGGTATCCTGAATCCGCCGAAATCCTCTGTAACAGGGGTGTGGATTTTGATGGATTCAGGTATGTTAGGGTTAAAGGATTGCTATTGCTATCATAGAACTTCTATTTGCTCCTACCTCAAAGGAAAAGATCAGGAGAGAATATTTTTGTTACTTTGGGTCCTAGCTTTATGTTTGTAACAACCACCTTTAATTTACAGACTGAACATGTTATTACTTAACTAAGATTAATTTTAATGCTGTTTTAATAAATCTTTGCCATTGATCCTTTGTAAAAGGCTAAAGTTTGTGGAATTACACAATGTGTCGAGAAAATATCTTTGGTGAGTTTGTTTAATATTGTGTTATGTACATGTAGATGAAAGTCAAGAAACATACCTTAAGTGTACCCTTTAACTTTATTATTTAATATTAAGATCCAATTGTCATTTTTAGCCCTGGAAGTGGTGTAACATTTATGTATTTTAATATTTCCAAGAATTCATGTTTCATCATTTGTACAGTAAACAAAATCTCTTTGAGTTTTGTGTTTCACTAACCCAAACCCTGCTGAATCCAAGTTCCAACAGGACCCAACTATGTCACATACCCGATGGAGCCTGTTGGATTGAGCAGTAAACCCCTTGTGTACATTCCTGATGCAAAATGTTGGATTCAGCAGGCAACTGAACCGCATTATAACACCATGTTGGACTCCGTTGGATTCAGCAGACAACTGAAAATAAGGCACAGTGGATTGAGCAGGAAACTCCGGTTGGACTCTGTTGGATTTAGTAAGGTAGTCCTGAGGAATTAATGAAGTTTATCTGAACTGAAAACTACTGTATATTATTTTTGAAAGAAAAGAAATTGTACATCATTTGTTTAAATTGTAAGGTATGTGTATTTCATCTCTTTAATTCACAAACCATATGGTTTCTGCAAAACAAAGTGTTTTTTTTTTTTGCAAAAAAGAGTCTTTCTTTCAACTGGTGTTAATTGTACATGTACTGGAATGCAAACATGATCCAAACATATGTCTTATGATTGTGGTTATGCTTCTTTGAAATACATCTTTCACATACAGTTTTCCAAAATTGATATATTCCAACGAAACCATGCAAGTTGATGTTTTTTAATGAATTTCTTTAACAAAATATTACGTACAGGTTTATGTACTCAGGAATTAGAAAAAGAATAAATAATTGGTTTTAGACTTCTGGTGTTGATTTTGTCTTTGAAATTTATTTTAATGTCATGTCTCAAGATGTAAGACGATTTCTGCAATTACTGAAGCAAGGAGAAATATCCACTCTAATGTTGGATCAAGAACTGTTTTCCTTAAAAATATTAAAAACCTGAAGAAAAAAATCGCATAGGTATTGGGCTATTCCCAAACCACGGCCTCATCTGCACGGATGGCTTCAGATTTAAGCTCGCCCGACTTGGACTCCGGAACAATGTTGGTCTATTTAACATTAAAACTTGTAATATGAAGCTATGAGTTGGAATATTTTCATTGGGTTTAGACTCTGAGCTGACAATGACTGAGAAGGCTTCCAAATCATAATTGTTAAGGATTGAAATATAAAGCCGCATCCGAAATGAATCAAAAGAGGCTCTCCATTTCTATAGTCTTGTACTTGATCGTCATTCTAAGATTAGGGTATACCAACTATGGCTGGCACCAGACTATTGTAACTTCTGCTTAAAAAGAGAATCGGTTTTGTTTAGGACGCACATTGACGCATGTCGGTAACTATTCTCAAATCTCATTTCCACAGATTTATATTGATTATTGAGGGCTTCGGCTGTTATTCCTGCTCACATAGGTGTCTGTATCCTATACGAATTGATTATTAATTAAAGTATGTACTGTCGGCACTAAATAGTCTATATACATGGACGCTACTGACTGTCGCTAGTTCACTGTCTTTGCTTACAAAAAAAATACAGCATCCATGATTGACAGTTTTTGTCATGTTTGTGTGCAGGCAGTGCAGTAGTGGCAGTAGCGAGGCACGCTATAGAACTTGTATTGTACGTGTACGCATAGGGATTTTGTGTTGGGCGAACTTTCCAACATCATGTCATGGGCCTGCAGCCCCATAAATTAAATGGGAAAGATTCCCATATCTGGCATCACTAATATTTTACCCTTCAGTGACCTGTCAGCCATCAGAATGAGAATGGAAAGTGATGTCCTAAAATTAAAAAGTCAAATTTATCAGGGAAAACATTGAAGTAGGCCTACATAATGTAGGTCTATTTACTGAGAAAACACTTAGACATTTTCAGTCTCATAAATAGTTTGTGGGGGTGTCAACGACAAGTGATGGCCAGATATGGGAATCTTTCCATTAATCGTTGTGGTTATTATTACAGCAGCCGTAACCCAATCTTCTGCAATCGTTGCGCGTATACGGTATTGCAAAATCACCATTGCCAATCATATCATGATCATGGAGGTACAATTATCCTCAGTGTACCGGTTTTCGAAGGTGTAAGGATTTATTTCAAGCAAGAGAAAAACACCGACATGGCCTTTGGTTTCCAAATATTTTGGGCTGGGGTGCAACACGTACCGCACACACACAAAATCAACAAATCAACTGGCATGACAGGTTGTGTAGTACAAATCTGGCCGTGTGCGTCGCTACAAGGTCAAACCTCGAAAACTTGATGCCTCAAAAAACAGGTACTCGGACGATACATTTTTAACGTCCCATCCAACCAGTAGAGTCGGAAAATGCTCTCGGTAGGGCCTTGTTCAATTGGTTACACTTTGAACTAACAGTACCGAGGATCCGGGTTCGAAACGTTTTTTTAAAATTTTTTTTTAATAGGCCTAGTTTTCTTTATCTTCATGTTTTTAATCAAATCATTCTTTTGATTTAGGCCTAATAGATTTCATTTTCTGGAAAGAGTGTTGCAACCTGACGCCACTTCAGCGGTCGTGTACAAAGTCTATGGAGAGTCAAGAGAATTTTTAAGTATTTCCTAACAAAATTGGAAATGTTTCTCAGTCCCGGATACATGTGGTATCATCAATTTTGCAATGACTGACCTTCATTGAGATGATATACATGTACAGTATGTATGAAGATAAAAGTGGCGTCAGGTTGCAACATTTTCTCCCATTTTCTTGTTTGTAAATCCGTGGCTTTGAAGGATTTTTATAAAAAAAGGAAATTAAGTCCAAGAACTATTCAGTTGAATGATAGTCTGGTTCCATCAGCCAAAGATCATGACGTTGAGTACTATTATGTTGGGGAACCAGAAGGTTGATTTAGAATCGCAATGGTGGTTTTGCAGTACCGTAACAATAGCAGTTGAAAATTGCATTACGGCTGCCGTAACAAATACTGCACTTCCTCCGTGTTATGAGCCACATGCTAAATTTCCTGAAAATTTGTGTTCCCTGAGAAGTTGCTTTTCCACTTGACGTTAGAAACCTTCTGGAGAGTAAATACTTCAATATTTCCCTGCTAAATTTGACTTTTTAGGACATATTATCACTTTCTGATGGCGGATAGGTCACTGAAGGGAAAAATGATGGCCAGATATGGGAATCTTTCAAAGCTTCTTACCTGGCTGGAGCATGGAGCAGTACAAAATACTCCATGCCTGGATGAAAGATGGAAAAATCCAATTTCATACCTCGTGACGTCTAGTTCAAGTTATTTTCAGAGGAAATTTAAAAAAAGAGTTTGTCTGAAATGATTGCAGGATTTTTACAGGATAATTTAGACCTGTTTAATGTATGCCAAATTAAATTCAAATTCCGATATTTTTTTAATTTTTGCTTTTCCCTTCCTTTCAGAGCCAGGCCTGAGCGACAGAATGGGTCTGTATGTAGAATTCCCCATGAAGCCGAAGGAGTGAAGCTCCGAATGGTTTGGCCGTCATGAGCAGCGAAGGCTTTATCTGCGAAGTGTGCCACCTGGATTACAGCACACAGACTCAGTTTGAGGAGCATTTCTGGTCCATGATACACCACAAGCAGCTGGAGATTCAGTATGGCACGTACGTAAAAAACAGGGTTGAAACTAGCCCCATAAATGTGGCCAATTTACTGGACTACCTCCGTAAATAAAGCCCACACTTCCACCATGTACAAAAACATGTTGAACTTTGTCAAATTTTGATTTTCACATTTAGGCTTAGTTTGTAGTTTATTTTTGCTTTAGAAGCAAAGGCCTACTCCCCCTCTTTATAGGCTAATCAGAAAGTGCTGCCTTTTTCAGATGTATAATTTTCGTGAAATTTCACATTGAAATTTATATACGCAAACGTGTGCAAACGAATCTGGAAATTTCACGAAAAATAGACATCTGAAAAAGGCAGCACTTTCTGATTAGCCTATAAAGATGGGGAGTATGCTTCTAAAGCAGAAATAAACTACAAACTAAGCCTAAATGTGAAAATCAAAATTCGACAAAGTTTGACATGTTTTTGTACATGGTGGAAGTGTGGCCTTTATTTACGGAGGTAGTCCAGTAAATTGGCCACATTTGTGGGGCTAGGTTGAAACCTAAAGCTGTGACTTGTCTTAGTGCACTTTGATGACTAATTTCTTTGAGTTGTCATTTGTTTAATTGTAGCCTGAGTAACTTAGCCCTTCTTTCTCGAATTTTTAACATTTAGACATGGTCTGGTGATAGTAGGGCCAAAGTTGAATGTCAGACATGGCTTTTCAAATAGTTAACGACCCAACCATTTGCCAACAAAAACATCAGACTTCACCCTCAAAACGGCCACAGAATTACTCAATACATGTACGCCACCTGAGATACGAGTAGAGATCGGTGATAAAGATCGAGATACTAAGTTTACTTTAGATCTGGAAGAAAAAAGAGGGCTCCATCGCGAAAACCGTGCGTGCGGACGCCATTTTTAAAGCGAAAAGCCATGTCATGTACTATTGCCAGACCATGTCTAAATGTTAAAACGGCGATAAGTAGGGCCCAATACTTAGGCTAGTCTAATTGTAGTCCAAAAATTAGGGACTCTCAATACTGTGTATGAGAGTCCCAAAACTTAAGATACTGAAAATGAAAACCTGCAATACAAAAAAACCAGACTGGCACCTGAAACAATCAGTCCAACACAGCTTGGCATGAACGGGGAAACATTTGGCATGAACGGGGAACTAGTCTCTATTTACTACATATTTCTCCATAGTCGGCCACCAGACTAATGACTCACACTCAATGAAGAGGTCAGTCTTTTCAAATAGTTGGACCCTGGTTGGGCATGTACCAGTCTAGACTTTAGCCTCATTTTGAAATCACTTGACTTCCCTCTCATGTGCAAAATATTGAAGAAATGTCTCCTTTAAAAATTGAATTGAGTCTGCAAACTTGGTTGGTGAAATACTGAGGACCTTTTCTTTGCCCAATGGAATTTTTGGAGAAATTTGCTGGCTAAAGAGTGAGTAAAGTTGGCCTGATTTAGTTCCTAGGTCCCAGTCTGGAGTAGGTCCAGTTCATATTTGCTCATACTTTGGCTTTGCAGTGGAAAGACTCACATCTGCTGCCTATGCAAGACTCAGAGTGACACGCTCTCGGAGTACGCCAAGCATCTCATCAGCAAGACACACAGAGATGCGAGCGCTGCACGCAAGAAGCAGAAACAACTGGAAGTGGCTTCCAAGTCATCAAATCAAAGGTAAATGTTGATACTGCCATAGGGCTTTTCCCAGTGAAATTGTAAACTTAATCCGTAAATATCAGTTTTAAAATTTTCTGTTTACTTCTTTTACAGTTTCCAGAAAAATATTTGCTAAAACCTACCCTGTTATAAAATACAAGCTCTCCCATTAATCTCATACCTTAACCCTAAACCCTGCCAGATGCAACACAGTGCATCAGGTGGAAAAGAACTGGTGCACTTTGATGCATTCAGCTACCAATACCAGTGCATGGATGGCCAGCTCTGAAACAATGAGAGCTAGTCCCATAGAACAATGCCACAGTTGTATCCTGCTGCGTGCGGTAACCACGGACTCTGAGGAAGTGTGGCCTGGAGACTCTTCCCCTGATGGATCTTGCTACATTTAGCAGGCTTGTCACTTAGTCAAGTGTTGCATGTTGCTGCGTTTGGCAGGGTTCTAGCCAAAATACCCTGGAGGGTTAGGGTTGAGTTGGCCAAAAGTTCATTTTAAAGTTTAATACATTATTGTATACAACCAACATGCAAGTTTTGTACCACGTCAATATTGGCTTTTAATTGCGGTCATTGGATCAGTCTGGAGATGAACCATTAAGGTCATCTGTTTCATTTAGTATTTCAATGTGTTGTTCCATTTCAACAGGAGCAATGCAAGACAACAAACAAATACACCTAACAATGGATACCCTGGACTTCAGAACCCTGCAGGTTGGTCGTTCGTTTAAAAATAATTAACCTTAAATGTAAAGTACTTTTTTTAATGCATTCTTTATAAATGCACCTTTGTGTCCCATTAACCCTAACCACCCCAACTCCATCAAAATCCATCCCCCCATTTTGGTGGATTTTGGGGGACTTGGTCCAGAAGGCCTGGCGTGACTAAATATTGATGGAGTATGATGGACTTGGGCCTAATGGCCTGAAGCAGTGCTAGGGGTATCTGATTGATTTTGCCTAGCTTTCTGTACTGCTATTGCGATAAAAGCCATGTGTAGCAAGTCCATGAATGTCAACCAGTGCGTCAGTGGTGGATTCCATTATGTCATGTACAGTTTTGTATTGGACGCTCAGTAATTGATAGATTTTGATGGACTTGGTCCAGTTCTTAGTAAAAGACGCTAGGGAGTTATTGTTAAGCCTTACCTTCAATTTTCTTTGTGCCATTTTTGAGGGCATTTTGGTGCATTTTTGCTAATGCAAATTTGCATTTTCTTAAGCAAAAGTGTGATGTCATTTTAGGCAGAAAACTCAATGTTACAGCTATTTCAACACCAAAATTTGCCAGAACTTTTGATATTTTGCTGTCGTAATTTTCTTTTCTGAGTTGATTCATTGTTGTTTCAGGACCTTAGGCCAGCGAGCAAAGTTTTCTCACAAAATGTTTTCAATGAGCAAATTTTGGGTTCACCATTTGAACAGAAAACCCCTCAACTGAACAGTGTCTTCCTGAAATGACATCACAAAAACAGCACCCTCATTTGTCCGGAAAAGCATGGAAAATTTCAAATGTTTAAACAAGTGCACTTTTCAATAATATTAACCAAAAAGGTTGTCATGTTGTTTCCATACATTTAAGAGGAGGAGAAGTTTTCACGTCATGGGCCCTATAAGTTTTCACGAGACTCACAGTATCACAAATATGGGTTGGGTTGTTAACCTTTTCCATTCTGCCTAAGCCTGCTGCGGGAATTAGCAAAAGTAAAATAAATAACTGTGATTCCATAAACTAAAGGGAGGAACTGCTACAAAAAGAAGAAGTAGCACGTTGACTTTTAGATGGTTAAGTGTTCTTAGAATGCATGTGCAGCACACAAGTTGTTCAGACAAACAAAGTGAAAGGTCATTAATGTCGATTTCGCCCTCAGCATTACTTTGAGTTTTAAATTTTTGTAAAAGACTTGTATAAAATTATTACTCGTAGGACCTTATATTTTTAAATGAGAAGTTTATACATCTGCAACCTGCATTTATTTTGTTTTTATTTTGTATTTATTTCAGTCCAGAACAAGAGACCTATATTCTGTATCCCAGAACCAGGACAAAATGTGCACCGTACGTGGGCGCGGTGGTCACAACCTAATCACCCAATCAACAACTGTAACGTTCAACCTAATGTTCAACACTCCTCAGCCCAACACTCGGCCCAACAGTTGATTCATGGGAACGGCGGCAAGTGCATTTACACTGGAAACAGAACATGGACTCCTGTGAGCAGCCAAGCAGGGCCTAATGCTCCCACAAACAAGTCAGTGGGTGGGTTGAAAACTCAACTTGCCTCAAGCAAATCGGCTGTCAACCCGAGTCTAACCGCCAAAAACAAGGCCCTAGACTCAAAGGCAAACCCTAATACTGGAAGTGGCAGAGAACCACGTGCCACAACAGCGTCTGTGAACAGTAAATCGGCGTCTAGCTCTAAACCAGCCCAGGCAGCTGTTAAGCAGAGAGATAATCATCTTGGTGCTAGTAAACTAGATTCAGATGCAGCATCCAGGGCATCAAGCTCTAAATCGGGCCAAGCATTGGATCGTCGCGAAGTTCACTCTGCAGCCAAAGAGGCTACCCCAGAGAAAGTAGCTACTTGTGACAGTACAAAGACATCATGCTCCAAACCCGACCAATCAGCTGACACAAATCCAACTTCTGCCCAAACACTTGCACAACCAGACGGTGCTTTCTCAGCAAAGAGAGAATGGGAACGATCAGCTAGTTGTCCTTCACGAACTAGCAAGCCAGGGCAAGACGAGATGTCTAGTCAGGACAAAGCTGAAAGATCCAAAAATGCTTTGGCTGCTTCAGCATTAAAGAAGCCAAAGGAGGCCTGCAAACAAACACACGTACTACAGAGATCAAATTCAGTGCCAGGTACCCCTACTCTCTTGAAATTGCCACCTGAGGTGACCAGACTAAACCTCCCAAGAGTAAACTCTGTTTCTGGTGGTAAGGAGTCAATCAAGAATCTGTCAAGTATTGGTCCTAATACTGTTGAAGACCAGCCAGCATCAGATCCTATAGATGGCGTGGATGAAGAACCCAGTGTCACCAGAGTCCAACTACCGCCCAGTCTACAGCGAGAACTGACCAAGCTGCTTGTCAAGAGCCAAGGGCCAAGACCACGTCCCAATCTGGTGGCCGCCCGCAGCCGGCTCCACGCTGGTGAACACCATCAGGCCCAGGTGGTGGAATCCCCTGACAGAATGGTGCAGCAGCTGCTGATGAAACTCCTGGACTCGCCCAAGTCCCGGGATCGCCAGCTGCAGCAGATTGAGGAGCTCCAGCGATTGGTGCAGGCATCTAAGAAGGGCAATGAGAGGGCCCGGTTTGGAGCTCAGCAGCTCCCGGTAGTATCCATGCAGGTCTTAGAATCTTTGCTAGAGAGTGGGCATCTGAAGCCCCTGCTATCGGAAGATAATTTCACAAGAGGCACGATGGCTCAACAGGAGCAATTGTTGGACTCAGCCGCACACGAGCAGGTGAACTCCCAAACTGATGGGAGGGCACAGACTCCGAGCAATACTGCGAAATTTCATCAGGAGCTGTCTACCTCATCAGCACCAGATCCTGCAGATTCCAAGGAAGCTGTTCAGGCACTGATACGGTCTACCTTATCAAAGAAGGGTCATCTTTCAACCTCATCAGCTTCGGGACATGAAGAAGAGAATTCCAAGAAGGCTTTGAAATCATTCACCACTTCTGAAGCACCGGCAGCTCCTCTGTCTCAGTCTACTTTGCCAAGACAAAGACGGCAGTCCGCATCGGAAATGATGCGAGAGATTGTTGGACACATTGTTCAAACACAAGACAAACCAAATGGCGCAGAGCAGCCATCGGCTCCAGTCGCTGATGTAACCATCAAAACTGAGCCAGACACTGAAGTTAACGAAAGCGGTGATACTTGTAAGTGGGTACAAGATTTTGAACTTGTTGATTCCAAAGAAGCTGTTCGGCCATTGATACAGTCTACCTCATCTGAGCATCACAAAGTGGATTCTAAAGAACCTTTAAAGTCACTAATCTCAGCTTACGCCAATCCAGCAACTTTTCACTTGTGGTCCACCTCGCCAAAACTAGAAGAGCAAGTTGCAGCTGAAGTACAAGACCAAACAACTGTTCCAGAGCAACTCTTGACTCCGACCCGGGATCTGATCATCAAAACTGAACCAGATACTCATGCCAACGACATTACTGACGGAGCACCTAACGAAGAAAACCCTGTCCCCACATCAACTGCAACTTGGCAGTTGAATGCGTCAGTGGTCCAGCCTTTTACATACGACAGTGTACTTAGCTCAGGCCAAATCAGCGGCTTTGCTATGGATATGAATAATTCCTTACATGGGCAAGATTTTGCAGCGCTGAGTGCCCCAACTGAACAGGAAAACACAACTCCAGGCCAAGCAGGGACTACAGTCAACATGCTCACAATGCCGAATTATCAGGTGGTAGTGGTAAGTTTTAAGCCCTTTCTCTGTTGGAGGTTTTATAGAATTATAGAAAACTTTTAGTACGACTCCAAAACAAGATCTCAAGGCTTTAAAATTTTTTTCACCAGTGAAATTCTACTGGCTGTTGTGCATTGGTCACACAGCGCTGTCAATCAGTGTTGTTGTCGAGTACATTTCCACAAATTTGTACAAGTACTATTCCAAAATCCTTGATCATGTTTGGTCTTAGGGTATTTCAGAGGTTGGCAAGGAATTTTGCTTGCGTCCCTTTTGAAAGCATTCTGAAAATGCAGAACTTTTGTGCTAGCTCCGTATGCTCAGATAGATGATCATGAGTGCAGATGTCTTCTTTTTTTTTTAGCTGAGCTATGAAATTGGGTCTAGAGCAGGGCTTGATTTACAAAAAAAAAGTTGCATGCACTGGTGCATGTAGACCAAAAAACCTACATGCACCAAGAAAAACCCACATGCACCATAATTGACTTACACCCGTCTGCTTCTCTGAAGGCATTCTTTCTCTTTGATTTATCAAACTTTCTACAGACAGTACAGTAAATAGCCTTTTTTACTCGATCGTGCTCAAGGCAAGCCTAGACCCGTGTTGCGAAATTGATCCGCCATACATAATTTCGTACATATGTTGAGTACTCACATAGAAAGCTAAATTTGCCTTCCCGAGTGTTCAGGATGTGTCATTTTGACGAAATTTGCCGCCGATGAAAACCCATACGAACGTAGAATTTGGATTTTAACCTAACAAGTGACACAAGTACCCAGGGGCATTTGCGTGCTCCGAGCTACCCGTCTGCTTCATGTGGGGCATATGATAGGCGGCGTCCGATTGGCCAATAACGAGACCACGTGATAAACGCAGCTAATAATTTGGAATCACACTTATGATCGGGACATATGGAATGCCCGGAGCGTCAGTGCGATACCAAGTTATCAGCGGCATGTATCACGTGGTAAATCACGTGCATGATTGGAGGCGGTTGCAGGACGATCTTGCCAAATTCTACCGCGTACTCTGAATCTGCCGTGAGGAATAATTTATGGATATATAAAAGAAATAACACGTTTGTACACTATCTGGTCAAGTATTCAACAAACTTGATTCTTATTCTCACTTATTTGTAAACAGTAAATATATGCATGAAATGAGTATTTTGGCGGCTAATAAAGTTACATGCACGTCGTGCATGCTCAGTAAAAAAGCTACGTGCACAAGCAAAAATCTACATGCACTGGTGCATGCGTGCACCCGGGTAAATCGAGCCCTGGTCTAGAGCTAGATTAAGCCCTCCCCCAAAGTTCTGCTTCCGATTACATGGCATTCGAAAATAGGGTAGGAAGGTAGGAAAAAAAAAAATCCCAATTTTTTTGGTGTACGATATGGAGGCGTCTGCGTAGAGTCAAGGATTAAAGGTATAAGTTGATGGTCTTGGGATGTTTTTTTTTCTCATTTTTCCCAATAAAAAACTTAGGGGAGGGGCTGTCCAGAATAGGGTAGGTAGGGAAACCGGAAGCAGAACTATTCTTTTTTGGCCTTACATGGAGTTATTCAGCAGCAAATATTGCCTAATAGTAAAGTTTTGTGATTAGCAAAAATCAACTTAGAAATGGTACCGGTATATGGGTGCCAACAGTTTGGTCAGTAAAACCAATTGTGCAAATTGAACATTTTATACGTTGATTTGTGTTTGCCGCAAATTCTTTGAAACCACTGCCAGTTTATGCACTCATAGAAACTTCGGAGAGGGCGAACACTATTCCAATATTTGGTCATCAACCAAATATCCACATAGCATTTTTTTTTTATTCAAATATTTTTTTTAAATGTCAGCGGTCTTGAGAAGATAATGAAAAAGGTCCACAATGTTTTTTCAATCATACAACTGTACAAGTTGGTAGGTGGTTAGTTTGTCAAATACCACACTGTTGTTGAAATCCACGTTGTTGCTTGATTTGAGGGTTTCCACTAGGAATAATTAGCTTGAATTTCTTCTAACCCTAACCACCCCAACTCCATCAAAATCCATCCCCCCATTTTCGTGAATTTTAGGGGACCTGGTCCAGAAGGCCTGGCGTGACTAAATATTGATGGAGTATGATGGACTTGGGCCTAATGGCCTGAAGCAGTGCTAGGGGTATCCGATTGGTTTTGCCTAGCTTCCTGTATTGCTATTGTGATAAAGCCATGTGTAGCAAGTCCATGAATGTCAACCAGTGTGTCAGTGGTGGATTCCATTATGTCACGTACAGTTTTGTATTGGACGCACAGTGATTGATGGATTTTGATGGACTTGGTCCAGTTCCTGGTAAAAGACGCTAGGGAGTTAGGGTTAAAACTGTTTAGATATCAACCATTCTGCTACATCATCTTTGTTTTATTTCCATAAGTTCTTTATCAGTTGCCAACAAGCGCAGGCAGGCACATGCAAATTCAATCGGCAGTCAGTTTAGGCCTGTGCATGTTAAACTTGATCAGCGCTTTCACGAATATATTATCACGTCCAAGCTAGCCTGGAGTAACCGAACACTAAATTATTTGATCAGGCACAGCCCTACACTGAGACAACACCGACAAGGACAGCCCCAGCACAGCGGAAACCCCGCGCAAAACAGACCCGGATGAGTCAAAAAGATCTGCCTTCTGATCTCCAAGAGGTCTTGCTGGAGCTGTCTCTCCAAGAGGAGAAGCTGCACGAGAAGCTTGGCACGATGGACCGGCGCATGAAGACCACCAAGGAACTCATCCAAAAGAAACAACTGCAGTACAAGAAACTCAAGGATCAGAAAAATAAGGTGAGAGTTTCGGAGCCGTTTAATCTGTGAAGGTTCAGCCATGGAACAAATTAAATATTCGGTTTTCCCCTCCACCGACGTACATGTAGAAACACTGTATACTCAGTGTGTTACCCCTAGTGGGATACGTGGTTACGCTATGTTATGTTGGCCATATGCATAGACTGGTGCCGCCTTTCCATCATGCCTTCTTTGGCCCTTTTAGTACGCGATGCGGCGCGGCGGAAACCAGTACAGCAGCATTGCAAGCATGCATTTAATTCGCACATGCTTTCATCACCTCAGTAGTGAATTGCGAAGGGAACTTGTAAAACGGTGGTTTCTTTTTAAAAAAAGCAAATGTAAGTAGGCAAATGATAATTTTTGATGTAAAAATATGTTAAAAAAATGGAGGAAAGTGAGACAATACTGTTTCAGTGAATTTTCTAAGCCTGTTTTCTCTGTCAAAACTTCAAACTTGCCCATGTAAGGCAGCAAAATTTGTGCAGGATGGCAAGCTTCATTTCACCCCAAATGCCGGCCGGTGATTTGTAATGCCGGCTAGCGCCGGCTGGCGCCGGCCAGCGTAGCTTCAACCCTGGGTTCAATGTATTTTGGTTTTAACATTTGCCCTCTTTGGCTGTCTCTTGATTGGGTATGCTACAATTATTGCTTGGTCACCAAAACCAACCCTAATTCTCCACAGTTTTTTGGGGTACAAAACCCTGCTACATGTAGATACAACTCTTGTTAAGTGAGCAGCCTGTAACAAGATCCAACAGGTCAACTATCCCAAAGCCGAACAGGCTCAGTCTGAGCCTGCTAGCAAAAACAGGATTTCAACAGTTACATTGTTCAATTGGACAAGCTCCCATTGTTTCCAATTGGGCAGTTTATGCTACTCCTGTTGTCTACCCAATGCAACCGTAAACAAGGTCTCACAGATCAATACAGTAGAACGCTGTTAAAACGTATACTAAGCACCGGCTTCCAAAACTCACATTAACAAACAATCTCTATACCAATCAATTTCTTGTGGGATCCCATTATATTTGATTTCTGGAAGTTCTACTGCACGCCTGTTGCACCTTGATGCATCTGGCTGGGTTAGGATCATATACCGGTACATGTATAATCCATAGTCATGCTTTCGGTTTTAAACAGATCTCAATGGAGGTGTTAGGCATCAGAGCAGACGTCTACAACTTCTTCAAGAGGCTAAACCATGTTCTGCATCGGCGGTAACTTCCTCAACAACCACCAGCACCACTACCAGTCAGATAACACAAGATCCCCTCGGAAACTTTCCAACTTGGCTTCCAAATGCCTCGGTGTCCCAAGGTAATACAACCTGTCTACATTTCAGGCGGTGCAGTGCCAAATTTGACATTCGTGGACTGTAACCCAACCAGCTTACTTAACTGTCCTCTGTCCTCCCGAATTGGCTCTGGGGCCGTTGCTGCGTTCCCAAGCGTGGATAGTTTGATTCAAGTTCCCCTGGCATGCCAAGAACCCAGCCAGGTCCAGGGACACTGACAGAAGGACCAGCTTGCCAACAACAAGAGGTTGGGAAGGCATCCAAGGCGAGCAAGAGAAGGCTGAAAAATGCGACAAATGCAGCTGTCACCAAGAAAGCAAAGACAGACAAAGTGTCGAAGACGCCTAATTTGACAGGATCTAAAAGTGTTAGGCGGAAGCCCACAACTCAGGCTGTGCCTGATTCCACTCAAGCAACCCATGTTGCCACAGGCAGTGCTTCAACCTCGAATCTAGCAAACTCGGACGTTGCTTCAATGGAGCCGTCCATGAATGTCCCCAAAGAAATCTACTCTCCCTACAAGAATTGGGTGAAGGAAGTGAAGCTTATGACATGATTGACACGCAATATCGCAGCAAAGTAACATGGATCAAAGTGGAAAAACACACCAGGATTTACGATAAGAAACTGGTTCTGAAAGCAGACCAGGGTGCAGTCTTGGAAGCAGCAGGCCCACTGGACTTTGCAAAAACGTAGAAGGGGTGCAAACACAAAGCATCACGGAGCCTGGCTGTTACGACGTGTTTGAGATATCGTCAGACAGTGAGGGTTCTTCAGCATTGCTGTGTAAGAGTTTCAAAAAAACAAGGTGAGCAAGTGGTGGTTAAATGATTCAGAACATGCGTAAGGTCATCAAACTCCACACAGGAACCCAGTGGCAAAGTCTTTGTGCTTCAACTTTCAAGTAGTATCAAGCATATTTGTCAAATAATGTTTGCTAGGCTCTGTTTTCATTGATTTTGCCAAATCTAAAACAAAATCCCTGAATGATGTGTCTTATATTTTGTTCCACATCTGCAGCACATCAAAATTAACTTAGTTGTCTTGACAGGTTAGTTCGAGTCAAGTCTGTCACGATCGAATATGGCCCATCAGACCGCCGTTTATCTCTGGTTTCAGAGGCATGAAATGACTGAGAATATTTCTGCTGCCCCTGGATGGCATGCCAGTCCATGATAGGTTACCCCATGTAATGCTCCTGGGCGGAGAGAAGCAAGGGGTGAAGTGGCTTGCCCAAGGACACACAATTATGGCCAGCAGCTGGATTTGAAACCCTGACCCTCTGATCATGAGTCATGAACCCTAACCCCTAGGCCACACTAAGACAAGAAAAGTCTTCTTTGCATTCTTGTTTTTATAGGCTGAGCCTTTCGTCACAGAGTTGTAAATAAATCTTTTAAAGTTCATTCCAAGTCCATTAACAAGTCCTTCAGGGTCAAGTCAAGTCCTAATGACCTGTGACATTGTCATTCCTCTGTCATACAGTGGAACGCAGCTATAACGAACATCGCGGGATCCACAGAAATTGTTCATAATAGCGATGCTCGTTATAGCGATTTGAAGCTGCCGGTGCTCAGGTACTCATTTTGCAATAAATAGCGCCCTTCAGAACTTCACCCTGCCGCCCTGGTACTTCTAGTTTCTGAAAGATGACTTTGAACACATGCCACTATTGAATAATTTAATTACACAGATTGTGACCTTGCTATCGGTACCTACAGCAATAAGTGGCTTTCCCCTTCTATTCCTTGAGAAGATGATAGCCACATTTCGCTCTGCTGTTGACATTATTTTTTCAACAGCAATGTTCAATCAATTTTGTACACAAAAAATCAAGAGCCAGGGACGATGTTCGGTATAGCCGAATGTTCGGTATATCGGCGTTCGGTATAGCGACATTCCAACTGTAGTTGATCCTGTTTATGAACTTACTTGAGAAGCACTGCTGATGATTTACCTTGTGATGGACTGGACCACAATTCTGATTTCAGGTGTGCCACTTTCTGGTTTTATCTTCCCTCAGACCAGCGACAGCTTCTCACGCAAGAGCCACACCAGTCCAAACCCCACAGAAACCTGACGTGAAGCCCTGCTCGACCACCCAGACCTGGCCACCCTGCGGTTTGTTTCCCAACCCATGACGTGCGGTGCTGAATGCATCTGTGCGTCTCCGGCAGAGACTGTACACTGTGGCTGCTTACTGCACCGCAAGGGTCTTTGATATTAATGTAAGAGACTTCTGCAATAGTAACGGGATTTGGATCTTTTGGGTTCTTCATTTGGTTTGTTTTGAAGGAGGAGTTGGTCTTTGCTAGGCAAAACTCAATTATTTGGGAAGCTCAACAAATTGTAAAGATTTTAAAATTTATTTGATATTTCTGGTAGAAAGGTTTTTGGGGGGGGAGCCAGGGAGGATATTAGGTGTACAGGGAAATTCTGATCAACAAAGTGGTTGAACTTTGGGTAACTACAGTAGAATCTCAGAAAACATAATTGGTTACTAAACATGCTCGATCGGATCTCGGAAGCTGAAGGCCAACAAATTTGTGTTCACCTTTGAGCTTGACCCCACAGCTGTAGGTCAGATGAAGAGGTCACGTTGACATTTTTAAAAATTGTTTGACCAAATCCAACATGTTGACAGTGCTGCTTTCGCCATTTGAGCTTCTTTGAAATTTGACCTACTTTGACCTTTGACCCCATAACTGTAGGTCAGACGAAGAGTTCACCATGGACATTTTAAAATTTTTGACTAAGGCCAACATGCTGACAGCGCTACTTTGTCATTTTGAGCTTATTTGAAATTTGGCGTTATTTTTACCTTGACCCAATGATGACCTTTGGTCATGTGGAATGTTGGGGCTGGGCTACTGACACTTTTGACAAAGTTTGGTTGAAATCGGTCAAAATATGTAGGAGCAATAGACACTGCCAACGTTTGTTACTAACTAACTAAGGAACTAATGTACCGACTAACGGAGAGACATGATGATTTCCTGAGCTGCTACCTGCACCTAAAAACATTGTCATTCAAAGGTTAAACCTTGCTTTAATTATCATTTACAATGTATATTACTATTATAAGATGGAAGCAGGCGGTCGTGGGTTCGAGTCCCATTCGAGTGATTTTTTCCAACTTTCACTCGGGAGGTAACACACTGTGCATGCAGTGTTTAAACGTCAGTGAAGGGCAAAACCTATAATTTAACGTATATTACCCTGACACAAAAATACCATCAGATGTTCAGATTGGGAGTGGAGAATTTACTTGACTTGATCCTTCATTAAATGCTGGTATTAAAGCATAACGCTTTCTTTTGCCCCTTCTTTTCAGGATTTCAGCTGCAAAAAAGTACTGAGTGATCATACAAAGGAGGTGCCCTGCCTTAAAATGTGGTCTGCTAAAGTCACGTATGTACTGAGGCTCCAGTGATCGCAGTGTTCGTGTGTATAACACAGAGGTGTGTGTGTAACAGTTTATATTGCATATTCTTTGAAGTTTGCGTTTGTGTCATAACTAAATTTTACCTTAAAGGGTCCATGCGATGAATGTTTCTTAGGAACACATTTTGTGCAACTTTCCACTCCTCTTAAATGTATGAAAACTATCTGACATTCCTTTTTGGTTAATTTTAGTGGAAAGTGCACTCCTTTAAACATTTGAAATTTTCCATGCTTTTCCCGACAACTGAAATGTGAGCGGTTGCTGTGATGTCATTTCAGGATGACACTGCTCAGTTTAGGTGCTTTCTGCTCAGATTGTGAACTGAAAATTTGCTCTTAGAAAACATTGGCGAAAAAGGTTGCTAACTGCCATGTACTTACATAACAACAAATCACCAAAGAAAAAAGAAAAAAATTTACGACAGCAAAATATTCAAAATTCTAGCACCTTTTTGTGCTGATATAAGCATGTAACACTGAGGAGTTTCTACCTGGAATGACATCACAGGTTTGCTCCATGAGTATGGAAATTAGCATAAGCATAAAAACGGAAAAAGCAACAAACACCCTTGACAATGGCAAAACAAAAACTGAAGATTAGGTTTATTAGGGACACAAAGATGCATCTTCAAGGTTTGCATCAAAAAAATGATACATTGTGTGGGCTCCTTTAACGTTAAGCCTACCAGGCGCTACAGTGTTGCAGAGTGTAAAAGTCTATGGGACCTTGCTGCATTGAGCCATCAGCACTGTGCATTAACAGCCAATTCTGAGACAATGAGAGCTAGTCCCATTGAAAAATGCCACAGTTGTATCCTGCTGCAGTTGGCGACCACCTGTCTGTGGCCCAGTTTGGCCTTGAGATGTTTGACCTGATGGATCTTGCTTTACTGAGCAGGCTTGTAGTGAGTAATTATGACATGTGTTGCATGTTGCTGGGTTCATCAGGGTTTCAAGCCCAAATTACCCTAGGGGTTAGGGTTAAAACTTTATGAACTCTCAAGGGCAGATCCCCCAAGGGACTCAGGGCCGCTTCAGGGTCCCATATTTGTTGGGATTCTAGATGCTGTGTGGTGTGATGTGAGGCAATTCCTGACCACTTTAACCAAATTCTGTGTAAGGAAAGATGGTGGTGTACGCAGCGCCTGCCTTTTTTGCGTCGTCACTTAAAAATGAAATGGGTGTTTGGGGGAGGGGGGGGGGGGCCACTGTGGCCTCCGTTGGTCCCCCAGGATCCGCCCTTGTGAACACTAAGTTAATATTTGCAAGTCTTGTGATTTCAAACTTATTTCGTATTTCAAATATGTTTTTTCAAAAGTCTCTGGCTTTCTCACACAAAATTGAGGCAAGTCATAACGTAACAATTTTTTGCAATTTTAATACCATCACAGGTGTGTAAAGAGCTTTGATAAATTGCATACAATGCTGCTTGAACTGATTCTTTGTCTTTGAAATAATTATGTTGATCTTTAGGTTAAGTATGTTCTTATTGAAGCAATGATAAACGTTTGATGCTTATAGACATTGGACCGTGAGATCTCTTTTTTGTGAGAGTCGAGTGACATGCCTGGCAGCACGGGTTCATTGGTTGTATGCAGGCCTGTGCGGCACAGTGGATGTCATTGATATGCAGGTAAGCTTTCCAGTACTTTAATCTGCTGAAAAAGGTTGACAAGAACAGAGGTGGTTCTGAAACAATGATGGACACGTGAGATATGACGATACATCAACTGAAACAACCAAATATAATGATACATGAAATGAAACAATTGCAAAAGTTCATCAAACGAGTTAAAATAAAAGAAACCTTTTCTACTTGTTCTGAAACAATACTTCGAATCGTGAAACATGAATAGGATAGAGTATTTTTGTATAAAAAAATCTCTCCTTACTCTTCACACACAAAAGTCAGCCTTCCTGACCGTGTCATCATTGTCAGACTTGAATTGATAGTGGGGGTGATCTAACTGATCTTAATTCATCTTTTTTTTTCTGGAACTAAAGATGTTAAAAAATCTGCTTTTCTCACACAGTTATTTTTATTTATTCAGAACCTTTTGCAGATCTATTCTTATTTTTTTTCATGCAATATGTTTATATTTGCAATATGTTTATATTTGCAATATTTTTATGCATATATCACTATTTTGGGGGTTGTGTCAGATTCGGCAGGCATCTGCTTTTTTGCTGAATTGGTGTGAGATTTTGTCGGACTTCAAATGCACGTAGCAGTCATATGTGTTCTTGGATTCTGTTGTATTAAAAGGCATCAGCTAATCCTAACCCCTAGGCCCTTTGGCCAAGAACCATCCTCAATCCTGCAAAATCATACATTATTTCTTGAATTTTTATTTAGTGAAGGGGTGACCACTGCCTCAATCCTTCAAACCCTTTGACTCGCTTTTACACACTTTGAAGCAGTGCGGATGATATCCAGAACCCGTTCTGATGATATCTAGTATAATTTAGACATGATTTAAGCATGGCTAAGCATAAACAATGCAAAGTGTAATAGCTTAAGACCTTGACACAGCCCTCCAAAATTAACTAGCACTAAAATGACATACAGCCTCAATCCTCCAAAATCCTCAAAAACTGCCTGGTTGATGTTGGAGGATTGAGGAAGGTTATTGAGATTGAGAGCTATAGCAGGCATCTGTCTCATTGCTGTTAGAATTTGTTGAATTGTAGATACAATGTTTTATATTAGATTTTGCAGCAGAGCATTCTGGATGCAACGGGTTAAGATGCCTTGTCAAACGCGTGCAGGACGAAAAGTGTATGAATCCACCCTTATCATCAAAATGCAACTCTTTACACATTATTATTACAGAGATTACGCTTAGAGAAGAACCTTTCCTGCAAACCAGAATGCAAGATCAACTCCATGATCCCGTCGACCCAGTCCTGTCAAGGGCCGAGATTCGCAAGTGTGTCTTGGTTGGCTACGAGGATTGGACCATTGGCGTGCCACGACACATTGAACGGAAACTTCTACAGAGTCTGCACGGAGACACAATGGACCGAATCTTGTGCATGAATCAGTATCATGGAAGTATGGCACAATCAAATTTAGTCAGAGTGGGGTGGATAGTTTTCTGTGTAGACCATATCAATAACACTTGTTTACAAACCTGGATGTTGTGATCATCTGATGCAGACTTTAGCACACTGTTCTATTCTTCACTGCAGCATGTTTATTTCTTGAAATACAGGGTGAGTCAAAACAGGAAACCCAAATGGCAAGACCATTTTGTTAATGAAGTTCTGCATGTAGCATTTTCCAAAATCTAGGATATGAAAGCCCAATTGATAAGCTTTGTATTTATATAAGAATCATTCAAATCACTTTCGTGTACTTTTCAGTTACGGGATTTTAAATACAACCACCGTTTTAAAGTTCCGTCCACGGATCACAAAAAAAGGTAATAGAAGTGTTCTTTCAGCAAAAGAAAAACAATTTACATAGGGATGTGTGTGAATTGTTTGGCTGAAAGAACACACTAAACAGAACAGTGAACAGGTGCCGAAGGGGTAAGCATGGTAAGGGGCCATTCAGATTAACCAATGTTTTCTTGAATAACTGAAAATCGAAATTCGCTTTTCAATTAAAGTAAAAGAAAAAAGATATTTAACGAAGAGTTCAAGGGGAAAACCCCCAAAACACCTGCAGCGGACTTCTTCAGATCGTCTACCATGTCTGTGCTGTTCTGTTGTCATTGTAAAACCTTGTTTCAATAGCGAGCTCTCGTCCCAATAGTCACCTTGTTTCAAGCGGTAGATAATGGGGAGATTGTGTGAGTGACCCTTTTAGCATATTGGGACGAGGTTGGGTTTAGCGTAAACTTTGAAGTAGGCGTAATTACAAGTCGGTTATTGGGTTGTTTTTATATACAATGCCTGCATGCACCACGGTTCGGGTAAACAGGCTTGAAATAAAGACTAATGCAAGCGTGACACTTTTTGCGATCAACATAACCGCCATCACGCGTGTACAAGCATTACGTTCACTGTGTGGACTTCCAAACAAAAGATGTCCACATAAACCAGGTAGCAGCTGACACACATACATGCATACTTTCCTGTGAAATTCAGAAGCATTCCCCATACTTTCTGTGTTCAATTGGACCACGGCCCTGCACATACATATTGGCTGGGCACTACAAAGCGTTAAGCCTTTGGTGTGCTTCAAAGTAATCACAAATCATATGTGTCTACATATCGTTCATTTGTATATACCCCATTGTATTAGAAAATACACTTGTATGTCTCAAATTGGCATTCATATTCCGTCATTGTTTCTATTAAATCCTTAAAACATCTTTTTTTTGGGCCATTTTTAATTACTTGGACTACGAATTTTCCGGCGTGGATGACTAATGAATTTCAATACTCGTCACTTAGTCAATAGTCACGACTACTGTCAATAGTCTACTGTCAATAGTCGCAACTAGTCATGGCATTGCTGACTAGTCGACTATTCAGATATTTATAGTCGCGACTACCAATTTTTTAGTATTGGTGACTAGTTGACTATTGCTTCCACAGGCCTAGTGCACTAGGTGGGTCAAGGTCTGGAAATTTTCAAACATTGTTTGTTCTGAATGGCCTTAATACCTTCTTCATTACAATTCTAAATACTGATCATGTTTTCATGCTGATTCTCTTTGCAGATATTCCAGCAAAGTTACTCTACAGTGGGTCTGCAGACAAACAATCATGGTTCATGATTTTAAGGTGGGTTTTTAAAGTTTGTTGTTTGATTGTGTTTTTCTATCAAACTGGAGCACAGTCACTGCATAGTTATGTTCAAAGGCACAACTTTTGACAAGTCTACATTTTTATGGCCATAGATACCTGAAACAAACGAAGATGGCAATTTTATTTTGCATAAAGGAAGTCAATGAAACTGAACGAATACAAGAAGGTCTTGGATAAACGATGCTATTTCTACATATAATGCAGCAAATTTATATTTTTGGTTGGGGATTTAGAAAGGGCAGCAGGTACTTTAATGGCACAAATGGGTGTGATTCTTTTGATTTTCAGATTGATCCCGATATTTGTAATTTTGATATGCCTACTACACGCACACAAGAAGAGTATAAAAATTGTGGAATAAAAGTATTTTTAAGGAAAACAATTGACAACTTTCTTTTCACTACAAAACAGTTGAAATTTGGAAGTGGAGTGCTGTGGCCTCGTGGGTTAAGGGCACTGGATTCGTGGTCAGTGGGTAAAGCTGCAAGTTGTGGGTTCGAGTCTGGGCGGGGTCATGGTGCATGTGCCTTGAGCAAGGCACTTTGTCACTCATTGCTTCTCTCCACCCAGGAGTAAATGGAGTACCTGTGAGAGGCAGAGATGGTCATTGTGATTGAATAAGCTTGCTTGCGCCTAACAGGCAGCATCGAGCTGTATACTCCCCAGGGAGCTGAGATGGTCTTTGGAATGTTTCATTGGCCCAATGATCAGGGATAATAATAATACTGTAAGCGCTGTGATTTAGTTTACTAATACGAGCGTTCTTAAAATGCCGATTATTATTAATTGTTTAAAGGCCTTTTTCTCAGTATTTAACTTTTTTGGAGACATGTCGATAAATGCGAGCTTTAACTTGTCAACGGAATGTTTGAGAATGATGAGAATCTTATTCTCTTTCATAATACTCCGCAAACCCTCATTTTCGACCTCTGCCCAGTTCTGTCTCATTTTTGCCAGAATGCCTCACGTACATGTATGTACAATTGGACTGCCAAACTGGCGCAAATTTTCATGCTTATTTTTCACTAGACTGGCGAGCATCTTCAAGCAAGATTGGCGGCCACGGCAGTTCCGTGACCGGCCTGAGCGTATTTGAAGGAAGTCTTCTCAGTGTCAGCTTGGATGGGAAGATACGCCACATAGCCCACACAGTAAGTGGGTACGTGATAAAATAAACATCACAATTAGCTGTACTTCCAAAACAGTTTCAGTTCGGGACATTAGTGACTCAATCAGTCATGTGATGGTCGCTCAATCAGTCAGTCACCTCTGTCACGCAGTTCACGCAGGTGGTCAGAGGACACTGTTGGCTTGTGTGTGGTTTGGGGTCATGTCACGCACCCAGAGTGTATGTTTGCCTGCAATCGGGGACCCCTATTGTCCGGCTTTTATTTTTACTTTAACTTTTTAGGAAGACTCCCCATGTAACTTGTACCACAATCGTCCAATCAGCCATTTGCGAGGTGAAATTTGAATAAATCTGGAACGCTGACTTAATCCAATGCTTTGCACGTTTTAACTTTGCATTCTCCCGACCAAAGAGACTGGTACTATATCACGTGATTCGGGGCAAGCCTTACGCTTAGCAGCCCCTGGCTCCGGCATGGTCTGGTGTCTTTGTGCCATTCTCACCCATTGTGAACAATGTATTGGTGCTGAGCGTCTCTTATGTAACTATGCAAGAGCTTGCCCCGAATCATGTGATTAGCAACAGTGTCTTTGGTCTGGAGAATTCAAAGTTAAAATGTGCCCAAGCATTCTGAGCAAGTCAGTGTACCAGATGTTTTTCAAATTTAAATTCCAAAGGGCATAGGCCACTCACAAATGGCTTATTGTTGGACGTTCGGGAATTGGGAACCCTATTGTCCTCTATTGTTCAAAGTCCCCTATTGAATGCAGAAACAAACTCATTTCATTGGTTGTAATGACAGAATCGGCAATAAAAAAATTAAGGCTTTGGGAATGCCTTGACTGATATGGAAGACATTGTTTTCTTTTTTTTCAATATGCATCAATAATAGAGCAACAAGGCCTTAGCATCAATGCTAATTTCTAAAGTTCACATCAATGACATTCATAAACCATGTTTAGAAGCGCATTATTGTTTTGAGGATTTATTATTTTTTGTGATATTCGTTTTACAAGCAAATTAACTTTTAACTAAAATCTGTTGCAAATCTCACATTGAGCATCTAAGCTTCAATTAGTAGAGATGCATATACCTCTCAGTGATGTTGCTCTTTTGGAATAATTGAGTATTCGATTATATTTGAATATTCGAACATTGACACTTTTTCGAAAAGGCCATACTTAGAAACTACAAATATATTTTTTTTTGCTCGGCGTTAGTCTGGTGAGTCTTCCAGTGACTAGTTGTATTGGCCTCCCTTCTTTCTTTTGTTTACCCGATCAAGGGTGGTCTCCGGAGAATAATTGCGTCATTTCCTCAGAAGATTCAGTGCATGACGCACCATAACCAGAGCGGTGAGTGTCAATTTGTGGTTGTATGTTTTTTTTTGTAGTCGTATGTTTCTTGTAATCATTTTGAAATTAACTACTTGCAAACAGGTGCAGTCTTACAGATCTCTGATTCTCTCTCAGCCCTGGCATCAAGGAAACATTTGGTATTTGTTGTTGTGGTGATAGGAAAACATCGTAAAGTAAGTTTTTTTTGGTGTAGCCTAAAAGTTTTGAAAGACACTTACCAGTCCTAAATTCCGTATGACCGTGAACCCAAATGTCCATACTTACCACAGCTGCTGGTGGGAATTGCTCGTACTGGGGAGATTTAGGGAACAATGCTACCCCACTATTCACCCTTAGAAAAAGCAGTACCAGTGAAATTCTAAAGAAAAGGGATGAAGGACAACAATGCCAAGTACCCCAAGACTCCTATCTGCACGGAGGATCAAGTAGACCCATATACATATGTTAAAGTTTCAGTTCAGTTTTTGAAAAAATGTATAACTTCTACATGCTTTCATGGATTTTGATGAAACTTGGATGCAGTGACCTTGGGTGGGAAGACATGATTCTTCATTGGATTACTGAGGTCAAAGGTCATGTAAAGAGGTCATTGTTCAAATGTGCTTCAAATGTTCTTTGTCTACAGAGTTTCATGGATTTTAATGTAACTTAGATGGGGTGATCCTTGGAGTGAGGGTTCATCACAAATCTTCGAAATTGGAGGGCAAGGCCACCTAGGGTTCATTGAGGTTGTTTAGAAATGCACGAAATTTGACTTTTTAAAGACACAAAACATAGGGATGGAAGCTGCGAAAAAAGGCAACACAGATAATCACGGATCACTTGTTCTGACATCTGAAGTAGGCAACAGCCTTTGTAAGTGTTGGCTATTAAAACATTCAAATATAAAAACAGTCCTTCAGAGAAGTTTTGATGAAGCGTTTACCAAATTAAACATATATTTCCAACTATTTGACAGGCATACAATTATACAGTGTGGTAAAAAAAAACAACCCCAAATGGGAGGACCAAATTTTGAATGAAATTTTGCCTGTAGCGCAATTCTAGGATATGGAACCCAGTCATTAATAAGCTTTCTTTTAATACAAGAATCATTCAAACCACTTATGTACTTTTCAATATACAGAGTTTTGAACACAAACACCATTTTAAAGTTCTGTCCACAGGATCCAACAGCAAAAAGTAAGTGTTCTTTCCAATAGCGAAAACAGTGCATGAGGATGCACATGATTGTTTTCCTTTGCTGAAAGAACCTGTTTGTGATCGTGGACAAAATTACTAAGCGTTGTCTGTGTTCAAATTCCATAAAGTATGGTGAACTGGCATAGATGATCCAGCCCTCTACCAACACCGTAGTAACGCATTACAATCCATAAGCACTAGCCTATCCAGACATTTTGAGCAAAGGGACACTTAGTAATTGAGCTTTCATATCCTATAGTTTGAAAGTGCTACAGGCAAATCTTAATGAAAAAATTGGTCCTGCCATTTGGGTTTCATTTTTTGTTGATCACCCTGTATTGGAAAATGCTATTTTCAGGCATATTTTGTTCTTTCAACATGTGGTTATTATATCGGGTGTTCTAATGGCACAGTGCAAGCCATCTCTATGCAAGCAGGCCGCCCAGGAAATGCCAGAAGAAAAGAAGAAGTCAGAAAGTCACGAGTTATGTGTAAGGTAGGTGGGGTGTAACATAATCGCGTGCCACAACTATTTTCTTTTAATGATGCATAAAATATTTTAACTGTTTATTTATGAATATTTTTAGACTACCCAAAAGGAGCTCAAAATACAACCCTGAGGTCCATTTCGATGATCATTGACCATAGATTAAATAAAAGAAAACCACTAGGTCAAATGTTTACGGAGATATGCATCTCTGTATGGTACTCTGGATGCAATCGCATTGGCCTTAATTTGTCAAAGGGTATCGCGGAAGTGATTGTTAATATTCAATTGTGATTATTCTTCCATTATTATTCTTAGATGCGTTCCCACTTGGATTAACTACTAGCCTTCCGAAATCCTCCAAATCCTCTTTGCAAAGTTGAGATTTTGTAGGATTGGAGCCCTATCTTTAAAACCTATAGCCAATTTTGGAGGATGCAGTGTGTTAAGGTCTTGGGCCGGACCATGTGTTGGTTATGCTCAGCAGTGCATACATTTAGGCCTAGATTATACTTGAAATCCTCCCGCACTGCTCAGGATGGCTCTGCCTCAACATGCTGACAGTGACTGCTGGAGGATTGGCAGGATTGGTAGTCACCTAGAGGACCACATTCAGGAAATAAGAGGAATTTGAAGTATTGAGTCTGTATGCAATTTTTGATGGAGTGGAGCGGTTGGAGGATTTTGCAGGATTGAGGCAGTATGCAAATTTACATGAAGGCAGTTGGGAGGATTTTGCAGGATTGAGTTGCTTCCTAGCAAAAACACAGAGAGTTAGTGGAGTCCATTGAAAGTAATTTGATTGGTGGAACTCACATCACATGACATTTGTTATTACTGCCATTCAACAGGGCTCAAAAGTCCCATTAAGCCCAGGGCATGAAATACTTTTCAACAGTTGTATTACCCAACGCATGGTGTGCGGCGTTCAGCGTTAGCGTTGCGTGTGGCGCGTGTTGTTCCAGGAGCCAGTGCTACGAGTTGGGTTCAAACAATTTCATAAAGAGGTGGTTTGGAAGAGAGAAACACATTTTCCACCAATTTTGTACTGAAATAAAAGTTCAAATATATCCTTATGACAAGAGATCTATCGTCAGTTATATAAAAACATTGAGTGATACTTAATTGTACTTGAAATGGGAGGAATGTTATTACTCGGTAAAATCTGGACTTTTTCCAGTTCTGGAAGCCAGCCTCGTGAAATGGAAAGTCCAGATTTGCTAATATTCCTCCCATTCCACACCTTTGAGCCACTCAATATTTGTATACTATACAGTGCTCTCTCAAATTGTATTTATTGCAATGTGTCATCTACGGTTTTGTGTTATTCATTAGTCCATTGTTTTCTTTTGCATGTGCTCAGTGGAAGGGCTGCACCACGAAATCTGTCCACCATAAGATCTACACACCTGTGGCACAACCACGTAGTTCTGGATTGCTGGGAAGAAGTGCCTCTGGGAAAATGCGGAATCATGCTCACCAACTTCCAACAGATTTCAGGTATACGTACCCAAAGTTCATGATCATGAGGTTGTGGGTTTGAGCCCCACGTGGCCATGCGTGTTGTGCCCTTGAGTAAGGTGCTTTGCCTCAATTACTCCTCTCAGCAGGTGTTAAATGGGTACCGGCATTATTCAATGCCAGGAAGGGTAACAGACTACATTGTGGAGGAGGTTTAGGCGATTCCCCACAGCAGCATATGAGTCTGGCCCAATGCTTCACTCGTTCCTGTTAACACAGGTTCGTCCCCTTTACCTTTTACCTAACCAGTGGCACTCTTGTGCGCTTGGTTATTTTCATATCTACATACTTTCACAATAGCTTCTTATGTGTATTTATTGTAAGCAGTTGCAGGTTTAGAACATTAACCCTTTGTCCTCAGCACCTGAAAGTGCCCTGTCTGTTAGTCACTATTACTGCCCGAAACCACCCTGCCTATTACTAACTGTAGCACCCAAAACTGCCCAAGCACTTTCTGATTTCATTGATTCTGTAGTGAATAATCACAAAGTAATACAATG
>CM057142.1:48612335-48864889 GCA_029964075.1 Patiria pectinifera | reverse complement strand
ATGTGTCCAAAAGTCGCTTGTATCCATTTACCATCTGTTTAAATACCAGTAAGTTGGGCAAATTCGACTGAGGGCAGATTTTGACCGCTCGTTATTGAAAACAATCCTGGGGTCCGACTAGGGTTAATGCAACATGTACATGTATGCTGCAATCATAGTAAGTACACGGTCATGACACAAGTGTTATGGTTAAAGGGACACTAGGTCCTGGAACAGCCCAATTGGGCTACAAAACACGCTTTCAACGAGATGATGTTAATCGAAATAACATTTAAAAGTAGGATATAAACATCCACACAACTATTCTTTCAAAACTGGGCGTTTTTGTGTTATTCCTGTATTATGCATGCGAGAACGAATTTCGGGGGTCCACTTTTGCGACCCCATAAATTCGAGCTGTTTGGGTGCTAGTTGCGATTTCATCCGTAAAGTGTTCGCCTTTTGCGGACGTTGAAGAAACCACTTTTTGGCATTGGTGATTGGTCACCGCTGTTCCCGAGACACACAACGTGTATATCGTGCACTAAGAACGACACAAAAAACGTATTCGTACTCCGTCACGTCCGATGTAAACAAGCGGGTTTTGGGGTCTTTTCTCGGGAACAGTAAGACATTAGGTTGGTTTCCTTTCAACCAGATGTTTGAAATAGGCTAAGTAAACAATCCAAAACATAAAATTTTCAGGGATTTCAGGACCTAGTGCCCCTTTAAGATGTCACTCTCTCATTTACACTAGGCAGTGCCAGTTTTCCTTATATGGTAAAACTCCCCCTTTTACCGTTGTTTAAATCCTATATGGAATACACTGACATCATTTACTTAGTGCCCTGTTATTGAGAGGGTGCTGTTAAGGTCAACCTTGCAACGACACAGATCAGTCGACGACTGACTTTTCAGGATCAAGCTGCGCCTGAGCCACGACCATCGGAAACAAAGAAGTCACCATTTTTTGTGCGACACAAGCGTAATTGCGATGACATTAAGAAGATCGGAAGCAGTCTGAGCTAAAAAAATATCAAGTCGCAAGAGTACGAACATTTCAACTTCTATGACGTGTTCCCAATACGCGGGAATCAATCGCAGTCGCCCTGTGTCAATTTACGACGTCGTGCGCACATCAAAATCATCCTTTTTCATTGTGTAGCCAATCAGCACACTTGTGTCGAGATAATAAATAATAATATCTAATTCTTGTATAGCGCCAAATCCGTCAAAATTGACGCTCAAGGCGCTTCACAGAAAACAAAGATGAACCAGTTAAAATTTAAGAACAAACTAAAACTTATACAAAGAAAAACCTTTAAAATACTAGGTGAACAATTGAAATAAGTTGTCTAAAACAGGCAGGTTAAAACGGACAGACACAGTAAAGCAACAGCGAGATGACCACGATAAAGAGATGCCGCTTGTTCCAAGAGAATCACATGATTTCTCAGTTTTGTAACATGAGCATTACTGTTTTGCTTGATGCCGATGGTTCTGTCGCAGAGCAAACAAATCGCAGGTCGACCTGAGGCCGGCTTTAGTCTCTTGACCAACCTGGGGGGGGGGGGGGAATCAGCTAGCTATACTAGTCTTTCTGTATTACATGTAGGAATCGCTTCCAACTTCGTACCATTCTTGTCCAATTCACCATCCCCGACATGCTCTGTCAAGACTGTGCCATAGCCGCTCAACGTCTTGATGATCTTAGCGTAGAGTCCCACGTCTTGCCGGCCACCCCTGATGCTACCACAGAAATAGATCTTTCGACTCATGGCTCTCGCTGCTTCAACTTTGTAAGGCTCTGAATTCATAGAGAGAAGAAAGCACAGTACATCCCTTTTCAGTTGCTGAGTTGTTATCCAAGCGTGAATGACCAAAACCTTGCATTTCATGATCTATGTGCAGTGTGACATACGGTACTCATTGCAAACAGCACTTCCTACATGTTTTTCAAATGTAATAACAGAATTAATTTTAGTGATGCTGAGACCTCCCAACTGCAGCAACAGTCCCAACTATAGTTGGGTAAGCAGGGTGAACGTTTTAGCCGAATTTTGGCTAAATTTAGTACTAGTACACAGTAAAGTACTTTAGACCATTGCAAGCCAGGCTAGACACTTGCAAATTTTTTTATTTAATTTTCTTAAAGGAAATTTTATAATTTTTGTTTTCGTTTAGGGAATTTTATAACATCTGCATGTGAGTATAACTAAGTGTTTATAATGAATTTTGTGTAAATAATAGGTGATTCAGCAGATTTTTGTTAAATCTAGCAGATTTTTGAAGTGCATCTAGCAGAATTTTGCCATTACCATACGGCCACCCTGTGGGTAAGCTCTAGCCCCATAAATGTGGCTCAAATACTGGACTGCCTCCATATTGTGAGCCACACTACTGCCCTGATAGCAGATGTGAAGAAAAGTTTTTTGAGGAAATCATAATCAGGACTGGTGTTTTTTTTTTTTGCTTGATATTCAGTATGGAAGATAGTTATACCTGGTTAATAACCAGGGAAAATCAAAACGTCAAATGTACATGCATATGACCCGTGACCCCAAGAAAAATACTGCAATCATTTAAGGACGAACTCTCTGCAAATTTCACCTGAAAATTATAGGATAAGTGAAAGACATCTACATGAGCAAGGCTCAGCCCTACACCATGCCCATAGCCATGGTCCATGCCTATACCCGTAAACATGGCCATATGTTACGGTTCTACACCAGGCCCACACAACCTGGCCTTTTTACCGGACCCATTATTAAACACCGCGCAGCACCATGCTTTGCACTCAACCAACATTGCAGATGCGCAAGACAAACACCTCCTGCATGCATGTGTTATTGTGGACACAATAGAGGGCGCTGTTTGATTTGGGTAAAGTCTTTTTCATTTACCCAATGCCCAAACCAAAGAAAGGTCTATTACTAGGTATGGCTGACCAATAGGAGAAAGCTATTTGGTTTGGGCATTGGGTAATCGACATATTTAGTACTAGTACTAGGCCAATATTCTTCATTTTTGCAGTGTTAGTCCATCCATGGAGAAAGGAATAATCTATTCCTTCCTCCATGGTCCATCGAGCTATCAAAATGATATTGGCTTTAAGCTCCATGGGTGGATTGGCAACCCCTGGTTGGCAAAATGTTTTGACTTCCGGACAACTTGACTTTTCCGGACAACTTGACTTTTCTATCAAGTTGGCACAAAATTACCGGACAAGTTGGCACACAATTAACGGACGAGTTCGCAACCGGCCGCGGCTAGCCCTAGACTAGTCTATATGACCCGCACTGGAGTAGACTCCAAAGTACAGCATGTACAGGGTCTAACGTTAACATACTCCTCCAGTGCAGGGCCATAGACAATAGACTAATGAACAGGGCTAGCAACCGCCATACAAAATGTACACACAGATACCCATGCATGACACCTTACGTTTTTTTATAGGCCTACCATGGCCCCATATAAATGTGGCCAATTTACTGGACTACCTATTTACGGAGGTATTGGCCACATTTACGGGGCTAGGCCTACGTACCATTAGTTTAGTCCAAGTAGGACTCTACAACAAATCGCTTCTTTTTAAACATTTGGACATGGTCGGGCGACTATCGCCCAACCATGTCCAAATGTTAAAAAAGCCGATGCGTAGAGTCCTAGTCATGCTAGTTACTCGGACTACATAAGTTACAGTACGAATGTATCACTATCAACTAGTATCATCCCTTTATGCCGGCCAAGAATTCCATTTATGGCCATCACTTATTTTTCCCTGACAAAAATGGCTGTAATTGATGCCTTGAAAGTTGAAGTAGGTAGGCCTAGAACTAGGGTAGCACTAGCAGGTAGCTCTACTGAGTGTAGCCCCATAAATGTGGCCTATTTACTGGACTGCCTCCGTAAACGTAGGCCACACATCCACATGTACAAAAACGTGTCGATTTTGCCAAATTTTGATTTTCACATTTAGGCTTACTTTGTAGGGTTTTTTTGCTTTAGAAGCATTCTCACCCTCTATATAGGCTAATCAGAAAGTGCTGCCTTTTTCAGATGTCCATTTTTCGTGAAATTTCCAGATACATTTGCACACGTTTGCGTATCAAAATTTCAACATGAAATTTCACAAAAATTAGACATCTGAAAAAGGCAGCACTTTCTGATTAGCCTATACTAGGGTGAGAATGCTTCTAAAGCAAAAAAACCCTACAAACATAAGCCTAAAGGAAACAGGTCAACTCGTACGCGAAACCAACTCGTACGCGAGTCAACTCGTACGCGGATTGGTCAACTCGTACGCAAGACAACTCGTACGCGAGCCAACTCGTACGCGTGCCAACTCGTACGCGAGCCAACTCGTACGCGAACCAACTCGTACGCGAACCAACTCGTACGCGGGCCGTTTTAGGAGTGGTTTCGAGGATTGGGTTGGCATGGTTGGGAAGAATTTGGGAATAGTGTGACGGGTAGTCCGTAGTTCAATGTGTGACCGTTGTGTGTGATCATTAATTCCTTCCTCCATGGTGTGATTGGGAGTGAACCCGTGAATGATGATAATAAAGTAACTGATTTTTGTAGTTAGACGAGTGTTGTATCGTTTTGTGCATACCTGTAGCCTTGCCACGTCAAATTTAATTCCATATATTAATGCAACGATGTACCAGTTGCATTTTTCGTGTTTTTTAATCAATGTACCTGTCAGTCAATTAATTGTCACCATTGTCAAACTGACCCAATTGCAACGCTCTGGACTACCATGGATCTGTTCTCGCGGTTCGGTGTCCTAAAAGAACCGGCGGGTTTAGAAGATCAAAAGAGATCGATCAGACTTGTCAACTGCCTGTCACTCAACTTTCATTGTAATTTGGAGACATAATAATTAGGACTAAAAACTTATCGGACCCAAGCAAAGAATTAATTTTCTGACCCAAGAAAATCGCATTTGACCCAAGAAACCTCGCATTTCCGGTGAAATTATATAAAATTCTGATTTTAACAAAAAATAAAAAATTTTATACAATAGACCTCGCAAATATCGGTGTTTTCTTGTCATTTTACTTGTCTAACCAACCAGCAATTTTACCGCGGCATACACAGGTTACAGCGATTCAATCATGCATTCTTTATACAGTGCGCGGTGCGGCGGGAACCAATCATACTGGTTATCGCGAAGACAACTTCCCAATCAATCAAGCGAACTTGTAAAAAAAACAAAAAAACGCAGAATTCTTCTCTTAAAAATCGCGAATGTAAGTAGCACTGGCGGATTCAAAAATCAACTACATTTACTTTGAAAATCTCAACCTTTCAGAAAAGGTAAAATTATGCCGACCTACCGTACCGAACCTAATTTCATCTGTCCGTGTGAGCTAAACCAATCGTCTAAACTCACACGTACGAGTTGGTCCGCGTACGAGTTGGTCCGCGTACGAGTTGGTCCGCGTACGAGTCAGTCCGCGTACGAGTCGGTTCGCGTACGAATTGACCCGCGTACGAGTTGGTCGCGTACGAGTTGGTTCGCGTACGAGTTGACCTGTATTCAGCCTAAATATGAAAATCAAAATTTGGCAAAATCGACACATTTTTGTACATGTGGATGTGTGGCCTATGTTTACGGAGGCAGTCCAGTAAATAAGGCCACATTTATGGGGCTGTACTGAGTGGAGCGTTGAATTACGGGTACCCGTAATTCAACGCTCCACTCAGTAGAGCTAGGTAGGTAGCACTGGCAGGAAATAGGCTCATATCCTCAGTCATATCATCAGTTGATGTCCAGGTATGGATTTCCTAACTTATGACACAGTTGACATATACCTTACTTAGAAAGGTCACACTCACAGGTGGCTCTTTACGTTTTTTTAGGTTCTTGATTCACGAGCACCAACCACGAACACCTGCTGGACACCGGCCACCCACCAAAAGAACCAGCTGAACATTTCCCGCGAAACCTTATCTTATCCCCCGCACACACGTTCCCGCTGGTGTTTGAAACAAGATTGAGGGCGCTCGCTATACATTTTATAATGAGGTTGCACATCGCCTGGTACCTCTTTACGCTGCTTAGAAATCCAACAATGTAGAGTCAGCCATAAGCCGGGTACCATACTTGGCCGGGAAATACAAAATTAGAATGGCCGCCACAACTCGCAAAAGGGAGCAACGAATCTGCACTTGTAAAGTGCTTTTAAATGGAAGAGTGGCTCCACATGTCCAGGCTAATATCGTTAAGGAGATGTTGAAGCATCTTATGCTTCAGAGGAATCAGATACCAATGGCGTATGAACAGATGAAATACGAGTATGAACGAAGGCAGTGTGATTCTGCGGCGACAACCTCTCACGTAATGGACGGTTATTTTTTTTATGATATGAACCTTGCGGTTTTACGCCTAAATTCCCTTTGCATTGCATCATGGTTTATGGTTTATAATCATGATGTGTGACGTGTGACTTCCATAGACACAACCAAAGAAGTGGCGTTTGATTTAGTAGATACTACATTCTTGCCCCAAATGGAATTAAAAAGAAATGACAACTTTATCATGGAAAAAAAAATATGATTCTGAATGCAGCTGATCAGTCAAAATAATGTTGTCTTTGATTTACTCTTTTGGACATGCAATGATTACATTTTTTTAAAATTATTTTAACGTAGGGGGCCTAATTTAAAAGTATTAATTATTTGAAAGTGCTGATGACCTGTTCATTAAAAGTGTGAAATGATGATTTATAAACTCTGGCAGAGTGTGAAAGTATATTGAACAATGTTTGTGTATTTATGTTTTGTTTTGATATCTCTTCACTCGTCCGTTCGAATCCCAATTTTTTTTTAAATTTAATTCTAATTTATGTTATTCTTTTTTAGGAAAATGGTAAACATAAAGACAAACAGGAGTTGTCTAGTTCAGTCTACAAACGGTTAGGACAGCTCATCACAACCGTGGAAGAACAGCTGGCAAATATCGATGCTGTCTTCAACCTTAGCTTCGTGCCCAGGGTGCTTATTCTGTTGGGTGCCACGGCCGTCAGCCCTAAGGAAGTCCACGAGATAGTGTTCAGTAACCAGGCCTCGGTTCATGATGGCAGCCTGGTGGATCTGCGGACCAAGCACTGCGTACGGGCTCTGATGAGGACCCTCATCGCCGATTCCTCCATCTGGGAGGCCAAGCAGTTGCCCCTGACCAACACCTTGCTGCTGGTCCGGGCCCACCGGGACAGCGGACTGACGTGGTTTCAGCCCAAGATGAGCCTGAAGGGGGCGCCCAGTCGGGGTCAGCTGTACCGCTGCGAAATCCACTGTGGTCGCGTTGAAAACAGCCTCGGCTGTGCTGGCGACTGCAGCAAACTCCTCAGTGGCAATGACGAACATCGTAGCGATTGTGTGCATGGCCAGGGAAATATGTGTAACAAAACAGACAACGGTCAAGCCACTATGGAATCGGTCACTGAGACTGAGAGCGATGATTATATTTGGTACCAAGCACCAGTGCCTATCAAGGGAGTGCAACCATTTGCAGCCAAGTCACCATCAGCAAGCGATATATGGGCTTGATCATTTCAGAATCCTCTGAAATTTGATTAATTTCTTATTAGGTTTATTTTTAATATTTAATAGAAAGTACTTGTCTAGTAATCTGTACGTACATGTAGCTACTACAATTCAGATTAATTATTGAATGCTCAAAATTTGAGATCCATACACAAATCCTACACTGACTACACCATCAGTTGCACTTTGTCAAATCAAACATAACCCTGATTCCATTACCATTTACACTTTCACAGCCATAATCAGTTATTTTCTAAAGTGTATCATAGACAGGGTGTCCCAGTTTTGATTAGCTAAAGATTGTGCCATTTAGATCCTGCACAGTGTTTAGAGACCATCAGAAATGCTACGTGTACAGGATGCAGCTTGGAAAAAAGGTGCCATTATTTCATTTGACACACTATGGGCAATCTGCATTTCACATCAAAATAAATATGTATGCAGGTTTGGTGAAATAACCACACAAATGGTGATGTAAACAGCTACATGTAGTTTTTATAAGCTGCAAACATGTACATTTTAATTGTACGTATCCCGTACGCATAACATTTCTATAAAGGGTCCCTTAAATGTTGGTGTGGGGGACCTTACCAAAATGGGAACCTCATTTTTGTTTGGATGTCAGCTCATGATTTACATTATCCCTGCCTTACTCCCAGTCCCGACAATTTTTTTTTGTTATGTGAAGAATCTAAATTCAAAATATCAACTCAAGGAAAGTACATCAAACCAAGAAAACTGCATAATACTACTGTTAACGTTGTTTGTACATAGACTTTTGAGGGGCATTAATTTGCCAATTTAAAGGTACATACAACATTTTGAAAACATCATAAAACAAAAACTACTGCAACTGATACCAAATTATTACGAAATAGCCAATACTTGACTGTAAGTAAATAATACATGTAGTCTCAAGAATCCTGTGAAATCATGGCACCTGGTGTGCTGTCATTTCAGGGAAAAAATTGAGTTTTTGTATCAATGACCAGCGTTGGAAAAAAAATTGACTTTTTCAAATACTGCCCCCAATTTACTAAATTTAGTCTACATTTTGTTTGCAATCGGTTACACATCTGTGAATGGGTGCAAGCCAGCCATAGACTGGTTCCCTGACCTGACAACTCCCAGACGCCGATGAATTGTTTGTTTCATCTGAAGTAGGATCAGGGAACCAGCAGACTACAAGAACCGCAATTTTTTCTTGGTATTTTTCCTTGGTATTTTTCCAGCATCTATGAACACAAAACTTTAAACAGGTCAGTGTAACAATATTTGCTATAAATACTTACCCCCAAATCCATCAATTTTCTGAAAATTACAGCAAAAACAGAATTTGTATATTTAAATAGTACAGTGAGCATGGGACATGTATGTAACTTGTGAGTTTTGAAGGATATGGGAGTTTTATGTACATGTATATTGTCAGATAGTTCGGAACTTCACATGAAACAAAAGTATGGTCGATTTCAATGTGTCATCATTGCAAGCTTTGTGAAATTTACTTATTTCCTTGATGAATTGACCTCACTCTGAATTTTCATGAGGTCCAAACTGTTACTTTTTAATGGTTTCATCCTGTTCTGTTTATCAGGGTGGTTATGTGCAAAATAGTGCTGCATTCCAGTGTACCGTGGGAATGTTATGTACAGGTACTTCAAAATTGACTCATCTCGAGTGTGTGTGTTTGTTATAGCTTGAACGAATAATGATTTAGAATAAAAAGTTTATTTTTAAAAAGCAGATTTCCTGTTATGTACATAATTTTGACATGAGTACATGTTACAAGATTTATTTAGACATCATTTAAGGTTATTTCTGTGAAGTGACCAAAAGTGTGGCTAAATGCTTTAAGAAATTGTGTGAACTGTGAGTTTGGATTATGATTGAAATATGCCTGAAAGTCAATGTCTCGTAAAATATTGTCATGCAAATACTTGAGGAAATTATTAGTTGTAATGTGTTTTAACCCTAACCCCTTGGGTATTTTTTACTAGAAATTATCTCAATCCGCCCAAATCCATCAATTTTGCCATGCAATAAAATGTTGCTGGCCAGTGAGTCCATCGGAATCCACCAATTAGCTGG
This sequence comes from Patiria pectinifera, assembly GCA_029964075.1. Classification (NCBI taxonomy): domain Eukaryota; kingdom Metazoa; phylum Echinodermata; class Asteroidea; order Valvatida; family Asterinidae; genus Patiria; species Patiria pectinifera. The sequence goes on along the minus strand of CM057142.1, from coordinate 48,855,268 downwards.
GTGTAAATCTGTTGAGATCCTGAATCCATCAAAGTCCCCCAACTGCTCAATATGGAGGTACAATGTATCCTGAATCCATCAAAATCCTGCAGGAGTGCAGTACCTTTAGGCTTCATGTCCTGAATCCATCAAAACCCCCCAACTTTTTCAATATGGAGGTATCCTGAATCCGCCGAAATCTTATGTAACAGGGGTGTGGATTTTGATGGATTCAGGTACGTTAGGTTTAAAGGATTGCTATTGCTATTACAGAACTTCTATTTGCTCCTACCTCAAAGGAAAAGAATAGGAGAGGATAGTTTTGTTACTTTGTTAACAACCACCTTTAATTTACAGACTGAACATGTTATTGCTTAACTAAGATTAATTTTAATGCTGTTTTAATAAATCTTTGCCATTGATCCTTTGTAAAAGGCTAAAGTTTGTGGAATTACACAATGTGTCAAGAAAATATTTTTGGTGAGTTTGTTTGATATTGTGTTATGTAGATGAAAGTCAAGAAACATACCTAAAGTGTACCCTTTAACTTTATTATTTAATATTAAGATCCAAGTGTCATTTTTAGCCCTGGAAGTGGTGTAACATTTATGTATTTTAATATTCCAAGAATTCATGTTTCATCATTTGTACAGTAAACAAAATCTCTTTGAGTTTGGGTTTCATTGACCCAAACCCTGCTGAATCCAACAGGACCCAACTATGTCACATACCCGATGGAGCCTGTTGGATTAAGCAGTAAACCCCTTGTGAACATTCCTGATGCAAAATGTTGGATTCAGCAGGCAACTGAACCGCATTATAACACCATTTTGGACTCCATTGGATTCATCAGACAACTGAAAATAAGGCACAGTGGATTGAACAGGAAACTCCGGTTGGACTCTGTTGGATTTAGTAAGGTAGTCCTGAGGAATTAATGAAGTTTATCTGAACTGAAAACTACTACTGTATATTATTTTTGAAAGAAAAGAAATTGTACATCATTTGTTTAAGTTGTAAGGTATGTGTATTTCATCTCTTTAATTCACAAACCATATGGTTACTGCAAAACAAAGTTTTTTTTTTTTTGCAAAAAAGAGTCTTTCTTTCAACTGGTGTTAATTGTACATGTACTGGAATGCAAACATGATCCAAACATATGTCTTATGATTGTGGTTATGCTTCTTTGAAATACATCTTTCACATACAGTTTTCCAAAATTGATATATTCCAACGAAACCATGCAAGTTGATGTTTTTTAATGAATTTCTTTAACAAAATATTACGTACAGGTTTATGTACTCAGGAATTAGAAAAAGAATAAATAATTGGTTTTAGACTTCTGGTGTTGATTTTGTCTTTGAAATTTATTTTAATGTCATGTCTCAAGATGTAAGACGATTTCTGCAATTACTGAAGCAAGGAGAAATATCCACTCTAATGTTGGATCAAGAACTGTTTTCCTTAAAAATATTAAAAACCTGAAGAAAAAAAATCGCATAGGTATTGGGCTATTCCCAAACCACGGCCTCATCTGCACGGATGGCTTCAGATTTAAGCTCGCCCGACTTGGACTCCGGAACAATGTTGGTCTATTTAACATTAAAACTTGTAATATGAAGCTATGAGTTGGAATATTTTCATTGGGTTTAGACTCTGAGCTGACAATGACTGAGAAGGCTTCCAAATCATAATTGTTAAGGATTGAAATATAAAGCCGCATCCGAAATGAATCCAAAGAGGCTCTCCATTTCTATAGTCTTGTACTTGATCGTCATTCTAAGATTAGGGTATACCAACTATGGCTGGCACCAGACTATTGTAACTTCTGCTTAAAAAGAGAATCGGTTTTGTTTAGCACGCACATTGACGCATGTCGGTAACTATTCTCAAATCTCATTTCCACAGATTTATATTGATTATTGAGGGCTTCGGCTGTTATTCCTGCTCACATAGGTGTCTGTATCCTATACGAATTGATTATTAATTAAAGTATGTACTGTCGGCACTAAATAGTCTACATACATGGACGCTACTGACTGTCGCTAGTTCACTGTCTTTGCTTACAAAAAAACATACAGCATCCATGATTGACAGTTTTTGTCATGTTTGTGTGCAGGCAGTGCAGTAGTGGCAGTAGCGAGGCACGCTATAGAACTTGTATTGTACGTGTACGCATAGGGATTTTGTGTTGGGCGAACTTTCCAACATCATGTCATGGGCCTGCAGCCCCATAAATTAAATGGGAAAGATTCCCATATCTGGCATCACTAATATTTTACCCTTCAGTGACCTGTCAGCCATCAGAATGAGAATGGAAAGTGATGTCCTAAAATTAAAAAGTCAAATTTATCAGGGAAAACATTGAAGTAGGCCTACATAATGTAGGTCTATTTACTGAGAAAACACTTAAACATTTTCAGTCATAATATAAATAGTTTGTGGGGGTGTCAACGACAAGTGATGGCCAGATATGGGAATCTTTCCATTAATCGTTGTGGTTATTATTACAGCAGCCGTAACCCAATCTTCTGCAATCGTTGCGCGTATACGGTATTGCAAAATCACCATTGCCAATCATATCATGATCATGGAGGTACAATTATCCTCGATGTACCGGTTTTCGAAGGTGTGAGGATTTATTTCAAGCAAGAGAAAAACACCGACATAGCCTTCGGTTTCCAAATATTTTGGGCTGGGGTGCAACACGTACCGCACACACACAAAATCAACAAATCAACTGGCATGACAGGTTGTGTAGTACAAATCAGGCCGTGTGTGTCGCTACAAGGTCAAACCTCAAAAACTTGATGCCGCGAAAACAGGTACTCGGACGATACATTAATAACTACCCATCCAACCAGTAGAGTCGGAAAATGCTTCGGTAGGGCCTTGTTCAGTTGGTTACACTTTGAACTAACAGTACCGAGGATCCGGGTTCGAAACGTTTTTTTAAATTTTTTTGTTAATAGGCCTAGTTTTCTTTATCTTCATGTTTTTAATCAAATCATTCTTTTGATTTAGGCCTAATAGATTTCATTTTCTGGAAAGAGTGTTGCAACCTGACGTTACTTCAGCGGTCGTGTACAAAGTCTATGGAGAGTCAAGAAAATTTTTAAGTATTTCCTAACAAAATTGGAAATGTTTCTCAGTCCCGGATACATGTGGTATCATCAATTTTGCAATGACTGACCTTCATTGAGATGATATACATGTACAGTATGTATGAAGAAAAAAGTGGCGTCAGGTTGCAACATTTTCTCCCATTTTCTTGTTTGTAAATCCGTGGCTTTGAAGGATTTTTATAAAAAAAAGGAAATTAAGTCCAAGAACTATTCAGTTGAATGATAGTCTGGTTCCATCAGCCAAAGATCATGACGTTGAGTACTATTATGTTGGGGAACCAGAAGGTTGATTTAGAATTGCAATGGTGGTTTTGCAGTACCGTAACAATAGCAGTTGAAAATTGCATTACGGCTGCTGTAACAAATACTGCATTTCCTCCGTGTTATGAGCCACATGCTAAATTTCCTGAAAATTTGTGTGCCCTGAGAAGTTGCTTTTCCACTTGATGCTAGGAACCTTCTGGAAAGATTCCCATATCTGGCCATCACTTGTCACCATGTGCACAAACCGTATGAGACTGGTCTGAAAATGTCTAAGTGTTTTCTCAGTAAATACTTCAATATTTTCCTTGCTAAATTTGACTCTTTAGGACATATTATCACTTTCTGATGGCTGACAGGTCACTGAAGGGAAAAATGATGGCCAGATATAGGAATCTTTCCAAGCTTCTTACCTGGAGCATGGAGCAATACAAAATACTCCATGCCCGGATGAAAGCTGGAAAAAATCCAATTTCTTACCTCGTGACGTCTAGATCAAGTTATTTTCAGAGGAAATTAAAAAAAAGAGTTTGTCCGAAATGATTGCAGGATTTTTACAGGATAATTTAGACCTGTTTAATGTATGCCAAATTAAATTCAAATTCCGATATTTTTTTAATTTTTGCTTTTCCCTTCCTTTCAGAGCCAGGCCTGAGCGACAAAATGGGTCTGTATGTAGAATTCCCCATGAAGCCGAAGGAGTGAAGCTCCGAATGGTTTGGCCGTCATGAGCAGCGAAGGCTTTATCTGCGAAGTGTGCCACCTGGATTACAGCACACAGACTCAGTTTGAGGAGCATTTCTGGTCCATGATACACCACAAGCAGCTGGAGATTCAGTATGGCACGTACGTAAAAAACAGGGTTGAAACTAGCCCCATAAATGTGGCCAATTTACTGGACTACCTCCGTAAATAAAGCCCACACTTCCACCATGTACAAAAACATGTTGAACTTTGTCAAATTTTGATTTTCACATTTAGGCTTAGTTTGTAGTTTATTTTTGCTTTAGAAGCAAAGGCCTACTCCCCCTCTTTATAGGCTAATCAGAAAGTGCTGCCTTTTTCAGATGTATAATTTTCGTGAAATTTCACATTGAAATTTATATACGCAAACGTGTGCAAACGAATCTGGAAATTTCACGAAAAATAGACATCTGAAAAAGGCAGCACTTTCTGATTAGCCTATAAAGATGGGGAGTATGCTTCTAAAGCAGAAATAAACTACAAACTAAGCCTAAATGTGAAAATCAAAATTCGACAAAGTTTGACATGTTTTTGTACATGGTGGAAGTGTGGCCTTTATTTACGGAGGTAGTCCAGTAAATTGGCCACATTTGTGGGGCTAGGTTGAAACCTAAAGCTGTGACTTGTCTTAGTGCACTTTGATGACTAATTTCTTTGAGTTGTCATTTGTTTAATTGTAGCCTGAGTAACTTAGCCCTTCTTTCTCGTCTTTTTAACATTTAGACATGGTCTGGCGATAGTAGGGCCCAAGTTGAATGTCAGACATGGTTTTTCAAATAATTAATGACCCACATGTACATGTAAATGTACGCCACCTGAGATACGAGTAGAGATCGGTGATAAAGATCGAGGTACTAAGTTTACTTAAGATCTGGAAGAAAAAAGAGGGCTCCATCGCGAATACCGTGCGTGCGGATGCCATTTTCAAAGCGAAAAACCATGTCATGTACTATCGCCGTGTCTAAATGTTAAAAAGGCGATAAGTAGGGCCCAATACTTGGGCTAGTTTAATTGTAGTCCAAAAATTTGGGACTCTCAAAACTGTGTATGACAGTCCCAAAACTTAAGGAATTGAAATTGAAAACCTGCAATACAAAAACAACAGACTGGCACCTGAAACAATCAGTCCAACACAGCTTCAGTACTGCATCAATCAACGGTGCCAAAAGAAACATGTGGCATGAACCGGGAACTAGTCTCTATTTACTACATATTTCTCCATAGTCGGCCACCAGACTAATGACTCGCACTCAATGAAGAGGTCAGTCTTTTCAAACAGTTGGGCCATGGTTGGACATGTACCAGTCTAGTCTTTAGCCTCATTTTAAAATCACTTGACTTCCCTCTCATGTGCAAAATATTGACGAAATGTCTCCTTTAAAAATTGAATTGAATCTGCAAACTTGGTTGGTGAAATACTGAGGACCTTTTCTTTGCCCAATGGAATGTTTGGAGAAATTTGCTGGCTACAGAGTGAGTAAAGTTGGCCTGATCATTTAGTTCCTAGGTCCCAGTCTGGAGTAGGTCCAGTTCATATTTGCTCATACTTTGGCTTTGCAGTGGAAGGACTCACATCTGCTGCCTATGCAAGACTCAGAGTGACACGCTCTCGGAGTACGCCAAGCATCTCATCAGCAAGACGCACAGAGATGCAAGCGCTGCACGCAAGAAGCAGAAACAACTGGAAGTGGCTTCCAAATCATCAAATCAAAGGTAAACGTTGATACTGCCATGGGTTTTTCTCTGTGAAATTGTAAACGTAATCCTTAAATACCAGTTTTTTCCAAATCAGAAGCAAAGTCCCCAGAAAAAAAATCTTTGCTAAAACCTGCCCTGTTATACAATAATGTTGAAACGGAAAACAATGTAGATTTATTACTTCAAGCTCTTCCATAATCTCATACCATAAGATGACCAAAAGTTCATTTGAAAGTTTATTGTATACATTATTGTATGCAACCAACATGCAAGTTTTGTACCACGTCAATATTGGCTTTTAATTGCGGTCATTGGATCAGTCTGGAGATGAACCATTAAGGTCATCTGTTTCATTTAGTATTTCAATGTGTTGTTCCATTTCAACAGGAGCAATGCAAGACAACAAACAAATACACCTAACAATGGATACCCTGGACTTCAGAACTCTGCAGGTTGGTCTTACGTTTGAAAATAATTGACCAAAACGTGTAGCAAGTCCATGAATGTCAACCAGTGCGCCAGGTGTGGATTCCATTATGTCATGTACAGTTTTGTATTGGACGCTCAGTAATTGATGGGTTTTGATGGACTTGGTACAGTTCTTAGTAAAAGACGCTAGGGAGTTAGTGTTAAGCCTTACCTTCAATTTTCTTTATGCCATTTTTGAGGGCATTTTGGTGCCTGTTTAGTTTTTCTGCTAATGCAAATTTGCATATTCTTAAGCAAAAGTGTGATGTCATTTTAGGCAGAAAACTCAATGTTACAGCTATTTCAACACCAAAATTTGCCAGAACTTTTGATATTTTGCTGTCGTAATTTTCTTTTCTGAGTTGATTCATTGTTGTTTCAGGACCTTAGGCCAGCGAGCAAAGTTTTCTCACAAAATGTTTTCAATGAGCAAATTTTGGGTTCACCATTTGAACAGAAAACCCCTCAACTGAACAGTGTCTTCCTGAAATGACATCACAAAAACAGCACCCTCATTTGTCCGGAAAAGCATGGAAAATTTCAAATGTTTAAACAAGTGCACTTTTCAATAATATTAACCAAAAAGGTTGTCATGTTGTTTCCATACATTTAAGAGGAGGAGAAGTTTTCACGTCATGGGCCCTATAAGTTTTCACGAGACTCACAGTATCACAAATATGGGTTGGGTTGTTAACCTTTTCCATTCTGCCTAAGCCTGCTGCGGGAATTAGCAAAAGTAAAATAAATAACTGTGATTCCATAAACTAAAGGGAGGAACTGCTACAAAAAGAAGAAGTAGCACGTTGACTTTTAGATGGTTAAGTGTTCTTAGAATGCATGTGCAGCACACAAGTTGTTCAGACAAACAAAGTGAAAGGTCATTAATGTCGATTTCGCCCTCAGCATTACTTTGAGTTTTAAATTTTTGTAAAAGACTTGTATAAAATTATTACTCGTAGGACCTTATATTTTTAAATGAGAAGTTTATACATCTGCAACCTGCATTTATTTTGTTTTTATTTTGTATTTATTTCAGTCCAGAACAAGAGACCTATATTCTGTATCCCAGAACCAGGACAAAATGTGCACCGTACTTGGGCGCGATGGTCACAACCTAATCACCCAATCAACAACTGTAACGTTCAACCTAATATCCTGCACTCCTCAGCCCAACACTCGGCCCAACAATTGAATCATGGGAACGGCGGCAAGTGCAGTTACACTGGAAACAGAACATGGACTCCTGTGAGCGGCCAAGGAGGGCCTAATGCTCCCACAAGCAAGTCAGTGGGTGGGTTGAAAACTCAACTTGCCGCAAGCAAATCGGCTGTCAACCCGAGTCTAACAGCCAAAAACAAGGCCCAAGACTCAAAGGCTAACCCGAATACTGGAAGTGGCAGAGAACCACGTGCCACAACAGCGTCTGTGAACAGTAAATCGGCGTCTAGCTCTAAACCAGCCCAGGCAGCTGTTAAGCAGAGAGATAATCATCTTGGTGCTAGTAAACTAGATTCAGATGCAGCATCCAGGGCATCAAGCTCTAAATCAGGCCAAGCATTGGATCGTCGCGAAGTTCACTCTGCAGCCAAAGAGGCTACCCCAGATAAAGTAGCTACTTGTGACAGTACAAAGATATCATGCGCCAAGCCCGACCAATCAGCTGGCACAAATCCAACTGCTGCCCAAACACTTGCACAACCAGACGGTGCTTTCTCAGCAAAGAGAGAATGGGAAAGATCAGCTAGTTGTCCTTCACGAACTAGCAAACCAGGGCAAGACAAGATGTCTAGTCAGGACAAAGCTGAAAGATCCAAAAATGCTTCGGCTGCTTCAGCATTAAATAAGTCAAAGGAAGCCTGCAAACAAACACACGTACTACAGAGATCAAATTCAGTGCCAGGTACCCCTACTCTCTTGAAATTGCCGCCCGAGGTGACCAGACTAAACCTCCCAAGAGTAAACTCTGTTCCTGGTGGTAAGGAGTCAATCAAGAATCTGTCAAGCATTGGTCCTGATACTGTTGAAGTGCAGCCAGCATCAGATCCTATAGATGACGTGGATGAAGAACCCAGTGTCACCAGAGTCCAACTACCGCCCAGTCTGCAGCGAGAACTGACCAAGCTGCTTGTCAAGAGCCAAGGGCCAAGACCACGTCCCAATCTGGTGGCCGCCCGCAGCCGGCTCCACGCTGGTGAACACCATCAGGCCCAGGTGGTGGAGTCCCCTGACAGGATGGTGCAGCAGCTGCTGATGAAACTCCTGGACTCGCCCAAGTCCCGGGACCGCCAGCTGCAGCAGATTGAGGAGCTCCAGCGATTGGTGCAGGCATCTAAGAAGGGCAGCGAGCGGGCCCGGTTTGGAGCTCAGCAGCTCCCGGTAGTATCCATGCAGGTCTTAGAATCTTTGCTAGAGAGTGGGCGTCTGAAGCCCCTGCTGTCAGAAGATAATTTCATAAGAGATACTATGGCTCAACAGGAGCAATCGTTGGAGTCAGCCGCACACGAGCAGGTGAACTCCCAAAAAGATGGGAGGGCACAGAATCCGAGCAATACTGCAGCATTTCATCAGGAGCTGTCTACCTCATTATCAGCACCAGATCCTGCAGATGTAGATTCCAAGGAAGCTGTTCAGGCTCGCATACGGTCTACCTTATCAAAGAAGGGTCATCTTTCAACCTCATCAGCTTTGGGACATGAAGAAGAGAATTCCAAAAAGGCTTTGAAATCATTCACCACTTCTGAAGCACCGGCAGCTCCTCCGTCTCAAGGGCAGTCCGCATCGGAAATGATGCGAGAGATTGTTGGACACATTGTCCAAACACAAGACAAACCAAATGGCGCAGAGCAGCCGTCGGCTCCAGTCGCTGATGTAACCATCAAAACTGAGCCAGACACTGAAGTTAACGAAAGCGGTGATACTTGTAAGTGGGTACAAGATTTCCAACTCGTTGATTCCAAAGAAGCTGTTCGGCCACTGATACAGTCTACCTCATCTGAGCATCACAAAGTGGATTCTAAAAAACCTTTAAAGTCACTAATCTCAGCTTACGCCAATCCAGCAACTTTTCACTTGTGGTCCACCTCACCAAAACAAGAAGGGCAAGTTGCAGCTGAAGTACAAGACCAAACAACTGTTCCAGAGCAACTCTTGACTCCGACCCCGGATCTGATCATCAAAACTGAACCAGATACTCACGCCAATGACATTACTGATGGAGCGCCTAACGAAGAAATCCCTGTCCCCACATCAACGGCATCTTGGCAGTTGAATACGTCAGTGGTCCAGCCATTTGCATACGACAGTGTACTTAGCTCAGGCCAAATCAGCGGCTTTGCTATGGATATGAATAGTTCCTTATATGGGCAAGATTTTGCAGTGCTGAGTGCCCCAACAGAACAGGAAAACACAACTCCAGGCCAAACAGGGACTACAGTCGACATGCTCACAATGCCGAATTATCAGGTGGTAGTGGTAAGTCTTAAGCCCCCTCTATTGAAGGTTTTATAGAATTACAGTGAAATCTTGATAAGTCAAACCTCAAGGGAACAGGTTCAAAATTTGACTTAAGCAGAGTTTTGAGAATAAGCAGTGCTGTGTATCATTGTTATACTACTGAAGGCAATGGATTCTTCGTTTGACTTCATACTTGTTTGGAGTTATCAGAGTTTGACTTCTTGAGATTTCACTGTATAGAAAACATTTAGGTACGACTTCAAAACAATATCTCAAGGTATTATTTTTATCGTTTTACCAGTGAAATTCTACTGGCTGTTGTGCATTGGTCACGCAGCGCTGGCCACCAGTGTTGTCGTTGAGTACATTTCCACGAGTACAAGTGCTTTTCCAAAACCTTTGGTAATTTTTCTGCAGTTGAGGCATTTCAGAGGTTAGCGAGGAATATTGGCTTGCATCCCTTTTGAAAGCATTCTGTGGTCAGAGTGAAAATGCAGAACTGTTGCGCTAGCTCCGTAAGCTCAGATTGATGATCATGGGTGCAGATTTCGTCTTTAGCTGAGCTATAAAAATTGGGTCCAGAGCCAGATTTCATGGAGTTACTCGGCAGCAAATATTGCCTAATAGCAAAAGTTTTGTGTTAAGAGGAAATCAGCTGAGAACCACTCTCACGGGGTATAGTGTAATTCGCCAAACATAACTAGAAGCCGTTTTTGCGGTGTTGCCATGCCCACGCACATGCCACACGCATTCTTTATCCTAACTCCCTAGGCTTTTTGCTTGGACATAGCCTCAATCCTGCAAAATCCTCCAACTGGCCTCATGGGAAAATAGCATATAGCCTCAATCCTGCAAATTCCTCCATTATTTCTTGAATATGGTCTGTGGAGGGGTGACCACTGTCTGAATCCTGCAAAGTCCTGCGGCAGTGACTTTCAATATGATGAGGCTTGGCCAGTGACATCCTGGAGCAGTACGGGGGATATCAAGCAGAACCCAGGCATATATTTATGCATGGCTGAGCAAAAACAACACGATGTCCGGCACAAGACCTTGACAGAGTGCATCCTACGAAATCAGTAACGCACTTTTGCCATGTAACCTTAATTCTCCAATTTCTTCCACTTTGGCAAAGAGGATTTTGAAGGATTCAGGGCAGTTAGGGTTAAAGACGAGGCGCACACGCATTTTGGTAACCCTATCGGTCAAAGGAGCCGTGAGTGCGTGCGTATTACCTGAGCATGACTCCCACGATCCTGGTGCCACTGCAGTGCTGTCAACGAATTGATCTACATGTATATGGCATGTATGGTACACAACATTTTGGTCAGTAACCCGCTTCTGCTCATCAAATGTTTTAGTATGTGTTGATTTGTGTTCGCCGCAAATTCTTTGAAACCACTGCCAGTTACACTCATAGAAACTTCTGAGAGGGCAACCACTATTTGAATATTCGGTCATCAACCCAAAATATCCACATAGCAAAACGTCCATGACGTTCTTTCAATCGTAAAAGTTCCATGGTTTTACTGTTTGTCAAATAGGTCTCGTTCAAATGACGTAATTTCCTATAGACCCTCCACGTACATCGGCATTTTGAGCATCAATTTGAATAACACGCATCGGCTGCGTTGTATTTCGATCACTTCGAGCAACAAGCGCGCGTGTTTGGAACATTTTCAGCACTGCGTAATGCGTGCTTGATTGTGTAAAATACGCAGTTTCAGTTCACCTAGTACAGAGATGGCCATCATTGAGCGAGCCCTATACCACACTTTTGTTGAAATCCTCTTTGGTGCATGATTTGAGGGCTTCCACTAGGAATAATTCGCCTGAATTTCTTCTTTAAAACTGTTCAAATATCAACGATTCTGCTGCCGTCTTTATCAAATGTCAACAAGTGCTGGCACATGCAAATTCCAATCGGCAGTCAGTTTAGGCCTGTGCATGTTAAACTTGATCAACACATTTTCGAATATACCATCAAGTCAAAGCTGGAATAATCAAATACTAAATTATTCAAAATTCACAGCCCTACGCTGAGACGACACCTACAAGGGCAGCCCTAGCACAGCGGAAACCCCGCGCAAAACAGACCCGGATGAGTCAAAAAGATCTGCCTTCTGATCTCCAAGAGGTCTTGCTGGAGTTATCTCTCCAAGAGGAGAAGCTGCATGAGAAGCTTGGCACGATGGACCGCCGCATGAAGACCACCAAGGAACTCATCCAAAAGAAGCAACTGCAGTACAAGAAACTCAAGGATCAGAAAAATAAGGTGAGAGTTTTGGAGCCGTTTAGTCTGTGGTTCAGCTATGACAAAAATTCAATATTAGGTTTTACCCTTCACCAACGTACTTGTATAAACACTGTATGGGCTCCGTGCGCCAACGAAAGAGGGCACCCTTTTACCTTGCATAGACATCCCATGGGCGGGACATTTAGCTGGTTGACGCGCACCGCTCCTTGTGTATGACGCACGTACACCAGGGGATTTGTACTATGTACACGCAGTGGTACGGCCGCGTGTCGCGGCAAATTGCAGTCAGGCAAGATGGCGTCGGTCGGTCACCCCCAACTGTACTTTCTTTGCCAGTGAGGGGGTACTTGTGAACGGAGCGGATACTCAGTGCGTTACACCCTAGTGGGACGCGTGGTTACGCTATGTTATGTTGGCCATATGCATACATGTAGACTGGTTGCCGCCTTTCCATCATGCCTTCTTTGGCCCTTTTAGTGCACGATGCGGCGCGGCGGGAACCAGTATAGCAGCATTGCAAGCATGCATTTAATTTGCACATGTTTTCATCACCGCAGTAGTGAATTGCGAAGGGAACTTGTAAAACGGTGGTTTCGTTTTTAAAAAATAGCGAATGGAAGTAGGCAAATGACGATTTTTGATGTAGAAAAAAAAATGTTGAAAAAAAATGGAGGAAAGTGAGACAGTACTGATTCGGTGAATTTTCTAAGCCTATTTTCTCTGTCAAAACTTCAAAATCGCCCATGTAAGGCAGCAAAATTTGTGCCGGCCGGCAAGCTTCATTTTCATCACCCTAAGTGCCTGCCGGTGATTTGGAATGCCGGCTAGCGCAGGGTTTAAGCAGGGTTAAGCAGGGTTAGGGCTCATGTCAAATATCATCTGTAGTCATATTTTTTTTTTTAACAGATCTCAATGGAGGTGTTAGGCATCAGGACCAGACGTCTACAACTTCTTCAAGAGGCTAAACCATGCTCTGCATCAGCGGTAACTTCCTCAACAACCACCAGCACCACTACCAGTCAGATAACACAAGATCCCCTCGGAAACTTTCCAACTTGGCTTCCAAATGCCTCGGTGTCCCAAGGTAATACAACCCTGTCTACATTTCAGGGCGGTGCAGTGCCAAATTTGACATTCGTGGACTGTAACCCAACCAGCTTACTTAACTGTCCTCTGTCCTCCGAATTGGCTCTGGGGCCGTTGCTGACGTTCCCAAGCATGGACAGTTTGGATTCAAGTTCCCCTGGCATGCCAAGAACACAGCCAGGTCCGGGGACGCTGACACCAGAACCAGCTAACCAACAAGGAGAGGTTGGGAAGGCATCCAAGGCGAGCAAGAGAAGGCTAAAAAATGCGACAAATGCAGCTGTCACCAAGAAAGCAAAGACAGACAAAGTGTCGAAGACGCCTAATTTGACAGGATCTAAAACTGTTAGACGGAAGCCAACAACTCAGGCTGTGCCTGATTCCACTCAAGCAACGCATGTTGCCACAGGCAGTGCTTCAACCTCGAATCTAGCAAACTCAGACGTTGCTTCAATGGAGTCGTCCATGAATGCTCCCAAAGAAATCTACTCCCCCTACAAGAATTGGGTGAAGGAAGTGAAGCTTCACAACATGATTGACACGCAATATCGCAGCAAAGTAACATGGATCAAAGTGGAAAAGACACCCCAGGAGTTACGAGAAGAAACTGGTTCTGAAAGCAGACCAGGGTGCAGTCTTGGAAGCAGCAGGCCCTCTGGACTTTGTAAAAACGTCGAAGGAGTGCAAACACAAAGCACCACGGAGCCTGGCTGCTACGACGTGTTTGAGATATCGTCAGACAGTGAGGGTTCAGCATCGCTGTGTAAGAGTTTCACAAAAACAAGGTGAGCAAGAGTTGGTTGATTAGGAACATGTATGCCTCATCAAACTCCATACAGGAACCCAATGGCAAATTCTTTGAACTTCAACTTTCAAGTTGTATCAAGCATATTTGTCAAATAATGTTTGCTGGGCTCAGTGTTCCTTGATTTTACCAAATCTAAAACAAAATCCCTGAATGATGTGTCTTATATTTTGTTCCACATCTGCAGCACATCAAAATTAACTTACATGTAGTTGTCTTGACAGGTTAGTTCGGAGTCAAGTCGGTCACGATCCGATATGGCCCATCAGGCCGCCGTTTATCTCTGGTTTCAGTGGCATGAAATGACTGAGAATATTTCTGCTGCCCCTGGATGACATGCCAGTCCATCGTAGATTACCCCCATTTAATGCTCCTGGGTGGAGAGAAGCAAGTGCGGTGAAGTGGCTTGCCCAAGGACACACCATTATGGCCAGCAGCTGGATTCAATCCCTGACCCTCTGATCATGAGCCATGAACCCTAACCCCTAGGCCACACTAAGACAAGAAAAGTTTTAACTCTTTGCATTCTTGTTTTATAGGCTGAACCATATTTACTATTTCCGTCACAGAGTTGTAGATAAATCTTTTTAAGTTCATTACAAGTCCATTAACAAGTCCTTCAGGGTCAAGTCAAGTGACTCAAGTCCTAATGACCTGTGACATTGGCATTCCTCTGTTATACAGTGGAACGCCGCTATAACGAACATCGCGGGATCCACAAAAATTGTTCATAATAGCGATCGTTCGGTATAGCGATTTTAAGCAGCCGGGGCTCAGATACTCATTTTGCAATAAATAGCGCCCTTCAGAGCTTCACCCTACACGCCCTGGTACTTCTAGTTTCTGAAAGATGACTTTGAACACATGCCAACTATTGAATAATGTAATTACACAGATTGTGAGCTTACTACCGGTGCCTACAGCAATAAGTGGCTTTCCTCTTCTATTCCTTGAGAAGATAATAGCCACATTCCGCTCTGCTGTTGACATTATTTTTTCAACAGCAATGTTCAATATATTATGTACAAAAAAAATCAAGAGCCAAGGACGATGTTCGGTATAGCCGAATGTTCGGTATATCGGTGTTCGGTAAAGCGACATTCCAACCGTAGTTGATCCCCTGTTTATGAACTTACTTGAGAAGCACTTACGATGATTTACCTTGTGATGGACTGGACCACAATTCTGATTTCAGGTGTGCCACTTTCTGGTTTTATCTTCCCTCAGACCAGCGACTGCTTCTCACGCGAGAGCCACACCAGTCCAAACCCCACAGAAACCTGACGTGAAGCCCTGCTCGTCCACCCAGACCTGGCCACCGTGCGGTGTGTTTCCCAACCACGACGGTGCCGTGCTGGGAATGCATCTATGCGTCTCCGGGCAGAGACTGTACACTGTGGCTGCCGACTGCACCGCAAGGGTCTTTGATATTAATGTAAGAGACTCCTGCAACAGTAACGGGGATTTGGATCTTTTGGGTTCTTCATTTGGTTTGTTTTGAAGGAGGAGTTGGTCTTTCCTAGGCAAGACTCAATTATTTGGGAAGCTCAACAAATTGTAAAGATTTTAAAATTTATTTGATATTTCTGGTAGAAAGGTTTTTTGGGGGGAGGGGGAGCCAGGGAGGATATTAGGTGTACAGGGAAATTCTGATCAACAAAGTGGTTGAACTTTGGGTAACTACAGTAGAATCTCAGAAAACATAATTGGTTACTAAACATGCTCGATCGGATCTCGGAAGCTGAAGGCCAACAAATTTGTGTTCACCTTTGAGCTTGACCCCACAGCTGTAGGTCAGATGAAGAGGTCACGTTGACATTTTTAAAAATTGTTTGACCAAGTCCAACATGTTGACAGTGCTAGTTTCGTCATTTGAGCTTCTTTGAAATTTGACCTACTTTGACCTTTGACCCCAGAACTGTAGGTCAGACGAAGAGGTCACCATGGACATTTTTAAATTTTTGACCAAGGCCAACGTGCTGACAGCGCTACTCTTGTCATTTGAGCTTATTTGAAATTTGACGTTATTTTTACCTTGACCCAATGATGACCTTTGGTCATGTGGCATGTTGGGGCTGGGCTACTGATACTTTTGACAAAGTTTGGTTGAAATCAGTCAAAATATGAAGGAGCAGAGACACTGCCAACGTTTGTTACTAACTAACTAACGTACTGACTAACATGATGATTTCTTGAGCTGCTACCTGCAGCTAAAAAAATTGTCATTGAAAGGTTAAACCTTGCTTTAATTATCATTTACAATGAATAGTACCCTGACACAAAAATACCATCAGATGTTGAGATAGGGAGTGGAGAATTTACTTGACTTGATCCTTCATTAAAGATATAGTCCATCATTTGTAATTTGTGCATTTTGTTTGTTTGAAGCAACAAAAGTGCTCAAAATCTAAAGAAGGGTACTGAACAACTAACCTGATGAAGTTTCAGCTCAGCTTCAGCTGTATATTCCGAGAAAAACAGCATTCTAGGATGTCAATTTCAAATCAAAAGTTGCTGAATCATGTTTTGAATTGGGCCTGAATTCAGCGTCCGAGAGACGTTCTCACTGAGCTGATTGCAGCTACGCGATGTCGCGCACTGATCCGCCGAATTACAGCAACCGGGGGTGCGTGTGCGTCGTGCCAATGCTTGCACGCGCTTCGACGAATAACAAAACGAACTACTAATTTCAATTTCCAACGGTGCGTCTTAAGAAGTACCGTTGGAAAGGCCTTCTTTCGTAGATTACTTCAAAATGACAGCTTGCCAGAAAGAATAATTTCACAGAGAATTTAGTCCCCTTACTGTCTTTCAACCAAGTATGTTTTTCAACAATAATTACGCCAGTTACTTTTCGGATAGCTGCAAATGATGGACTATAGCTTTAAATGCTGGTATCAAAGCATAACGCTTTCTTTTTGCCCCTTCTTTTCAGGATTTCAGCTGCAAAAAAGTACTGAGTGATCATACGAAGGAGGTGACCTGCCTTAAAATGTGGTCTACCAAGTACGTGTGTACTGGCTCCAGTGATCGCAGTGTTCGTGTGTATAACACAGAGGTGTGTGTGTAACAGTTTATATTGCATATTCTTTGTGTTGCGTTTGTGTCATAACTAAATTTTACCTTAAAGGGTCCATGCGATGAATTTTTTTCATAGGAACACATTTTGGGCAACTTTCTACTCTTCTTATATGTATGAAATGTTTATAAAAATGTTCATAAAATGTATGAAAACTATTTGACATACTTTTTGGGTAAATTTTATTGAAAAGTGCACTTCTATAAAACATTTGAAATTTTCAACTGAGGGCGCTGTTGCTGTGATGTCATTCCAGAAAGACACTGTTCAGTTTTGCGGCTTTCTGGTTAGATTGTGTACTTAAAATGCGCTCTTTGAAAACATGAGAAAAGGTTGCTAACTGCCATGTACTTACAACAAATCACCAAAGAAAAGAAAATTTACGACATCAAAATATCCAATATTCTAGCACCTTTTTGTGCTGAAATAGCTGTAACATTGAGGTTTCTACCTGGAATGACATCACAGGTTTGCTCATGAGTATGGAAATTAGCATTAGCACAAAAACGAAAAAGCACCAAAACACCCATGACAATGGCTAAAACAAAAACTAACGTTGGGTTAAATGGGACACAAAGATGCATTAAATGTTTGTGCGACCTTAATTGCTGCGTTCGGTGACCACAGACTCTGAGGCAGTTTGGTCTTGAGATTTTTGACCTGATGGATCCTGCTTTACTGAGTAGGCTTGTAATTATGACAAGTGTTGCATGTTGCTGCGTTCAGCAGGGTATCGAGCCAAATTACCCTAGGGGTTTAGGGTTAAAACTTTGTGAACACTCAAGGGTTGATCCGGAACACAATTTTTTGGAGGGCCAATTTTTTTTTTTGATTCTGGATGCTCTATGGTACGATCTGAGACAATTTCTGACCACTTTAACCATTTTTTTTTTAGGAAAAGATAGTGGTGCACGCAGTGCCAGCCTTTTTTTGCGATGTCACTTTTTAAAAAAAAATTGGGTACGTTTTTTTTGGGGGGGGGGGCGTCCATTTATGGTTTTTTTGTAGTCTGTGGCTTGCTCAAACAAAATTGAGTCAAGTCATAACGTACAATATTTTGCAATTTTGATACCATCACAGGCGTGAAAAAGAGCTGATAAATTACATACAATGCTGCTTGAACTGATTCTTTGTCTTTGAAATTATTATGTTGATCTTTAGGTTACATGTACATTAATGAGACACTTCTAACACTTTTAGACATTGGACCGTGAAATCTCCTTTTTTTGTGAGAGTCGAGTGACATGCCTGGCAGCACGGGTTCATTGGTTGTATGCAGGCCTGGCCAATGGCACAGTCGATGTCATTGATATGCAGGTAAGCTATACAGTACTTAAATCCGCTGAAAAGGTTGACAAGAACAGAGGTGGTTCTGAAACAATGATGGACACGTGAGATATGACGATACATCAAACTGAAACAACCAAATATAATGATACATGAAAACGAAACAATTGCAAAAGTTCATCAAACGAGTTAAAATAAAAACCTTTTCTACTTGTTCTGAAACAATAACGAATACGTGAAACATGAAGACTGAGGAGTATTTTTTTGTGTAAAAAAATCTCTCCTTGTACCTTTACCCACAAAAGTCATTCTATCTGACCGTCATCATTGTCAGTCTTGAATTGATAGTGGGGGTGATCTAACTGATCTTACTTCATCTTTTTTTCTGGAACTAAAGACGTTCAAAAATCTGCATTTCTCACACAGTTATTTTTATTTATTCAGAACCTTTTGCAGATCTATTCTTATTTTTTTCATGCAATATGTTTAATTTGTATGCATATGTCACTATTTTGGGGGTTGTGTCAGATTCAGCAGGCATCTGCTTTTCTGCTGAATTAATGTGAGATTTTGTCGGACTTAAAATCAGTCATATGTGTTATTCTTGGATTCTGTTGTATTAATAAGGCATCAGCTAACCCTAATCACTTGGCCCTTTTGGCCAGGAACCATCCTCCTGCAAAATCATTAATTATTTCTTGAATTTATTCAGTGGAGGGGTGACCACTGCCTCAATCCTTCTAAACCCTCCGACTCACTTTTACACATTTTGGAGCAGTGCTGATGATATCCAGAACCTTAGGTTAGTTTAGGGGAGTCAGGTTGGCGTAGCGGTACTTTCCTCGCCTTCCACCGCTGTGACCCGGGTTCGAATCCCGCCTGGGCCAATATGTGGATTGGGTTTTCAGTCCCTGCCTGATTCCGTGGGTTTTCCCCAGAATATTCTTCTGGGCTTTTCCTCCCATCTCTAAAACTGTAATTTCTTCTCACTGTCTTCTCTGTACAGGTTTCTTCAGGCTTGCGAGCTAAAGTGCCTAGGGCGCTTTTGAGGAATCCTTGGTTTCATTACCAAAAATGATTAATAATAATAATAATAATAATAATAACCTGTGCAGATGATATCTAGTAAGGCAAACAACACAATGCATCCTCCAAAGTCGACTGTCACTAAAATGGCATACAGCCTCAATCCTCCAAAATCCTCCAAACCACCTGGTTGATTTTAAAGGATTAAGGAGGGTTATGGAGATTGAGAGCTACCAGTATAGGAGGCATCTGTCTCTTTGCTGTCAGATTTTGTTGGATTTTGCAAGTGTAATGATTTCTATTGGAGGCATCAGGCATTCTGGATGCAACAGGTTAAGACGCCTCAAAACGTGTAGGACAAAGAGTGTTTAAATCCACCCATATTATCAAAATACAATTCTTTTTACATTTTGTATTACAGAGATTACGCTTAGAGAAGAACCTTTCCTGCAAACCAGAATGCAAGATCAACTCCATGATCCCGGTCGACCCAGTCCCCGTCAAGGGCCGAATTCGCAAGTGTGTTCTGGTCGGCTACGAGGATTGGACCATCGGCGTGCACGACACATTGAACGGGAAACTTCTACAGAGTCTGCACGGACATAATGGACCGATCTTGTGCATGATGGTATGTGGAGTAACATCAAATTTAGTCAGAGGGGTGGATAGTTTTCTGTGTAGACCATATCACACTTGTTTACAAACCTGGATGTTGTGATCATCTGATGCAGACTTTAGCACACTGTTCTATTCTTCACTGCATGTTTATTTCTTGAAATACAGGGTGAGTCAAAAAACAGGAAACCCAAATGGCAAGACCATTTTGTTAATGAAGTTCTGCATGTAGCATTTTCAAAATCTAGGATATGAAAGCCCAATTGATAAGCTTTGTATTTATATAAGAATCATTCAAATCACTCGTGTACTTTTCCAGTTACGGAATTTTAAACACAACCTCCATTTTTAAAGTTCTGTCCACTGATCACAAAAAAAGGTAATATAAGTGTTCTTTCAGCAAAAGAAAAACAATTTACATAGGGATGTGTGTGAATTGTTTGGCTGAAAGAACACACCAAACAGAACAGTGAACAGGTGCCGAAGGGGTAAGCATGGTAAGGGGCCATTCAGATTAACCAATGTTTTCTTGAATAACTGAAAATCGAAATTCGCTTTTCAATTAAAGTAAAAGAAAAAAGATATTTAACGAAGAATTCCAAGGGGGAAAAACCCCCCAAACACCCAGCGGCTTCTTCAAGATCGTCTACCATGTCTGTGCTGTTCTGTTGTCATTGTAAAACCTTGTTTCAATAGCCGAGCTCCCGTCCCAATAGTCAACCTTGTTTCAACGGTAGATAATGGGGAGATTGTGTGAGTGACCCTTTTAGCATATTGGGATGAGGTTGGGTTTAGCGTAAACTTTGAAGTAGGCGTAATTACAAGTCGGTTATTGGGTTGTTTTTTTATATACAATGTCTGCATGCCCACGGTTCGGTAAACAGGCTTGAAATAAAGACTAATGCAGCGCTGACACTTTTTTGTGATCAACATTGCCGCCATCACACGTGTACAAGCATTACATTCACTGTGTGGACTTCCGAACAAAAAATGTCCTCATAAACCAGGTAGCAGCGACACACATACATGCATACTTTCCTGTGAAATTCAGAAGCATTCCCCATACTTTCTGTGTTCAATTGGACCACGGCCCTGCACATACATAATGGCTGGGCACTACAAAGCGTTAAGCCTTTGGTGTGCTTCAAAGTAATCACAAATCATATGTGTCTACATATCGTTCATTGTATAACCCCATTGTATTAGAAAATACACTTATGTCTCAGAAATTGGCATTCATATTCCGTCATTGTTACTATTAAATCCTTAAAACATCTTTTTTTTGGGCCATTTTTAATTACTTGGACTACGAATTTTCCGGCGTGGATGACTAATGAATTTCAATACTCGTCGCGACTAATGTCCAGTCACGACTAATGTCCATAGTCGCGACTAGTCACGGCATAACGACTAGTCGACTATTTAGAAATTGATAGTAGCGACTACCAACTTTTTTTTAGTATTGGTGACTAGTTGACTATTCGCACAGGCCTAGTGACTAGGTGGGTCAAGGTCGAAATTTTTAAACATTGTTTGTTCTGAATGGCCTTAACCCTAACCCACCTCACTCCTCCAAAATCCTCCTGGCGGTTTTGGAGGATTCTAGAGGATTGAGGATGAATGGTGATTGAATCAAATGAGGATTCTGGAGGATTGAGGATGAATGGTGATTGAAGCACAAGAGGATTTTGGAGGATTGAGGATGAATGCATTTTGAGGCAGGACTGTCTGATGATTTTGAAGGATTTGGCGTTGGTTATCTTTCATTTAAACACGAGTGCACAATTTTGGGATGAGGAGGATTTTGGAGGATTGACGATGAATGCATTTTGAGGCAGGACTGTCTGACAATTTTGAAAAATTTAGTCGGAGTTGGAGGATTTTGGAGGATTGAGGATGGTTGTAAGCAAAAAGGGCCTAGGGGGTTAGGGTTAATACCTTGTTCATTGCATTTCTAAATACTGATCATGTTTTCATGCTGATTCTCTTTGCAGATATTCCAGCAGTTACTCTACAGTGGGTCTGCAGACAAAACAATCATGGTTCATGATTTTAAGGTGGGTTTTTAAAGTTTCTTGTTTGATTGTGTTTTTCTATCAAACTGGAGCACAGTCACTGCATAGTTATGTTCAAAGGCACAACTTTTGACAAGTCTGCATTTTTATGGCCATAGATACCCTGAAACAAACGAAGATGGCATTTTTTTTTTTTTGCATTAAGGAAGTCAACGAAACTGGACGAATACAATAAGGTCTTGGATAAACGATGCTATTTCTACATATAATGCACAACGTGGAGAGCAGCAAATTGATATTTTGCTTGGGGATTTAGGAAGGGTACAGGTACTTTAATGGCACAAATTGGTGTGATTCTTTTCGATTTTCAGATTTATCGATATTTGTAATTTTTGATATGCCTTCTACACGCACACAAGAAGAGTATAAAAATTGTGGAATAAAAGTATTTTTAAGGAAAACAATTGGCAACTTTCTTTTTCACTACAAAACAGTTGAAATTTGAAGTGGAGTGCTGTGGCCTCGTGGTTAAGGGCACTGGATTCGTGGTCTGTGGGTAAAGCTGCAGGTTGTGGGTTCGAGTCCAGCCGGGTTCATGGTGCGTGTGCCCTTGAGCAAGGCACTTTGTCAATCATTGCTTCTCTCCACCCAGGAGTAAATGGGTACCTGTGAGGGCAGATATGGTCATTGTGATTGAATAAGCTTGCTTGCGCCTAACAGGCAGCATCCAGCTGTATACTCCCCAGGGAGCTGAGATGGTATTTGGAATGTTTAATTGGCCCAATGATCGGGGTAATAATAATACTGTCAGCGCTGTGATTTAGTTTACTAATAAGGGCGTTCTTAAATGCCGATTATTATTAATTTTAAAGGCCTTTTTCTCAGTATTTAACTTTGTTTACATGTCGATAAATGTGAGCTTTAACTTGTCAACGGAATGTTTGAGAATGATGAGAATCTTATTCTCTTTCCTAATACCCGCAAACCCTCATTTCCACCTCTGCCCAGTTCTGTCTCATTTTGCCAAAATGCCTCACGTACATGTATGTGCAATTGGACTGCCAAACTGGCTTAAAAAATTTTTTATGCTTATTTTTCTCTAGACTGGTGAGCATCTTCGCAAGATTGGCGGCCACGGCAGTTCCGTGACCGGCCTGAGTGTATTTGAAGGAAGTCTTCTCAGTGTCAGCTTGGATGGGAAGATACGCCACATAGCCCACACAGTAAGTGGGCCGTGATAAATAAACATCACAATTAGCTGTACCCAAAACAGTTTCAGTTCGGGACATTAGTGACTCAATCCGTCGTGCAGTCTGTCACTCAATCAGTCAGTCACCTCTGTCACGCAGTTCACGCAGGTGGTCAGAGGACACTGTTGGCTTGTGTGTGGTTTGGGGTCATGTACGCACCCAAGTGTATGTTTTGCCTGCAATCGGGGACCCCCTATTTGCCCTCTTTTGTTTGTACTTTAACTTTTAGGAAGACCCCCCATATGTCTTGTACACAATCGTCAATAAGCCATTTGCGAGTGAAATTTGAATAAAATCTGGAACGCTGACTTAATCCAATGCTTTGCACATTTTAACTTTGCATTCCCCAAATCAAAGAGACTGTTACTATATCACGTGATTTGGGGCAAGCCTTATGCCAGCAACCCCCAGCTCCGGCATGGTCTGGTGTCTCTGTGCCATTCTCACCCATTGTGAACAATGTATTGGTGCCGAGTGTCTCTTCGTAACTATGCAGGAACTTGCCCCGAATCATGTGAATATAGCAACAGTGTCTTTGGTCTGGAGAGTTCAAAGTTTAAATGTGCCAAGCATTCTGAGCAAGTCAGTGTACCAGATGTTTTTCAAATTTAAATTCCAAAGGGCATAGGTCAGTCGCAAACGGCTTATTGTTGACCTTCGGGAATTGGGGACCCTATTGTCCTCTATTGTTCAACGTCCCCTATTGAATGCAGAAACAAACTCATTTCATTAGGTGTAATGACAGAATCGGCAATAAAAAAATTAAGGCTTTGGGAATGCATTGACTGAAATGGAAGATATTGTTTTCTGCATCAATCTGCATCAATAATAGAGCAGCAAGGCCCTTTCAATTCACATCAATGACATTCAAAAAACATGTTTAAAATGATTTTTGTTTTGAGGATTTATTATTTTGTGTGATATTCGTTTACAAGCAAATGAACTTTGAACTAAAATCTGTTGCAAATCTCACATTGAGCATCTACTTCAATTAGTGAGATGCATATACCTGCTTTTTTGGAATAATTGAGTATTCGATTGTATTTGAATATTCGAACATTGACTCTTTACGAGGCCATATGAGAAACTACAAATATATTTTTTTACTCGGCGTTAGTCTGGTGAGTCTTCCAATGACTAGTTGTATTCGTCTCCCTTCTTTCTTGTTTACTGATCAAGGGTGGTCTCCGGAGAATAATTGCATCATTTCCTCAGAAGATTCAGTGCATGACGCACCATAACCAGACGGTGAGTGTCAATTTGTGGTCGTATGTTTCTTGTAGTCGATGTTTCTTGTAGTCATTTGAAATTTACTACGCAAACAGGTGCAGTCTTACAGATCTCTGATTCTCTCTCAGCCGTGTCAAGGAAAAATTTAGTATTTGTTGTTTTGGTGATATGAAAACATCGTAAGTAAGTTTTTTTGGTGTCGCCTAAAAGTTTTGGGAGACACTTACCAGTCCTAAATTCTGTATGACCATAGACCAGTAGCCCCATACTTACTCACAGCTACTTGTGGGGTACTCATACAAAGGGAAATTTAGGGGACAATGCTACCTTGCTACTCACCCTCAGAAAAACCGTACCCCAGAAGTGAAATTTTAAAGAAAAGGATGAAAGGACAACAATGCAAGTACCCCGAACTCCATCTGCGCGGAGATGTAGCTCCGTAGACCCATATACATATCTTAAAGTTTCAGTTCAGTTTTTGAAAAAAAAATGTATAACTTCTACATGCTTTCATGGATTTTGATGAAACTTGGATGCAGTGACCCTTGGGTGGGAAGACACAATTCTTCATCAGATTACTGAGGTCAAAGGTCATGTGGGGGTCATTAGAGGTCATTGTTGAAAGGCATACAATTAAACAGGATGGGTAAAAGAAAAAAAAACCAAATGGGAGGACCAATTTTTGAATGAAGGTTTGCTGTAGCACTTTCAAAATCTAGGATTGAAAGCCCAGTCATCATTCATAAGCTTTCTTTTAATACGAGAATCATTCAAACCACTCATGTACTTTTCAATATACAGAGTTTTGAACACAAACACCATTTTAAAGTTCTGTCCACGGATCACGCCAAAAAGTAAGTGTTCTTTCAGCAAAACGAAAACAATTCTCATAGGGATGCACATGAATTGTTTTCCTTTTGTTGAAAGAACACTTACCTTTTTTGTGATCCGTGGACAGAACCTTAAAACGGTGTCTGTGTTCAAAATTCCATAAAGTATGGTGAACAGCACATAGATGATCAGCCCTCCTACCAACACCGTAGTAACACTGCCGTACAATCCTTAAGCACTAGCCTATCCAGACATTTTGAGCAAAGGGACACTTATCAATTGGGCTTTCATATCCTATAGTTTGAAAGTGTTACAGGCAAATCTTAATTAAAAAATTGGTCCTGCCATTTGGGTTTCATTTTTTTGTTGATCACCCGGTATTGGAAAATGCTATTTTTCAGGCATATTTTTGTTCTTTCAACTTGTAGTTGTATATCGGGTGTTCTGATGGCACAGTGCAAGCCATCTCTATGCAAACAACGGCACGTCCAGGAAATGCCAAGAAGAAAAAGAAGAAGTCCAAGAAAGTGCGAGTCATGTGTAAGGTAGGTGGGGTGTAACATAATCGCGTGCAATAACTATTTTTTCTTTTAATGATGCATAAAATATTGTAACTGTTTATTTATGAATATTTTTAGACTACTCAAAAAAGGGACCCAAAATACAACCCACAGGGTCCATTTTGGATGATAATTGACCTTAGATTCAATCAAAAAATTCTGAACGGTACTCTGGATGCATTTGCATTGGCCTTAATTTTGTCAAAAATTACCGTGAGTGATTGTTAATATTCAACTGTGATTATTCTTCCGTTATTATTCTTCTGTGTGTTCCCACTCGGTTTAAGCCTAACCTTCCCAAATTCTCCAAAATCCTCTTTGCAAAGTGGAGGATTTTGCAGGATTGAGGCTATATGGCAAAAATGTGTGGCCGATTTTGGAGGATGCACTGTGTCAAGGTCTTGGGCTGGACCATGTGTTGGTTATGCTCAGCAGTGCATACATTTAGGCCTATATTATACTTGAAATCCTCCGCACTGCTCCATGATGTCACTGGCTCTGTCTCAACACATTGACAGTGACTGCTGGAGGATTTTGCAGGATTGAGGCAGTGGTCACCCCTCCAAGGACCATGTTCAAGAGATAACGGAAATTTTGCAGGATTGAGGCTGTATGCAATATTTACGTGGAGGCAGTTGGGGGATTTTGCAGGATTGAGGTTACATCCTAGCAAAAATGCCTAGGGAGTTAAGGTTAATTTAGGTCCACTGAAAGTCATTCGCTACGTAAACTTTAGTACATAACTGACATACTGGTACAGATCCTTGTCATTTGATTGGTGGAACTCACATCACGTGACATGCGTTATTGCTCCCACTCACACCGGGGCTCAAAAAGTCCCATTCACCCATGGGGAATGGGAAATACTATTCAACAGTTAGGATCATTCTTGTTCCATGACATGGTATTTGTGTGCAAATGCATGCTGGTGTGCGTGTTCAGCAATGCGTGTGGCGCGTATTGTTCCAAAGAGCCAGCGCTACAGAGTTGGGTTCAAACAATTTCATAAAGGGGTGGTTTGGAAGAGAGAAACACATTTTCCACCAATTTTGTATTGAAATAAAAGTTCAAATACATCATATGACAAGGATCTATATGTTAGTTATATAAAACATTGAGTTGCTTTAAATTGTAAAATGGGAGGAATGTTACTGCTCGGTAAAATCTGGACTTTTTCAGTTTACTTGGCTTCTCTTCGTGAAAAGTCCAGATTTTACCTTGTGACAATATTCCTCCCATTTCACTCTGAGCCACTCAATATTTGTATACAATACAGTGCTCTCTCAGAATTGTATTTATTGTGCAATGTGTCATCTACGGTTTGTATTTATTCTTTAGTCCATTGTTTTCTTTTCTATGTGCTCAGTGGAAGGGCTGCACCACGAAGAAATCTGTCCACCATAAGATCTATGCACACCTGTGGCACAACCACGTAGTTCCGATCGCTGGGAAAAAGTGCCTCTGGGGAAAATGCGGGATCATGCTCACCAACTTCAACAGATTTCAGGTATGCGTACCCAAAGGATTCATGATCGTGAGGTTGTGGGTTCGAGCCCCGCCGTGGCCATGCGTGTTGTGCCCTTGAGTAAGGCACTTTACCTCAATTACTCCTCTCAACCCAGGTGTTGAATGGGTACCGGCATTATTCAATGCTGGGAAGGTAACAGACTCGCTGTGGAGGAGGTGTGGCGATCCCCCCACAGCAGCATATGAGTCTGGCCCAATCGCACTCTGTTCCTGTTAACAGGTTCGTCCCCCTTTACCTTCACCTTTACCCAAACCAGTGGCACTCTTGTAACGCTTGGTTATTTTTTCGTATCAACATTCTTTCACGATATGTTCCTTAAGTATCTATTGTAAGCAGTTGCAGGTTTAGAACATTAACCCTTTAGTCACTCTAGCACCTGAAAGTGCCCTGTCTGTTAGTCACTGTACTGCCCGAAACCGCCCTGCCTATTACTCACTTTAGCACCCAAAACTGCCCAAGCACTCTCTGGTTTCATTGATTCTTTAGTGAATAATCACAATGTAATACAATGTAGTACAAGTGCTTAAGAGTTAAAGTAAGTCAAACTTGAAGTCTTTTTTCCATCAAGAAACTTCCAGCAGCAGTTGAATGATTCTAAAGGTTTAGGGACATAAACAGTGTCAAAAAAGCTGAAAATCCTGAATATTGGACACTTTTGTGGGGAAGTTCACTTTAAGAACTGCATATGTCGTCGTGTCCGTGCAACAAGGTTGTATATTCTTAAATAAGCCGTGAAACGACCCAGGTGTGTGGTCCCCACATCTACAGAACAAACAGCCAGCGAGATGATAAGCTACATAGGTCGGTTCCATCCTCGCTAGCCAGAGTAGTCTTACTCTCTCATGCCACAAGGCGGTACCCTGGCAAACTGAGTCCACATGTTTACTATTTCGACCTTGCACCATTAACTATTCACGGCACGTCCAAGTATGGATTGACACAATTTTTGTCCAATCAGATCGCTTGTTACGAAAGCTGACCACTGACGTGAACTCACCTCTGGTACGGTCTGATGCCGTCCCTACCTTGCACTACATACAGAGTTTTGGCTGCCACTGGGCGATCAAGTAGACTGTCGACTCTGAAATAAATCCTCAACATTTGGTTTCCAAACGTACACAATGGTCGCCATATTTGTTATGTTGATTAAAGAAAATGGCACTGAAGGCTGTTTGTTACGCACTCTCCTATTGGCTAACCAGCTCCAAAAAATGACCTCACAGACCAAGAACTATGAAAGTCAATCTGATTTGCTGACAACAAGTGTCAAATAGTAAAATGTGGACAGGGTTTGCCAGGGTACCGTCTTATTGCGACGTGAAAGAGTAAGACTGGTTAGTGAGGATGGGTTGGTTCATACTTCATGGGAATCTGTGAAGTTTATTATGGTTAACATTTTACTGTAGAAATTGGCTGTGTTATCTTTTGTTGTGATTTCTCAAGGCAAATACTTGCTGTTGCATCACATATTGCTGAAAACTAGCTTAACCAGTTTATGCCGGGATTATTTTGACAAGAACAGATCGAGGCGCGGGATTACTTTTCATTCGACCTCAAGCGAGGCGGGTTGAAGCCACCACCCTCGGGCAGCACGCTCGTATTTCCGGCCTCGCTCACTGCGAGCGGGTCGCTGACAGATATTTCCGGCCTCGCTCCCTGCGTGTTTATCTGTCATCCGTTCCGAATACCGCAAAACTGTTGCGTGTATACGTGGCCTCCGGCGTGAACTGGTTAAGAGATAGTAAAAGAAGCTGCTCAAACAAAAAGGTCCAATAGTTTATTTATCTGTTCTTCTCTGTGTCCTTTGGTATAGGTTAACCAACACATGCACAATCACTTGATGGAATTGTACGATGGCCTGCAACCAGACGACGCTGAGAAATTCAAGACCCAAGCACTGCTTCACCAGAGGAAATTCGGCAAGAAGGGAGTCGTGAACAAAGCACTACATCAGATAATGCTTGCAAAAAGCATGGCCGGTGGCAATAAGAAAATCAAGCCAGTGCCATTCTCATTAGTAGATTGACAAAAGTTGCCAAGATTCTTTGATTTTTTGCGACATTTCATTCGTCATTCTTGTTGGCATACCACGAAAACTGATTGAGAGAAATCAAACGGACATATTTGAAAGTTTGTTGATCTATGATTTGATTTCATTTTCTCTAATTTAATTTATGGTCAAAAAAAGGGACCGACCATATTGCGATATGCATCCTTTGTTTTATTCAAGAGCAAATCACATTAAATTTGCATGTTTGATCAGAATTAGACAAACAATGAAAAATACTAAGTTAGAAATGATTTTATTTTAATAATTTAAGTTAAGGAAATAAATAAAGAAAGTTTGACACTATTTATATTTTTGGTATTCATGGAACTTTCCCACAAAGGTGGTATTTTATAAGTTCAGTTGTCGAGATGGTCAGCCACTGTAGATACTACTTGTACAGGGTGGTCCAAAAAAAACTGTATTCTTTTTCAGAGGCAAATTTCTTAAAATTAAAGAGACATGTTGACATTGTTTTAAGATATTCCTAAACTAAAAGATCTTGGTCGTATATTGTGAAAACGGCTTTGAAAAGAAAGCTCAAGTTAAGAAATAGCAGGCATTCACAGAAGGGTGGTCAAAAGCTAGTTTGTCCGCTTCTATGGCAGTCATGTAGACCTATTTACACTTATTGCAGTTCTTCGTGTGCACAGTGCTTTTGTGTTGACCATATCTCATAGACTTCCGTATGGACAAACTGGTGTTTGACCATCCGTCTTTAACCATTGCCATTTCTTAATTTTGGCTTCATTTTCAGCGCTGTTTTTACCATATACCATGAGGATGCTGTAGTTTAGGAATATCTTGAAACAATTTACACTTTTTTTATGATTTTTGATGGGAGTGGCCGCCTTTTGACCCCCTTTTTCATCTTGTCAACCTTACCAATAAACCTTAGTATTGTAATGCAACATTTGTTTGTTTTTTTAATTGTCACAGAAATGGGACATGTAAAGTGATGTTGACATAAACCCTGACTTCATCAAAAACAAAACAAAAACCAAATAAATCCAGGTTTTCATTCGACACAGTTTTTGGATAATTATAAAAAAGGTTTAGCTCTTTCCCATTGTGGTCCCCACAGATAAAAAGGCTTATAACAAAGGCTCAAATTTGTCTTCATATTTGCTCAAAATTCAAAAAGTTGAAACAGGTACAATATCCTCCTTATCCACCAAGCAGAAGGCACTGCTGTATAATCCATACATGTCTTTTTATATTAAAAAAATGAGATTTGTGAAAAAGGCCCAGGACATTTATGTCGGGGTACACATTCCAAAGCACACAAGTATACATATGAAAGCTTAAGATGTAACCTTTTCCCCCCCAGGGTAAATGCATTGGACATTCAGACCATAGCAACCCTCCAGTTTTTGCACATGTGAAATTAATTGCAATATAAAAAATATACATTACGTTCTGCAATCTTTTTGTTAATATTTGTTCACATTAAAGAAGTAAAATAACATTAAAGTATACGTTTTTAAATAACTATAAACAAAAGTAAAGTGTTTTGGGAAGTTAATGTAGTAACTGGTAAATGAGTACT
Organism: Patiria pectinifera; assembly: GCA_029964075.1. Classification (NCBI taxonomy): domain Eukaryota; kingdom Metazoa; phylum Echinodermata; class Asteroidea; order Valvatida; family Asterinidae; genus Patiria; species Patiria pectinifera. The sequence continues at coordinate 48,824,375 of CM057142.1, read as the reverse complement.
TTGAAAAATAATTTCCTCAACAGCCAAGATACTTAAAGGCTTACATTTCAGTTTGATTTAGGTTTTTTTGGGTAAGATTCTTTGCTAGATTTTCTGGATGAGAGATTCCAGTCTGGAATACTGCTCAAATTGTCGGAGCATTGTTCTTTACTTAGAGGAAGGAAAAATATTTCAATTTTTCTTTATTTTTGTATATTGTGTAGCCATACAACCAACTGGATGCATAGTTATATTTAACGCTGAATGTAAATTTGGCCTGGTTGCATAATTTGTACTTGTGATTTCACACAATCATCGTGTATAACTGAGAAAGTGAGGTTAAAAAGAACTATCGAGGAGAAAAAAATAAACAAATATACTGTTCCTACTTCTGATTGTGTTTGTTTGTGTGTGTCTCGCATGCTATTTTAATGGGTGTCTTCTTCGGGCCTAATTACATGCATTTTACATTTCATTTTCTGGCTGAAGAAGTCGTACATTTTGTTTCCACCTGAACGAAGAACAGGAATTGGTTCGTTTTGGCAAACATTGGTTTCTCTAGAAGTCGGCTTTAATCTGTGGTTCAATGGTTACGGTGTTTGACTCGTGTGCCGTGGTACATGGGTTTGAACCCCTGTCGGGGAACATGGTGCTTGTGTTCTTGGGCAAGACACTTTACTACTATTGCCTCTCTCCACCCAGGAGTATAAAGTGGGTACCTGTGAAGGTGGAGACCAGAATGCGCTGATCTTGAGCTGCTGCAGAGAAAATTGTCTCATTCCTGATGAACAGGGATATAATTGTGATGCGCATTTTATCAAATTCTAATGGAATTTGCATAATATAAATGTAAAACTTGTTATAATTTTAGCCCCAAGCCGTTCGCTTAACGATCGAACCATATGTAAATACTTACCTTGCTAGCTGGGTTCCGATGTTCTTGTAGTAGAAAACCGAGGTCGTAGCGAGTTTATCGCACCACGATCCTCACCTGTAGACGAAGCCGACGTTTCGAAAAAGAACGCCCTGTTCAAAACACAATAGAGCTGCTATACCCCAACTAATTTATTTTAATTATAAAGTGACGTCAGTAATTGGTCGATGTCCTCGTGATGGCAGCCTATTGTTATCGAACATTAAAATGTCAGTAATGGGCCTGCCGAAATGAAGGCCGGCATGAGAAGAAACGACGCAATTTCCTTTCCTTCGGTGAGTAAAGCTCTTCCATCCCATGAAATTACTCGCACAACAATGCATTCTGATAATAAGGGTATCTCAATAACCATGGAGCTAGCTATGCGATAAACAATAGGCCTATAATGTGTAAAAGTGTCCGCGGAGCGCAGCAAATCCGACCATACTTCCCCCGTGTATTTGCATCTAGCTCAGTTAGCCTGATAGTTAAGTCTTCGATGGTCAGCCAAATCCAGCTAATACCAGAGGCTGGAAGCTCGCTGCCTTGGGCCCATTTTATCATAATATTTTTGACTGATCTGCCAACAAAGGTCATTTGCCAAATCTGGGCTCTAAATTCATCAAGAACTTCAAAAATACTTTAAACTCCAACCTCATGTTCTTTTAGCAAACTGAAGAGCCGGATTTCCCTAAGCCATGAGACTTAAACGATCAGATGCAAGCTAGGGCCCTTACCCATAAACTAAATGTAGTCGAACAAATGTTGCCTTGTTCATGCATGAAATAAATAGGGCCGCCTCCATTGTGTTGATGCGCAGGGAAAACGATCTTATCACGTTTAAACTCAGCCGAGAACTATAGTCACATCACAAGCCATATTTCTGTTGCCTCAAATGTAAATATTTTCCACGCTTTTCTAACAGCTCCTTGAAATAGTTGGGTAACTGAGGGTCCCTCCTTTGTATCCCCTCAGAATTAGGAGTAGAAATCAGGGCTTTCTACCAGATGTTCTTCTGCATGACTGTCGATCTCCTCCTGAAAATGTGGCCCCAAGTGTTCCCTGCACCTTGGAATATACACGAGTAGCCCAAGCTCACCAGCAAAGTTCTCCCCTTTCATAATCAATTCTGCTTGCCTTAAATCTATATATCCACAAGCATATACATGTAGGCCTGTAAACATGACTTTCTGGCGGGTATATTTTCTATACTTTTCGGAGTATAAAAAGAAGAGCTGTGGAGTGTCGTGGCCTCGTGGTCTTGAACATTGACTCGTGGTCTGCATGTAATTCTGCAGGTTGTGGGTTCGATTCTAGCGTGGGTGGTGCGTGTGCCCTTGGGCAAGGCACTTTGTCCATCATTGCTTCTTTCCACCCAGGAGTAAATGGGTACCTGTGAGGGTAGAGATGTTATTGTGATTGATTTTAGCTGTCGCGCTGAAATGGCTGCATCGAGCTGTATAATCCACAGGGAGTTGAGATGGTATTTGGAATGTTTAATTGGCCCAATGATCGGGGTAATAATAATGTAAAGCGCTTTGATCTTAGTTAAAAGTGCCATTAAGTACCCTTTATTATTGAGAACAAATGCTAAGTAAATAATGATGAGCTTAGAACTTCTGTAAAATGTTTTTCCCGAGCAGCCTGTATCAACTCCCTCTCCACATAATTCCCGATCCCCCTTCCCCTCATCTCAGATTCTCAGCGGTCATCTTCCGAGGAGCTTTCCTCTCTGTCCCGTAGTCCCTCCCGGATGCGCGCCTTCAGCTTGTCCATCACCCTCTTCAAGAAGTCCGTCTCGTCGATGTCTCGCGCGTCCAGTTTCTTGACCACCACCAGATCGGTGAACATGACTCGGGCCATCATCAGCATGGCGTGGGCGCGCTCGTACTGGGCCGCCTGGTATTACAGATTCGAATAACATAATAAATAGTATTTTAGCTTACCAAGTTTCATAATGGACTATGGGTAAAAAGGAGTGCCAGATCTATGCGGGATAGGAGGTTATACCCTCACCCGAATACCCTCACCCGAGTGAAAACTATAATATCACGGCCATGGTCAAGGCCATTATCTCAAATTCTTTTGCAAGAGATCAAGAAAGCAGCATACATGGATTGTGAAGGACTGAAATGTTTAAAATTCGTTTCCAACTGGAGCATACCATGTGGGGGTCCGCCCGATAGTTCGAAGGTTCGATAGTCCGAGGTTTATTGATTCGAAGGTTCGATAGTCCGAAAATGAAACAAAGGTTCGATACTGATCCGAGTATTTTGATGCAATAGTCTGAAGGTTCGTTTGTCCGAAGGTGCAATAATTCGAAGACAGTATTTGTTTGAAGGTTCGGTAGTCCGAATTTAGAATAAGGTGAATTAGTCCGAAGGTTGAAATTATAGTCCGAAACGAAAATAAGGTTCAACAGGTACGTTTCTTAATTGCCCCTAAGGACGTAGCATGTACGTCCAAGCACGTTTGTTATCTTCTCAGTGATTGCCCAATTCCCTGTCACGTGGCATAGCTATAAGTTCCTTTTACGTTCAGGTTATGAATAGGAGGCGGGCACATTATAAAGAGCCTAATACCTTGAATGAATAACTTACGCCACGGCCTTTTCAATGCGTTGGCCGGGCACAGTATCACAACACAGACAATAGAAGGAAGGCCCACCGGTCCACCCTAATTCTATAGAAATATCTCACAGCGTTGAAGCAATGATAGTTTCGTTCGCACCTGTTGGTTTACCGCATTTGAAAAGCGCAGCATTTCGTTCAGGTATTGAACCCTCTACGCAGATAATGTGCTATAATTATATAAAACGTCAATCAACCAAAACAAACATAAAAATAGAATACACCATTCAAAAATAACAACATTTTGGAATATACCTTTCAAAGGGAAAAATATTAAAAACGCATGTTTACCGATGACAGTTTTGATATCTTACATTGGTATTTGGCTTGATAGATGCATGATCATTATGTAATACGTAGAGCACACAGGATCACCCCACCCGAAAACCGTAGAGGGGGCAATTAAAAAAACACAAATTCCAGAAGTAGTGGTGTTAAGGTAAATTTGTATTGTAAGACGCAGCTGTTTGGAATACTTAGCTTCATTATGTTGATACACAGGCCATATACAACGTTTATGAAATAATCCAGGGATGAGTTATACCACAAAATGCATAATTAATGTCAATCACAACGAAACGCCCACCACCGACTACTGTCGGACAAAAATACGAGTATGGGTGGACTTGAAAATTTTACAAACCATACCATCATGTTTGTGTGCAACACCTTACATCAACAAGGGCCACAAAACAATACCCATACAGGGGTGGATCCAGCACCCGCCATACTCGTATTTGGGACAGTTTGTTTACGTCATGACATAGCTCAAGTAAAAACGAAATAGTACAAATTGCTGATGATTTGGCACTATGCAAATTACGCACTGTTTCCTTATTTGTTTTCTTCTCGATATTTGATATGTTATTATATGTGCTTGTCTGAGATCATGCTGTAAAAATCGGCAATTTTGCAATTTATTCCGGGTTTATTTTTTTAATATGGCGGACATTTTTTAAATTAATGCAAATTGGGGAAAGTTCCACTGCGATGATGTTGGTAGACTTTTAATATGTTCGTATATATTCTTGTCTGATATTACGTTGTTAATATAATTACTGGTGCAATTTGTTCTGGGTTTAATTTTTTTTCATAATATGACTGGACTATTATACATGTAGCAACCGACCACTATAATCTGCATTGTCTCAAATTTCCCAAGGCTCAGTAGCGTATCCAGCGGGGGGCGGGGGGGGGGCACTCTCACCTGGAGGATTTTTTGGACGATTTTTTTTGGTCATCACTGATTTAAATAAAATGTTTATAGAGTTTGTGTGACATCAATCCAACCAACGGAAACCCGCTCAACAACCATTACAATGCGCCGTGATAATGTCCATATAATGTGTAGTACATAGGCGTAGCCAGCAGGGGGGAGGGGAGGGTTAAGGGGGTATTTACCCCCCTCCCCCCCCCAATATTTTGTAAAGAGTGCCTTTTCCATTCAAATGCCTTTTTTTTCAACGGGCTTACCCCCCCCCCCACCCGATAATTTGTAAAGAGTGCCCTTTTTTGCGAAGTGCCCTTTTTTTCTGAACAAGTGCCCTTTTTAAAAAAAGTAAAAAGAAGTGCCTTTAAAAAAAAAAGTGGTTCCCTTTTTTGTGTGGCATCTGCCGTTTTGGATGCCTTTTTTCAGAATTTCGCATTGTATCGTCCTGAAAAACACCATATTTTGGCCCTTTGTGTGCATAATTGTCGGTTTTGAACAGTGCCCCCATCGACAGATGGGACCAGCCCCCCCCCCCACGCTTTTTGATTTGACGGAGGCCAAGTGTCCGGAAAAAAACCCTGTCTACATTTCGTCGGGTGCCCGGCAGAAGGGCATATGAGCGTTCTGACGCAAAAATCATTTTCAAGAAAATTGCATTGAAAGGTTCCATTGTTCCCTCGCGCGCATTATGTATCCAATGTTCTCCCACACGTAATATAAATCGTACGAATTTGAAATTTGTCACACGTATGAATCATAAGTTTAGGAACAACTTGTATTAATTTCTGACGAAAATGTTAAAATTTCATTAAAATGGAGGCAGTTTTCTGCATATTACCTTTTGCTGGGAACATGTTGGTCATTACGCTACATTGCATAAGGGCATATGCACACTTATGCCCTTCTGCCGGGCACACGACGATTTCACAACGGATGTGCAAGTGCCCTTTTCAAAAAAATTTACCCCCAATAAAAATGACCAATGGTCAGTGTCAGGGCAAGTGTTGGGAGAAAAAAAAAACATGTCTACATTTCGGCGCGGATGTGCAGTTGCCCCCCCCACCCCCCCCAAACATCAAAAGCTGGATACGCTGCTGCCTAAGCTTCCAGCCATCACGTGGAAAATCAATGTACGCCATGTAGACGCGATGTCTGGTCAACCATACCATCACGTCTCAGCCAAAAGGCACGCACGTCAATCACGAGTCGCTCAGTGAACTGGGATCATTATCATGTTAATGGTCTTATACGGTGCATAGTCACAGCCAATCACAGGGAGCCGCAAGCGTTAGGTTCGCTGCTCTCGTCCTACGTCCCAGATCAGTGCTGCCCATGGTGGCATACTCCGGCATAACCAATTAGATCCACGGTTACAGCACTGAACGTAGCCTTAGGGTAATTAATTTTAGGTTTTCGTTCGGGAATTAAGAAACGTACCTACTAGTCCGAAGATTCATTAATCCGAAAGCACACTAGGTTCAATTCATAGTCCGAATTTTCAATAATGTTCAATGCTGTCAATTCGCAATGTTGAACCTTATTGTCGATTCGGACTATCGAACTTTATCGTTTAGGATTATCGAACCCTCAGATTATTGAACCTTATACTTTTTCCTTATACTAATGGGCCCTTCGGATATCGAAACTTCAGACTATCGAAACTTCGGACTATTGAACCTTAGGACTAAACGAACCTTCGGACTAACGAACCTTCAGACTATATATTCTTAATTGCGGATGCTTAAATTCGAATTTGGTTACACTTGATTTATAAGAATTTCAACCAAGGTCCAAGGAATGGCACAAATCTTGGGTGGAGAGAAAAGCTAACTTGATATAACGGCAATCTAAATCTATCAAGCCGTGATTTTGGAACCCCGGCGCCCATTATATTTTTGTAACTATCTTATTTGGTAGGAATTCAAACCACAACCGTTGATATTTTACTTACATCGGTGTAATCGCGGACTTTCATCACCTGCCGTCTGACGTTCTGCATCTGTTCAAAGACTCCCCACGTCCCATAGCTGGTATGCAACTGCTTGGAGCTGCTGTAGAATTCTTGGAGACGTTCGACATCTTCCTCCTTATCCTCCCACATTGTCATCTCGGGCTCCACGCGGTACAATCGCAGGCAGAATTCTGGATCCACCCGGTTCACAAGAAGCGTCTTGCGGAAAGAGGAGGGCAGAGGCTTGCCGACGCGCGGCAGTAGGATAGCGTCCCGCTTCAGGACAAGCTGGCTGCTCTTAGTTCCCTCGGCCTGACTCAGCTCCGAGAAGCTGTAAACCATATCGAAGGCTCTCAGCTCCTTTAGGGTACCCACCCAGAGGTAGAACCCCCACCGGCAGCACCGCTCCAGGATCATGTAAGCCAGGCGGGCCATGTCTGAACGGGGCTCCCGCACGTCCGGCTCGTACCCCGCGCTGCCTTTGCGTATCATCATCGCGGAGACGAGAACCAATTCCGGTCGCCTCTTGGCCATCATGACGTCCACTTTAGGTTGCACCATCGTCCTGCTGCGGAGATACTTCAGTTTTGGGTGCTCGTACTCAAGGATGATTTGCTCCAGGTCCTTCTCGTGTCGGGAAAGGATGTACGTGCATGTGTCGTACAACCGACCCTGAAGGAACTTGGGGTCTTTCAAAAGTTCCTTCTTGCCCAGGTGGATGTCTTGGAGGATGATGCCGTGCAAGGCCAGACAGGCGTCTTTGAAGAGTTGCTCGCTGTACTGATAGCTGTCGCTGATGTTGGGGTATTTGGTGGGATGGTCTTTGATCTTTTGGATTTCTTTCGTCATCCTCGCCGCGGCTGCCATGCTGAATACAGGGTTGTTGCTGTCCTCTAGCTGCAAAAGCTGTGATTGCAGAAACGAAAATGGACATAATTTACGGTTCAACCGGTTTTGATTTTTGACATTTGGTCCAACACGTTATTGTAGATATTATGATTGAGTATTTTTCAGAAGTCATACTTCAAGCTGAATCTGAACAGACAAATTGGTAACAGGCTTAACTGTCAGGCTACTGATCATCATAGAATAATCAGTGTTCACAAAATAATGAGTCATGTATTAGACTGTGTCATTTACAGCGGCGTAGCATCGGGGAGGGGGTACATGTACTTAGTTAAGGGGGTATTGAACGAGTGCCCTTTTTCACGAGTGTCCTTTTATCAACGCGTGCCCTCTTTTGAGCTCTGGCAGGAGCTTCTCCATGTCACTTGGTGGTCGGCCGATCTGTCTGTTTGTCGGTCATGGTGTCTGTTTGGGTCGAATTTTTCAGCGTCGTTTTGTTCGTTGTCGCATTGTTAAGCTCTGGCAGGGATCATTTTGATTTTCATGCAAAAAACCTCTTGCAACGCGGCCAGAGCTTATTGTGCACTCGCACTTGTTTAACGTCCCGGGAACATTGGCAATATTGTGATGTCATATTTTATTTTTATTTAAATGAGCGCCCACATGATCGTCCGCTTTGGATAGCGCCTCCATCGAAAGAAAGGCCGGATGACCGCTGAAGACAACTGTCTGCCTTTCAGCACGGATAATCAAAGTGCATTCCTTTTGTATGTCTAACCCCCCCCCCCATCAAAATGTCCTTGCCACTTTGCTGATTTAAGGCTAATATCAAGGCAGAAGCCCCGCCAAAACCAACCAGCCTTGAGCGCTCCGTATTATGTCTGAATATTTGTTGCCATAACAACAGCGCGCGACGCCGAAATATTAATTTTCGTGATCAATTATGCAGCGGGTCAGCGAAGGTTCAGTGTCTGTTCTCCTGAAATAATTAAAGATTTATGCTGTGGAGCAAAAGTGAGGCAAAGGCTTTCTCCTCACCAATCAATCCGTCAGATGGAGAAATTCGTGAAAAATTATGCTCTCGTTCAACATTATCATCATAAAGGTGAACGTTAACACCCACGCATGCTTTAGTTATACGAATGAATATTAAACTTCTCGAGACATGAAGAACGAATCGAGCAATATAGCACATTTGGTTTATTTAGTTGATTTTATCCCCAGGGAATTTTTTTTTTTCGTGCTTCCTTAATTTACAATGTCCATTCTGCTCCGTTTATAATCCGAGTGCGTTTCTGGGCGTTTTTTTTCTTCAAAATAGGTCTAAGAATCATAATTATAGCACACAAAAAAGGCTTTCATTATAGCAAACCTGTCATTTAAAATGACATTCGATCATCACAGAGACCCGGAAAAGGCCTCTTTATACGGGTCGGGGCTACCATGCAGTGGCGTAGACAGGATTTTTGTCAGTTGTTGGGAGGGGGCACTGGGGCACCAGAATGTGTTGGGTTTTTTTTGGGGGGGGGGGGGTGGGCACCGAGGGAGGACCCACTCAACATGTTCCCCATATCTCCAGGGTACCGACGTCTGGCCAGGCAAGTGCTGCAAATTCGGAACACGGGGGAGGACCTTTTTTGATGCTATATAGAGAGCGCTCGTTTTTTTCTTACCAATTTCATCAAATTTCATAAAGCTGTAGGATTTAATAAGCCTTAATGAAATGTTGGGCTTTGTGTGGCGGCACGTGAGTGGGGGAGCTGGGGGGGGGGGGGGGGGGGGGCGGGGAATTTGTGGGAAGTCCACCCCCCCCCCCCCGGCTACGCCACTGAGGGATACAGAAAGAGAGGAAATCGGACTAATGCTTTTCAATAGTCTCACTATACGCACTCTATGACGGAGTACATTGCATTTTTATTATCGCAGGCGGCAGCTTGCAATAATTATTGTGCCCTTCACTACATGTATATTACATTTGTCTTGCATGATGATGTAAAACCTCATGGACTAGTTTGTGTCCTTTGAAATGCTGCGTATCATCCGTGTTTATTGCTTATAGCCTTTACTTGGCTCTAATGAGCCGTCTCTGTTTGCCAGTGAGTAAAGTAATTACGGGTGGTGCATAACTATTTTTTTGTCAGTGAATAGCATTACTCTAGAAAACATTTAAGTAATTAACAGAATGTTCGCATTTTCTTTCTTCAAATTTTTCAAAGAGTGTTTTAAATTTCCCGAAATGTTTTGTTCCTAGCTCCAAAAAAAAATCCCTCCACATTCTCAGTAGACCCTCACATAATAATGATACGATATATTTCAGGTTTCCTCCGAAAGGACCCCGTGCGTTAATTCAAAACAATGGCAACCCAGGTAGAGCTGGTCCCAGAGAGTACAGAATTGATTCAGAATGACTATTCACTGAACGTCTTTTCATTCACCTGGACTACACAGTGGGCCGAATTTAGTCCATTCATACCACTGTCCAGATCACAAGTGACAGTCGGGTAGGGGAGTCGGGGAGTCAGTCAGTCAGTCAGTCAGTCGGGGAGTCAGTCAGTACTTGGTACTTGGTTGGTTCTTCTCCTAAATACTCCGCAGGGGAGTTTTAACAGGAGGCCAGAAACACCAGGGCAAACCCCTTCTCCTAGCGATATTGTCAGTGGGTTCTTTTACATGCATTGCATTACATAACACACGGGATCTACGGCTTAAAGTCCCATCCGAAGGACGAAGCAATAATGGTTAAGTGCCTTGCTTATCGGGCACAAGACAGTGTCCAGACCGGGGCCCGAACCGACATTCTGCTGCCTCTGAAACACCAGTTCGGTGCTCTTAAAGGGAATGTACATCATTGGCTGTTGCTGTAATTTTCAAAAATGAAATATTTGAGATGTTACTATAAAAGATCAAATATTGTTACACGGACATGTTTGAAGTGTTGTGTTCGAAACTGCTGGAAAAGCCAAGAAAAACAAAAATGTTCAAGTAGTCTGGTTCCCTGACTCCACTAAAGATGAAATGAATCAATTTCTAGGTGCCGGAAAATTGTAACGTAAGGGAACCAGTCTAGCTGGCCTGCACCCGTTCATGAACATGGATAACAAATAGCAAACAAAATGTTGACTAAAAAAAATGGTAAATTTGGAGCAGTAGTTGAAAAATAGTTACGTTTTTCCAACGGTGGTCGGCCGACCACCGTTGGAAAATTATACAAAAATACCATTTTCTTGAAAATGACTTCACGCCAAGTGCCATAATTTTACAGGATGCTTTAGACTGTCATTAACCAACATCCTAGTAAGGTATTTTGTAAAAACTTGGTAGTTTTATTTGTTGATGTATGCAAATGTTGTATATTTCCTTTAACCCCTAGGCCACGTGGACACTCCTTTGTCGCAGTCAGTCGGTCAGTCGGTCAGTCGGTCAGTCAGTCAGTCAGTGAATCAGGTACAGAGAGGGCACTGAGACCAGCAAGAATATTGTGAAGATAAGAAAAATACCGCAAGCCAAACATTGAAATTATAGTCACTGTTAAACTGCAACACAAGGAATTATAAATAGTCGCGGACTCGAGTCGGCTCGGACTCGGATGAGGTGGACTCGACTACATCACAGATTACTGAGATACATTATGGTTGATTCAGAGGGTATAACGTTAAAGGGAAAATACAACATTTGCAAACATCAAAAAATAAAACTACCAAATCATTTTGAAATACCTTGCTGGACTGTTAGTGAATGACAGTGTAAAGCATCCTGTAAAATCATGGCACCTGGTATACTGTCATTTTCAAGAAAAGTGGTATTTTTGTATCAATTCCCAACGCTGGTCGGCCGACCAGCGTTGGAAAACATTGGCTTTCGTTTTCAAATACTGGCCCCAATTGACCATCGCACTTGTTTGCAATCGATTACACACTTATGAACGGGTACAAGCCAGCTAGACTGGTTCCCTGACCTTACAATTCCCCAATGTATGTAAACTGCTCTGTTTCTTCTGATATGGAGTCAGGGAACCAGACTACAGGAAAATGATTGTTTTTCTTGGTTTTTATAGCATTTTCGAACCCAAAACCTCAAAAAAGTCAGTGTAACTATATTTGCTTTATATTTCCAACCCCCCAATTCCATCCATTTCTGAAAATTACAGCAAGAGCAAATGATGTATATTCCTAAAAGAGTCGATTGGTTTACGCTCGTTGTCCACGAGCTCCGTGTCTATTGCGTACAGGCGCACATAATTAGGTAATGCAGCACATAATATTGTTACTGATGCACTTATTGTTATATTGTGTCTGATGTAACGTAAATATGCTGGTACACACATGTGTGTGTCCGAGCGTGGGGGGGGGGGGGGTTGACCCACCAAACCCCCCTATCTGGATCCGCGTCTGCTGAAAGGGGATGGTTGGGTATTGAAATCCGATATTGTTTTTAGGAGGGGGTTAAGGAGTTGCATGCAATGATTAAAAGTCAAAAAGGCCTAAGGCAATGGATCAAGATTTCCAACTGATGTTATTTAGTGAATTATCAGGAAATTTGGGATTTTTCCCTCTATGTTGATTCTTTGAAAATACCGGTAAGACTTGCCCCAACCATCATCCCATTGGATCAGTCCTTGTCCCCCCCCCCCCCCCCACCTGGACCCTAATTACGTCACCAGTCAACAATCATTTACCGACTTTTTTTTCCTTTTAAATTTAGTTTTAGAGGCTTGGTGCGCATGCAGATCTAACAAATAAAACTATCGGTGTTATTGTGTTGGGTACTTACCTATGGCAGTAGTAGTACATGCAGTGTCAAGAAGATTCACACTTTACTTGCGACGGAAAAGATGTACAGGCCTATATACATGTAGCCGAAACATCGGTAGGCCTAATGAAACATCGGTAATATTGCTGTTCCATCCATACACCATTTATCAATAACTTTGTATGATGATCAAAATAAAATGTCTCAAAATTGTGTCAGCTTTGAAGGTTTATTTCGTTACAAGAAGGCCCTTTTCTAGGACTGGGACGAAACTTCAAACGGTTACCTAGCGCTCCATATGAATTAACGGAGGATGGCGAGTCAGTGAAAAGACGCATCGATTTATAATGCCGCATCAAAGCCTGAGGAAATAACAAAGCTTCATACGTGTTGGGTCAGCCTGAAATGCTATATGAGCGACATTCCACGAAGCTATGATAAGTACACCTGTGGTTACTCGGGTTGATCGATTTTTCGTCGCTGGCAACAAATTATTCACGAGACGAATGGCCGTGATGGTTACACGGAGCACAACAAGTAGATTTAATTGAAACACGCGCGGTTCCATTTTATTCATTAGACGCCCCCCCCCCCCCCTTTTCAATAGCATATTGTGAAAAAAATGATAATGAATTGTTTCATCTTTTCATTTTGGAATTGTGATAGAGGCCTATATTGGGCGATCGTGTAGTGTAGGGCCCCTGTTTTGTTTTGATCAAATTAGAGTCAAGCATGTTTTTTATTGCTCAAATATAACCTTTACAATCAAAAGCAGACTTTTTCAATTCTAAGGACACCCGTTTTGCAATTTTGAACAGTTTTGGGGGTAGAAATCACGATTTTCCTGCGCGGTTTGTGCCTTGCGATCCGTGCGTGCTCAATCGCGCGGTGATCGCCAGCTTTGTTTTCGGGTTGCGTGTTGTCGCCGCGCTGTCATCCTCATTTTTACCCCAAAATTTCCCCCCAAAAATCAAAACTCTGCCCTCTATCTATGATATACCTGTTTATTGAGAATGTCGCCAACTAGTTTGGTCGGTCTAATAATTTTAAAGTGGATTTTGTTCCCTTATAGGAACCGGGCCCTACACTACACGATCGCCCTATATTGGACAATATAGCCATTATTTTTTTGTGCCTCTATATGTAATTCTATCTATGTAATGTTAACTTGAACATGTTCGATCGGAAGTATCTGGGAAGCTGCGGCCTGCGGGCCAACGAATTAGTGTTCGTGCATGAGTCACGTGAGTGTGCCATGTAATTTCTGGAATTGGTGTTTTAAGTAAAAAATCAGGTTTTTGACACCGGTGACCCCATGATGACCTTTGACCCCAGTTTGGTTATGTGACATATTGGGGCAGGGCTACTGATACTTTTGACAAATTTTGGTTGAAACTGGTGAAAATAGTAGGAGTAATTGACTATATATTATGTCAACGTTTGTTACTAACTAATTTACTAACGGACTAACGGTGAGACACGATGATGACAGCGACCTCATTCGGCCACTATTTTATGCAAATCAGGATCCAGACGAACGCCTTGGTCCATGAGTCCAATCGTTCATGTGAGGTTTTGGGGTGGTGCTTATTATACCAATAGCCTAAGCTAACCTTATAAAAGTCGTTTTCTTAACTGTCGATCGTTGCGCGGAAACTTGCATAATTAGCGAGCGGTACTGGCGAGACATGATGTACTGTACATACTCCATACACATACCGTCTGCAATGTCTCACATTACCCACAGCACCAATGCACAAAAATATGGTTTGTGACACATCCGCAAAGGGCGAATAGCTGCAAATGATTTGATGACGTCGAGATTTACCAAGGTGTGATTGGACACTCCACATTATTACCCCGCCTTCACTTATCTGTATTCGCTTAATGAGGTCGTGTGCTGGAAATCCAGCGCAAAATAATGAGAAACATAAGCTGTCGCGGACTGGATCCAAATAATTTTCATAAAATAGTGACCGCATGAGGTCGCTGTTCGCGCTGTATTTTTAATGCACTGCATTGCGAGAATATGCCACCGATCGTTTACCGCGTACGGACAAATAATGACGAACGCCTGGGCCAAGGCTAGTACATGGTACAATTCAGTGGCGTCACGGGGGGCACAGGGGGGGGGGCACCAGCATTTGATGGGGGGCACTTAGGTGGATACGGATCGCCGTCCTGGGGGAGGGGTCTAAGGGGTGCCCCCCTCCCCTTTGGAAAATTTTCGCATACGGAGGATGGGCTAGATGCAAAATGGTGCCACATTTGATGCTAAATTCGATCTGAAGATATCTCCAGAAATTGCTATTTTTGAGGTAATGATTTTAACAACGCGCTGAATTTTTTTTTTACCAACCCAAATCTCAGATGGGGGGCACTCGGGGGGGCACTAGGTTTTCCAGGGGGGCACGTGCCCCTGGCGACGCCACTGGTACAATTAATGACATTCGACAGAGTTCGAATGCTAATCTTTCTCACATCGTCACGCTGAGTTTACAGAGCATTGCGGGTACCAAGTCATCGGAAAAACAAAACTCGAATGAAGGGGCGGAAAGCATCGCGTGGCGCCAATGACAATGTGGGCCACTGGCCAATGCCTGCAGGTTCTTTGCCTGAATACTAAATGACTGACTGATAAAGCTGATTGGCGTAATCGCTTTGACGGAACCAGATAAGTTTGCCGCCATCTTCCTTCCCAAAAGTTTTCGTTTTTTATCATTGGCACATGCTACCCATTTCTTTATACTCTTCAATATTATTCACCAACACCAAACACAAATGTAGTTGTAACAGTTTGTTCTACATTATATGTTACGGTACATCGTTTTGTATTTAAACGTAAGTGCTTTAAAAACCATGATGTACAAAGACAAGGTTTAGTGTGTATCATACAATAGAAATCGGCATTCACTGTGTTAAAGATGATAAATCGTAATTTCATAAAATCCCAATTAGTCCTATTTCATTACGTTGGATTAGTAGGCCTACCATGCCATGCACCTATCACGGACAATCTTTTCTGCACATGTAAAACCAACTTAAATAGGAGTTAGTTCTGTAAAATCTCTTCCATACTTATAAATAACATATAGGTTTTAGCAAAATCTACTTCGGATTAAAATTACACAATTTCTGTTGCCATTGCTTTCTTACACTGCTCCCCATCGCCCTAACCAATGTACTGGTAACCGCTAATCCTTCTCGCTGTATTTCATGAAGTAAAGTCAAACTTCGCAACGGCATTGTGGGTAGGTCACCTCTCCTGCCGATGCAATTACATTTGGCTCATATGAACTTTTGACGGTCACTTTGGTCATCGGCTGTATGTATCCAATGAGAGCTCTTGTTTAATTGTATTTGGACGGTAAATTATCATTGGTGCTGACATTTGCGTGAAATTTTCACTCTTACTAGTCATTACATGATTGACATGTACTTTATCCCTATGATGTTTATATTAAAAAGAACGAACCACATAATGTTCCTTAATTTCTGCTGAGGTCACTTTCTTTTGAATAACCTCTACTGGTGTAACAGCAATACAATTAATATCATGTAAGGTAAAACATACTGGGTATAAAATATTATGAATAACAAATAGCCCATTATTAATACTTGTGTGTTCTGAAATTCAAAACTTGGTGAAAGTGAAAACAGGAAAAGTTGCATCACGGACATGGCTCGATCGTGAAACCTTCCAGCTGCACTTTTCTCTTTATTTAATCTGATTGTTTTGGAGTAAATGTGTTTGGCAAGACAATGATTCGTTTTTTTTGTCCTTGTCTTTTTATTCTTAGTTTCAGATGTTTATCTTATTTCTTCATTTTTAGGCTTAAGACCAAGTAGCGCAATAACCTTCCCCTCATAGGTCTTCAATTGAAAAGAAGAAATCTTTCAGTTTTAATTTGATGCAGGTACATCTAGAATAATAAAATAAATGCTCCATTATTTAATGAAGTGTTTTGTTCATAATCAAGGCTGGCTACATTTTGATGTGGATAATTGTTTTCTCTAAGTGCTACGCAAAAGCTCTTCATAACATTTCACAATTTCTACCGTTTACAGCTTTGCAACATATAGTTTGCATTTCGTTAAAGGGAATATACAACATTTGCAAACATCGAAAAATAAAACTACCAAGTTTTTACGAAATACCTTACTAGGATGTTGGTAAATCACAGCCTAAAGCATCCTTTAAAATTATGGCACCTGATGTCAAGTCATTTTCAAGAAAATTGTATTTTTGTATACATTTCCAACGGTGGTCGGCCGACCACCGTTGGAAAAACCTAACTATGTTTCAACTACTGCTCCAAATTTACAATATTTTTTCATTCCAAATTTTGTTTGCTATTGGTTACATGTTCATGAACGGGTGCAGGACAGCTAGACTGGTTCCCTTACCTTACAATTTTCTGACATCTATAAATTGATCCATTTTATCTTTAGTGGAGTCAGGGAACCAGACTACTTAAACATTTTTGTTTTTCTTGGTTTTTCAAGCATTTTCGTAACACAAAACTTCAAACATGTCAGTTAAACAATATTTGATCTATTATACTAACCCCTCAAATAGTTCATTTCTGAAAATTGCAGCAAAAGCCAATGATGTATATTCCCTTTAACCACAAAGTACACATTATGTAAACATCTGATCTTACAATTCTTGTAAAAATTGAATATAGCACCCATGTATTGTAATCTTTTAATTAAACCTTTACTTGCACCTCTGTGTCACATCACATATTTTAAATTTTTATTTCACCATATTCAATTTAAAAAAAAAAAAAATACTTTTTTAGTCTTTACACTGCAAAAACTGTAGTGTTCATTTAACACCATTCGGTATCTATATAGGACAGCACCAGTCAAATTTAACACCAGATGGTCCTATATAGATACCAATGGTGTAAATTTAACACTGCAGTTTTTGCAGTGTATGCTATAATGCGATATCCATATTCATGAACAAAATTGTGATGTCCTTTCAGGCAGAAGCCTGCCTGTTACAGCTTTTTCAGTAGAAACAAACTAACGGAAATTTGGATAATTTGCTTAAACTTCTTTTCTTGGTGAGTCGTTATTGTTTGAGTACATAGGCCTAACAGTAAGACATTTAGCAAACTTTTCTCACAAATGTTTTGAATGAGAAAATCTTTGGGTTCAAAATTTGAACAACAAAACTAAATTAGGTTTTTGCTGTTCACCGACGTTTTTGCAAAAACGCAAAATTCCATCTTATAATAGTTTATGCGGTACCCGCTGCTATGTACATATGTACATCAGATTCGAACCGGCCACCCGATCCCGTTAGCTCGGTGGTCGAGTGGTAAGACATCTGCACCAGAAAGCAGGCGGTCGTGGGTTCGAGTCCCACCCGAGTGATTTTTCCAACTATCACTCGGGAGGTAACACACTGAGTATACAGTGTTTAAAAACGTCGGTGAAGGGCAAAAACCCAATTTGATTTATATCACCCCGACGCAAAATTCCATCTGATAACAACAAAACTACTAAACTAGCCAGGAAAACCGTGGAAAAGTTTAAATGTTTAGAGAGGTGCACTTTTCAATGAGATCAACCCAATAAAGGGATGTCAAATAATTTTCTACTTTTGCCAACAAAGCTATGGAATTAAGTATAGGAATTTGATTCCATAGCAGTGCTGTAGTAGAGTCCATCACAATATCATCTCAGTAACTCAAGTATGTAGACCCAGACATTTAAGTTAATACAAAAACAAGTTGGCCATGAAATCTGTGTTTTCAAAATTTTCAATTTTTCAACAAACTGATTATATACATGTCCACTTGGTGAAGTGTACATGTCCAGTGTGCTGTTTGAATTACCTCATATACATTCCTTTAAAAAATTGACAACAAACTGAGTATTTACATGCACTGCAAAAACTGCAGTGTTAAATTTACACCATTGGTATCTATATAGGACCATCTGGTGTTAAATTTTACTGGTGTTGTCCTTTATAGATACCGAATGGTGTTAAATTAACACTACAGTTTTTGCAGTGTGTCCACTTGGTGAAGTCCCTGTGTGTTTGAATTACCTTATTCGTGGCGGTAAGGTGTCATTTGATCCGACGTGATCATCTGAAGACAGTTCTATCTTCTCTTCTCCAAGTTCCCGATCTGCATCCTTCTGCCCAATTACAGGCAGTTCGATCCTGTACAAGTTCTTGAGCTGCATCTTTAGGCCCGATTGCAGAGAGTTCTACCTGGATGTGAACACGTTACTGACTTGCATCCTTTAGCCCAATTGCAGATAGATCTTCCTGTCCATGTTGAAATTCTTGGATTGAACCACTTGGCGCAAACGCAGTCACATCTGTTTGGCCCTGTATAAGTTCTTGAGCTGCATCCTGTGACTCAGTTTGGTCCTGCACTACATCTTGAGGTGCATTCTTCGGCTCAATCGGAGACACTTCTATCTGCAGATGTATAAGCCGTTGACTCGCATCCTGTGGCCGAATTGCAGACAGCTCTATCAGATGCAGGGCGTGTTCGTGCGCTTCCTCGTTTGGCCCAATTACAGATAGTTCTATCTGCTCCTGCTCTGGGTTTGCAGCCGCTTCGTTTGGTCCGATAGCAATGATTTCTTTCTGCTCTTTCGTTGCTTTTGACACTGCTTGTGTTTGGCCCCTGCAACAGCGTGCAATGCATGAAAAGGAGAACGCTTCAACTACAGCATTTCGATAGGCGGAGTTGGTGGCGCTGTAGACCAGAGAATTGATGGTACTGTTGATCAGCTCCAAGATTGCCGCACTTAAAGATAATTTAAGTAAATGCAGTTTCAAGTTGATGCCGCCAGTGTATAGATACATACAAAATGATTATCCATACAATACGTAATAGATTTAAAAGAAGAAACACAGCAGTGTTAATAACCAGCATGCGGGCAACCTTGCCAAGTGGCTGTGAATGTTGCTGTGAGGCAGAAGTTTGATGGCATAGCTTGATCACAATGTAAATGTACATAGATACAGTGATTGTGAAAATTGAAACATAAAATACTAATCTCAGAATGAGATATATTTTGAAGAAAACAGGTAGAGTTATGGACGAGATATTGTACATTACAGTTTTCGAACAAACTCCCCAGACGACAGAAGAAACCCAGAGTACTGTAGATATTTTAGCAGCTCGAGTTTTACTGGCTGAGGCCCTGAAAGTTATAGGGTGATGAACAGCTGAGAATCTTTCCACTGCTATGGCCGTGACAAAACAGTAAGAGGCATAATTCGCTGAATCGGTCAACGACGAGAAAAGAATGTTCGTCCACTTTTGACTTTCTGCATAAACAGTCGTTGTCACCGAAATTGGTGCATTAAGAAGGAAAATGGAGTCAGCAACTGCCAGATTGGACAAGTAGACATTGACGATTGTCCGCATAGACTTCACTCGAACTATGACAAAGAGGAAGACGAAGTTCAAGATGAGACCAATTGGTGGAATGATTTTAGAGGTCAGAAGTAATGAATCTGTGCTTCGCTCCACTTCCGACTGCAGGCTCCCTTTCAATGTAATTTGGTGGTGTTCTTCCATGAATTTGATTCCATCTGTTCATGTGTGCTCGATATCGTAGCTTAGAGGTTTCTGATATGAAATCGAAATTCAGTCTGCTTAAATATGATTTGGAATGATCAAATTCATTCTTAAAGAAATTCTTTGGAGACATTTATTTTGTAAAAATGATTTCACTTTTGATGTTGTTCTTATTATGCATAAGAGTCACAAGACAATTGTTTTGATTTCCAATTCTGAGAACGTATTCAACTTGCACTCTCTCAAAAAGAAACAAAATGATTCAGTGGAAAACACGTTACAATAAGTCTGCAAAAACGAAAGGAAAAGGCATGCTACCAATAGGGCCTACGTCCTTGTGCGTATTTTGTGTTCGTTTCGGGTTATCGTTTTACAGGTTTTCTGTTGCTTGTGAGAAAGTAAAAGTGCAATTGATATGTTTTTACTATGGACTAGCCTGTGGTTGATGATGAATGAACTTCTATACTTGTTGCGGAATGGTTTAGCAGTCACTGTATCAATGAAGTTTACATGAATAATTTGCGTGGCGGGCGTCGCCAAGGATAAGGGGTGGGGTGTGGCACCCACCTTCTCGGTTTTTTGTCGGCAAAATCGTTGTCCGGTCGGCAAAAATCGGGTGTCCGTCGGCAAATGTTGGTTGAAGAGCGCCACATATTGTCTGACGGTGTCAGTGTCCATGATGGTCCGCATTCCGCCCCCTATAAACATCGTATCCAACGCCCCCCCCCCCCTCGCTTTTCGATTTGCGGAGAGCGGGTGTCTGGGAGAGAAATCTCGTCTGGATGTTTAGCACGGATGGTCTCTCGGCAAATTTTTTTTCCCCCCCCCCCCCCTCCCCCATTGAAGGAGGTATGGCGATGCTTCTGGGGGCATTTGTGTTTACTTATTTCAATTAGGGTGTGTTTTCACTAAAAAACAAAAAAATATTAGAACGGACAGCAACAAAGCCAGATTGACTGACTCCTGACATTTCGTAACAGGGGGCCCGGCATCATCTAACATTTGGGGGCGCTGTTCAATGCAGACGGGACTGGACAACATTTTACACTTGTTGGTGCTGTTCTTTCAAGGTGGGGACGGAGGAAGGGGGTACCCGCGTGGTCTTATTCGCTAAATAGGGAGAAGCTTAAGGCGGCTTCGTTCCTATAGGGATGCGGGAAAAACGTCAGAATAAGAGCCTTTCTACCATTTGCTCTCTGTGAAGTTGAGGCTCTTTAATATAAGGCCAAGGTTATGTTGGGTCACACCAGCCAATTTGGAAGAAGGAAGCATGTTTTGGTGATTCGTTGTAAAATAGTGTATATGTCAGTTTGGCCTAGCGAGTGGTGCACTGGCCAATTGCCATATTCATGATCAAAAGTCATATTTCATTTCACGGGCAAAAACCGCATTGAAGCTATTTCAGCATCAAAAGTTGCCTGAATTTGGATGTTTTGCTGTCGTACATTTCTTTTCTTTTACGATTCGTTGTTGTGTCAGTACATAGCAGTAAGCCAATGAGCAAACATATCTCACAAAATAATGTGAGTGAGTCAAGTACAAAGAGGCTTATAGTCATGATCCTCTGGTACCAACAAAATCAACAGCCACTATAAGGAAGAGAATTACTCGTACTTTTTATACAATATGAAATTAAGTATTCAGTAAACTAACAATGTTAAGAAATGCCTTGATAATATACCCTTTATTCTGCACATGGGAAAAGAAAAATTAATACGAGTTAGATCTGTACATCTTTCCATGACAAATTAATAAATGATTTTTTTTGTGGTGGCAAAATGCAGTTCAGATTTTAATTACACATTTTTTTGTTGCCATTTTTTTTGCATTCACTGGTCTCTGCATGCCGCCCTTTTCCAAGGGTGGGTAAGCGCAAATCTATTTCACAATTTGTTTTTAAGGAACGGACGGTTTCGCAAAGCATCATAGGCAGGTGACCGCACAGATAATGCACAAGTGGAAGTATTCAAGTTTGTACAAAATGTACATGTCTGTCCAATGACAGCTCACAGATATTAAAGCTCACCGGTACGCACCAGCGATTTCTTTGCTTAGCTTGTGAAAAACACTGATATTTAAATATATATTCAGGATGTTTTACTGCACTGGTGTGACTTACAATGACCATACAATCAATACCATAGAACGTAAGACAATGGAATAAAGGCCATTACATTTTTCTGCTCTGAAATTGGTGAAAGTGAAATCAAGAATAAATGCATCACGGACATGACTCGTGATGCCTTCCATGTATGTATTTCCTCTCCATTTAATGAGATTCTATTTAAATTTAATGTAGTGGACATAAACGTGACTTTGTTTTCTTTCCTTTTTTTTTTTTACTCTCACTTTCAGTTGATTGCTATCTCATCTGTTCACTTCTGGCTTAAGAACAATTAAGTCACGCAAGTAAGTGACCTTCTCATAATTCCTCAGTTGACAAGAAAGCATTCAGTTTCGATGCAGGCACATCTTGATTTATAAAATAATAGCTCCATTTTTTTTAATTAAAAGTTCCTGTCAATAGTCAAGAAGGCTAGCCTAAGTTTGTTGTAAATAGATTTTTTTTTTCCTCTCTGGTTGCAACGCAAGAGATCTTTATGACACTTTGGAAATCCTGAATTATACGGCTTGCCACATAGTGTGCAATGCCATTAACCGCAGGATAAGTTAGTGCTTAATTAAACGTCCAGTAAGGATTGAAGATACCTTTTTGCACATTTTGATGGTAATGCCAATTGTTGCTCAAAATCTTAAATCATCCTGATTCTGTTTGAAAAAAAATATGATTCGAGAAAAACTGAAAATTCGAACTTACTCTGATTATCAAAATAAGTTACACAATTAAGTACATGTATAGGAATTTGATTCCATAGCAGTGCTGTAGTCGAGTCTATCACAAGTCCATTATAAGCATGGGCGTCGGTGAGGGGGAAAAGCAAAAAAAAAAAAAAAAAAAAAAGGTCATATTGCGATTAATTAAAAATCAAAATCTATTAGGCCAAAAAAAACCAATAATCGGTCTCTTGTCAGACCGAAGTTCCGGAATTGATGCGGCAACGCGGGTTTTTTTTTTTTTTTTTTTTTTTTAGTGGCTTTTTTTCCCCAAGCTTGAATTGTACAGACAAGGTGGGTACTGTTTTGCTTTTTTGTGTCCTCATTATACATTGGTGTCCTCCATAATTTGCCTTGGTGCCCTTTATCATTTGCCTTGGTGCAGTTTCCCCATTCCTTGGTGCTCCTTGGTACAAAAATTTGAGGAGGTGTGGCAATAGAGGGCGCTGTTGTAGCTTCCGTGTTAATTTGAAGAAAAAAAAAGGTTTACGCGCGTGATTAAAATCGACGCGCGCGCTGACCAGTGACCGATTACCTTTTTTTTTGGCCTTACCGTGGTACATGTATAACAAACAAGATGATTTGTCACTCTTAGGCCATGCTCGTTTGAAATTTACCGTGCCAATGGGGTAACATGGGGAATCATTCTGGAAAAGCGGATCCAAATCAAATTTAAGTTCTTTCTGAAAGTATACTGGCGCTAGTACTGGTTGTAAAGTGTTAGGTTTCATTTTACAAAATGTATCGGAGCTGGAGGAGGGGTAAGGCGGGTGGGGAACGCCCCCTCCCCCACCTGCCCCTCTTAGGCACCGGCCACGTATTATTGTGAAGTGATGATACGAACTTGGTCAGTTGCATCATATCCATTTAGCTCCATGTATACTGATAAGGGTGTTTTTGGCCAAAATTTAATTTCTTCTCAGTGTCTTCTCTTTATGGTTTCTTCAGGCTTGCGAGTGCCTATAGCGCCTAGGGGTGCAGGCCAGTAAATAGGCCCAAATTGTTCAGTATTAGAGCATTCTGAGGGCCATGGAGTTGAGAGTTTGTAAAAAAAAGAAGGGTGGAAGCCGTAGAGGACTGCGAGCTCATATTTCTGTTAAAATGGGATGAAATTAGGCCCTAGTAACTGCTCTATTTTGCAATGGAGCGTAGGCATTCTTTTTCAAAATGGCGATGGCCTTAAGGGTACTGCGCAATAGTCGTAGCCTTGTTGCCATTTTGTGATTGGACATTAACGACGTTGATCAACGCGAGTATAGTACGACGTACGGTACCATGATACACGTACGGCGCCGCGTACGGTGCAATAATGTTTCATCGATCGTACAACACAAGATTTTGCAGGTTTTTCTTTGACCCCGGCGTTCGCATATTTACGGAGCTCTGGACGTGCCATCCAATTTGTTCATATACTGACATATTTTATCTCCGGATGACGACAAAATACAGGCAAGTTGACGACATCCTGAGATAATTTGTTAGGGGATGACGACATCCTCAAAGTAGGATGACGACATATCGTCATAATTTAATTAATATGGCATGACGACATCCTAATAATAGGATGACAACATCTTAAGACAATGTGTTCTGGCATGATGACATCCTGAGATAGTTTATTAGGGGATGACGACATCCTGAAAATCGGATGACGACATCCTGAGATAATTTATTATGGGAGGACGACATCCTAAAAATAGAATGACGACATCCCGAGATAATTTATTAGGATATGACGCTGACATCCTGAAAGTAGGATGAGGACATCCTGAGATATTACGGGGTGCATTGAATCCATCTTGGAAACGCAAAGACATCATGACCTCTCATCATCAAATAAATACCTTGTATATACAGCGATAGGGTAAATTGTTTACAAGCCGCACGTCCACCTTTACAAGCCGCACGTGCATTTTGAAGATGGCTTCAATGCACCCTGTGATAAATTATGTCATGATGTCGTCACCCTGCTTCCAGGATGGCGTCATCCCATAACAAACTATCTAAGGATGTTGTCATCCTACTTTCAGAATGTCGTCATCCCATAATAAATTATCTCAGGATGTCGTCATCCTACATTTAGGATGTTGTCATGCCATAATAAATTATATCACGATGTCGTCATCTTACTTTCAGGATGTCGTCATGCCATAATAAAATATCTCACGATGTCGTCATCTTACTTTCAGGATGTCGTCATGCCATAATAAATTGTCTCAGGATGTCGTCATCTTACTTTCAGGATGTTGTCATGCCATAATAAACTATCTCAGGATCACGCATGTCATCATGCCAGAAGAGATTGTCTTAAGATGTCGTCATCCTATTTTCAGAATGTCGTCATGCCATATTAAATTATGACGAGATGTCGCCATCTTACTTTGAGGATGTCGTCATCTCCTAACAAATTATCTCAGGATGTTGTCATCTAGCCTGTATTTTGTCGTCATCCGGAGATAAAATAAGTCAGTATCTGAACAAGTCGGATGGCACTTCCAGAGCTCCGTAGTTGTCCATAGGCAAGTAGATGTTGTTTTATATCGCCATGTATATTGTCCAATGATGTCTCATTAGATCAACAGTGCCCCCACGGCCCCTCCCATTACAATTTTCAGGTTAATTGCCCATCCAGTGACCGGAAAATATTGGCTATATTCCACCACGGATTCCTTTATCGACAAATCAGTTATCCCCCCCCCCCCCCCACACACACACACACAATGATCGCCTGGCATTCCTGTACTCGAGAAAATTAGAAGGCTTGTTGTTCCTTTTACACGGAAAACATTGCGTAGGTCTAGTTTTGTTTTCTGTGCACTATATCGATCGATTCACCCGTTACCTTAGTGACAATAAACGGTATAAACCAGGCCAATTAACCACCCTTTCTTTATTGCGCTTCTTCTTTTCTTTTTCTTGCCACACCCCGTGTTGTTGTTTTCTTCATAAATTTATAATTTCTGATGCGTTTTACACATTATTGTCATGTTATTTCCTCTTTTCTATTTTTAATGTTGAACAAGCCAAAACAGAAAATCAGAAATTGGGTACCAAAATGGCACTGGCAAGTGACCGTCTTTAACTATGTATTGAGGTTCTTACATTGTTAGAATTTTTTTCCACATGATCTATTTGCAGTGTGCTGAACAAGATGCGGCAAGTTGAGGCTTCATTCACGAGTCGGCCATATTGAATTGAAGGCCGGAGGTGAAATCTTCATTTTTGAAAATTGCGAAGAGAAATGCAATGACATAAAGTTAAGTACAAATTAATAGAGTCTGCTCTGATGAATTATTTAGAATTGGTGATTAAATAAACCCTAATGTATTAAGCCACATTTAAAACAAAAATGAAAGTGAGGCTACAACGCATAAACAGTCTGGCACCATCCCATTCAACAGTTCACAATTTATAAAATACATTCAAGGAACACGACAAAAATGGCTTCCTCTTGAATACGGTCCATAGCAAACATGTTTGAGGTCATCTTTCAGTCTGAAACTGCTTGTTTATAGTTATAGAAATTTTAAAATTGATTTTAAGAAATCTAAATCAAACGAAATGTATACCGAAACAAAACAGCTTGTGTTTAGAAAAAGGGACAACGCATCGAGTTACAGCATTCCGTTTTTGATGCGAATGAAACAAAATCATCAATCGTTTTCCTTTGTATGCAGTTTACATTATGTAAATAAACGCAGCACACTCGTATTTGTTTAATTTTATTTCACTGAAACACAAACAACTAAAAAACTAAGACAACCTTTTTCTGCCAAACAAAAACGAAAACAGGGAAACAGGAAAAGGACTAGATTTATGTTTGTGGACAAACACAGGCCTGTTTCGGTAATTTTGTGTGTGACTTGTGACATGTAAAGTTTCAAGTATATGTTCCATCAAGGAAGGATGTGTAGTTCTGTTTATAATAAATGGTGGCATATAATATGTGATTATATTCTCATAGGGCTTTGAATTATGACGTCACATGTCACGTGATGACGTCATGATGACGTCACATCAAGTTTCACCTATAACTATAATATCATGGTAAAGAACAACTTCGCCAGAGCATACATCGTTGAAAGCAAGTTCACATTTTTCACCAATTTTATATTACAAGGCACTTCCGGTTTCAACCGGAAGAAAGTGTCACGTGATTTTGCACATAATCATGACCCTCGATAATTCTATCATATCCCGCAAAAATCATGTCTCTCACGGTTGATTTTATACTGATTTTTAAAGATCAAATCTATCATTCTCTAACGAGACGTCACGTAACCCATTATGACGTCATCATGACGTCACTTCAATTTTCATCTATAACACATCCCGGTCTAGGTACATACCAACTTTCAACCCAATCGGACCAGTGGTTCTGTAGATATTGGCCTTCAAAATATGCAATTTTAATATGACGTCACATGTCACGTGACGTCATATTAAAAATAAAAAGATGAAATAAAAAAAAAACCGTCACCATGTCTGTTTGCAAACAGAACACAGGGCTTTTTGCATTTTACAAATGTTTATGTTTCGTTGGTCCGTTTGCAGTCACTTGTCAGAGTGATTCATGCAGTTGAAGTTGTTCAAATGCTTAGAATAATTCCTAAAATATAATTTTATCACATGACGTCACATACCCTGCAATGACGTCATCTTTAAAACCCTTCTCAATACACATTTTTTTCATTGTGGTCTTGGTTAGAACCAAGTTTAATGTCAATCCGATGAAAGAAAGTGTGCAATTTTGGAAGCAGAATAAAACTACAAATATTTAAAAAATGACGTCATCGTTACGTCACTTCGGACTTTGCATACTAGTACCATTATCTACCTACCCAAGTTTTTCAAAAATGTTGTGCAAATACCTATTACCTAACAAACCAAATACAAAAAGAATTTTTAACTTTGCATGTTGCGTTCGTGAGATATGGCTAAACGGTCCAAAAAATCATATATTCATATAAAATCTCAGGATGGCGTCATCATGACGTCACATCATTTTTTTTTTACCTATAACACATCCCGGTCTGGCCACATACCAAGTTTCAATCCAATCGGACTTACAGTTCTGTAGATGAAGGACTTCAGAAATATGACAAGTAAATATTTGAAATCTGAAGCATTTACTTCTTTTATATTCATATGAAACGAAGTAAACGCTTATAGTGTAGCAAAAGGTAAAAAACTAATTTTTTTCAGATTTTAGCAAATGGTTTTTTGTAAAAGTGTTTGCTTAATTTTCATTCATACACATGCGAGTAAATGCTTCAAAATTGGAAGTAAAAGCAAATGCCATGTTTTATTCATACGAACATGGTATCATTTGTACTTTATGAACTTTGTTAATATTAATTTTTTGCGATTAACATATAATAAATGCTGTAGTTTTTGCGCAGAATTATTTGCTTTATAATTTCAAGGTTGCCCCAACCCAGCCTTGTAAATGACAAGTGCATATTTGAAATCTGAAGCATTTACTCCTTTTTATTCATACGAAACGAAGTAAACGATAAATATTTTTTTCTGGTAATGAAACCAAGGATTCTTCAAAAGTGCATGCCCCAGGCACTGTAGCTCGCAAACCCCGAAAAAAAAACCCTGTAGAGAGAAGACAATGAGAAGAAATTACAGTTTTAAAGGTGGGAGGAAAACCCCAGAAGAATAGTCTGTGGAAAACCCACGGAATCAGGTAAGGACTGAAAACCCAATGCACATGTAGACCATGGGTGCCGATGCACAGCGCATTGTGCGCGTAAACGGCATTGCGTTCGTCACGTTTGGCGCTTTTTTTTGTATCTGTCCTCCAGCACGTGACCCTCCCCGGTGCCGCTTTCCGTTACGGTTACGATAATTTTATTTTCTGCAAACTTATAAACGTGTAAAGCTTTACATTTTGCAGGCCATTTTCTCAAGAGCAAATGGTTTTCAGTAAAAGCCTTTGATTAATTTGTATTCATACAGATGGGAGAAATGCAAATGCCAGTTTAATTTTTTATATTTGAAATCTGAAGCATTTACTCCTTTTTATTCATAAGAAACGAAGTATATTGCCACAACCTTGATACAGTCTTGAAAGTGAAACTGGTTAATTGGACCATCTGAAAAGAATGCATTGAAGGCTTCCTCGGAACAACACTTGTAAAAACCTTGACTTCTTTTTTTTCTCTAAAGGCGTGATAGCTTTCTTTGACAATGCTTGGGCCAAGTTCGGGCAAGGACCATTAGTCGACTAGTGGTTGATTTGTGACGTACCTTACGCCTGCGCACTGATAGCAACGTGCGAACGTCTCTAGTCAAACGCTGGTCAAATTGTCATCGCAAAACTTCTGGATCCTGGCTCTCTGCTTGCGTTATGAATGCGCGCGGCTATTGGTTACCAGCGAAGCAACCAACCCCAGTAGACTGGTTCCAAATAGTCGACCAGCGTAGTACCGTCGACTACACAGAGTTCGGGCAAACGTTAGTTAACCATTGGTCAACTATAGACCTTGCGCGAACTTGGCCAAGGTTGTCTTTTCTTTTGCAAAACTGGGACCCAGCCGTGTGCAAGAATAACATGGCTGGCGACAAAGTGGATCTATACCAACAACGCCCAATCGGTGGAAAAACCTATTGTAAACAGAGACCATTGCTCGTCGTCTGCACCCCATTATAAGCTATTCGTTCATTCATTTGGTTTACTGCTTCGTAGGATACTTGTGTATCGGGAAACTTCAATACTCATGGGCGCGCCATGTCAAAAAGTTCGGCTTTTATGCAATGTGATAAGATGACGGAAAATCTGTCACTTTTATATAGTGACAGATCTACGGGGAGATTTTGGGGGTCTAAACCCTGCAGGCCTCTAACACTATCAGTCAGTTGTTTTTATATTATCGGTTAGGACTGATAATGTAACAAAAATTGACTGACAGTGTAGTAGCTCTGCGCTCGCATTCCTCGACGATCAAAATGCCCATATGTTGTAAATTCACGCTGCCCTGGCTAGGGCACTGGTTAAGAATAGGCATAGCCTATGTGCAAAGAGGTTGAATGCGCTCATGAAAACGGAGGCACATACTATAGGACCACATAGCATAGAGTAATAATTTACACGTAGCTCGCACTGTCCAATATTTAAACAGATTCCGCTGGAAGACATTCTGACAGGTGACTAGAGACCTTGATCATGCTGTCTGCTATCGTACTGAATGATAATTGGCTATTCCGCGTAGTTGCGGAAAATCCTTTCTGTTTGTGCTGGTTTTTTTTCTTTCTTCTTTTTGTCGCCTAAACCCCATAGACTTTGTACATTTCTTTTCGCAACGCCACTTTTTGCATTAATCTTTGTCATACATCATCTAAAGTCAGCATAAGCAAAGTCCTTATTGCATAGCCCTTCCCACAGGCTGTTTTTCGCCCCCTCCCCCTCCCCAAAAGACATGGGGACCGGTAACTAACTCCCATCTAAAGCCTTTGATAGGGTCGCCTCTGCGCGCGCATCACGATTGTTTATTTTTTGAATCGCTGTTCAACTTTTGTGCATGGACGCCGCTGATTGAACCCACGATTATCAAGAAACTCACGCTTGTCTTACCACAAAAAGTACGCAAAATCACTAGTGTCTCAATGAAAGCAACTTTCAAGTATTTCAACTGCATAAGTTGTAAGTATTGAACAGCAATATTCTCTCTATTGATATTTGCCACAAATACTTTAAAATACAAAAAAAAATTCGAAGCTCACTACCTCCAAAATTTGCACATTCGTGGCCAGGCCTATTGCCATTCTGCAACAGGCTGGTTGCACGCTAACATTACCGTTGTGAGGCGGGAAGTTGACCAACGAGACGAGGCGGGTTTCAGACCAACGCACGTCATGCATTATATAGTTAACATACATTACCCCTGAATTCCTGGCAACGGTATTCACCGCTAGTTACCAGACCCCATTTTTGAATTCCAAAGGATAATGGGATCAGGGAACCAGATTGCCCTTCCCAGCAGCGTCCTGTTTGCAGGGCGGGGGTACGAGCGGCGTATTTTTTTTATTTATATTTTGTTTGCAGCATACATCGTATTTTAACCAATCACATCACGCACCCTAACATGAATATTAAATTCTATCGCGCCGGGATGGAAGACACTCAGATTCTCATAGTGTTTTCCCTTCAATTAAACTTATCCCAACCAACAAAAATGTTCGATGAAAATGGACATTTGTGGTTTGAACCACAGATCTTGCGACCCAAAGTTCATTCCACTATCCACTAGGCCACTGTGGCAGCTCGACGAAAGCCGTTTAGGCTATCAGCTTCGGTCCAAAACGTGGGCCAGTATATCAATGATCGAAAAGAGCAACGTTCATCCCATTCAACAGTTCACAATTTATAAAATGCATGAAGGAACACGACAAAAATGGCTTCCTCTTGAATACGGTCCATAGCAAACATGTTTGAAGTCATCTTTCAGTCTGAAACTGTTTGTTTATAGTTATAGGAATTTTGAAATTGATTTTAAGAAATCTAAATCAAACGAAATGTATACCAAAACAAAACAGCTTGTGTTTAGAAAAAGGGACAACGCATCGAGTTACAGCATTCCGTTTTTGATGCGTATAAAACAAAATCATCAATCGTTTTCCTTTGTATACAGTTTACATTATGTAATTATACGCAGCACACTCGTATTTGTTTAATTTTATTTCACTGAAACACAAACAACTAAAAACTAAGACAACCTTTTTCTGCCAAACAAAAACGAAAAAAGGGTAACAGGAAAAGGACTAAATTTATGTTTGTGGACAAACACAGGCCTGTTTCGGTAATTTTTTTTGTGACTTGTGACATGTAAAGTTTCAAGTATATGTTCCATCAAGGAAGGATGTCTAGTTCTGTTTATAATAAATGGTGGCATATAATATGTGATTATATTCTCATAGGGCTTTGAATTATGACGTCACATGTCACGTGATGACGTCATGATGACGTCACATCAAGTTTCACCTATAACTATAATATCATGGCAAAGAACAACTTCGCCAGAGCATACATCGTTGAAAGTAGTTCACATTTTCACCAATGTTAAATTACAAGGCACTTCCGGTTTCAACCGGAAGAAAGGGTCACGTGATTTTGCACATAATGTAAAAAATGAAGACCCTCGATAATTCTATCATATCCCGCAAAAATCATGTTCAGGTCTCTCACGGTTGATTTTATATTGATTTTTAAAGATCAAATCTATCATTCTCTAACGAGACGTCACGTAACCCATTATGACGTCATCATGACGTAGCTTCGATTTTCATCTATAACACATCCCGGTCTAGGTACATACCAACTTTCAACCCAATCGGACCAGTGGTTGTGTAGATATTGGCCTTCAAAATATGCAATTTTAATATGACGTCACAAGATGAAATAAAAAAACGTCACAATGTCTGTTTACAAACAGAACACAGGGCTTTTTGCATTTTACAAATGTTTATGTTTCGTTGGTCCTTTTGCAGTCACTTGTCAGAGTGATTCATGCAGTTGAAGGTTGTTCAAATGCTTAGAATAATTCCTAAGATATAATTTTATCACATGACGTCACATACCCTGCAATGACGTCATCTTTAAAACCCTTCTCAATACACATTTTGTCATTGTGGTCTTGGTTTGAACCAAGTTTAATGTCAATCCGATGAAAGAAAGTGTGCAATTTTGGAAGCAGAATAAAATTATAAATATTTAAAAAATCATTAAAAAAATCAAACGATGACGTCATCGTGACGTCACTTCGGACTTGGCATACTAGTACTGTTATCTACCTACCCAAGTTTTTCAAAAATGTTGTGCAAATACCTATTACCTAACAAACCAAATACAAAAAGAATTTTTAACTTTGCATGTTGCGTTCGTGAGTTATGGCTAAACGGTCCAAAATTCAAATATTCATATAAAATCTCAGGATGGCGTCATCATGACGTCACTTCATCTTTTTTACCTATAACACATCCCGGTCTGGCCGCATACCAAGTTTCAACCCAATCGGACTTACAGATCTGTAGATAAAGGACTTACAGTTCTGTAGATAAAGGACTTCAGAAAAATGACAGGTAAATATTTGAAATCTGAAGCATTTACTTCTTTTATATTTATATGAAACGAAATAAACGCTTATAAGTTATAGTGTAGCAAAAGTTAAAAGGTAAAAAAATAATTATTTTCAGACTTTAGCAAATGGTTTTTAGTAAAACGTGTTTGCTTAATTTTCATTCATACAGATGCGAGTAAATGCTTAAAAATTGGAAGTAAAAGCAAATGCCATGTTTTATTCATACGAACATCGTATCATTTTTACTTTATGAACCTTGTTAATATTAATTTTTCGCGATTAACATATAATAAATGCTGTAGTTTTTGCGCAGAATTATTTGCTTTATAATTTCAAGGTTGCCCCAACCCAGCCTTGTAAATGACAAATGCATATTTGAAATCTGAAGCATTTACTCCTTTTTATTCATACGAAACGAAGTAAACGACATATATTGTTTCTGGTAATGAAACCAAGGATTCCTCAAAAGTGCATGCCCCAGGCACTGTAGCTCGCAAACCCCGAAAAAAACCCTGTAGAGAGAAGACAATGAGAAGAAATGACAATTTTAGAGGTGGGAGGAAAACCCCAGAAGAATAGTCTGGGGAAAACCCACGGAATCAGGTAGGGACTGAAAACCCAATCCACATGTAGACCATGGGTGCCGATGCACAGCGCATTGTGCGCGTAAACGGCATTGCATTCGTCACGTTTGGCGCTTTTTGTTTGTATCTGTCCTCCAGCACGTGACCCTCCCCGGTGCCGCTTTCCGTTTCGGTTACGATAATTTCATTTTCTGCAAACTTATAAACGTGTAAAGCCTTCCATTTTGCAGGCCATTTACTCAAGAGCAAATGGTTTCAGAAAAGCCTTCGATTAATTGTTATTCATACAGATGGGAGTAATGCAAATGCCAGTTTTTATTTTTTTTATATTTGAAATCTGAAGCATTTACTCCTTTTTATTCATAAGAAACGAAGTATATTGCCACAACCTTGATACAGTCTTGAAAGTGAAACTGGTTAATTGGACCATCTGAAAAGAATGACGTTGAAGGCTTCCTCGGAACAACACTTGTAAAAACCTTGACTTCTTTTTTTTCTCTAAAGGCGTGATAGCTTTCTTTGACAAGGCTTGGGCCAAGTTCGGGCAAGGACCATTATTCGACTAGTGGTTGATTTGTGACGTACCTTACGCCTGCGCACTGATAGCAACGTGCGAACGTCTCTAGTCAAACGCTGGTCAAAATGTCATCGCAAAACTTCTGGATCCTGGCTTTCTGCTTGCGTTATGAATGCGCGCGGCTATTGGTTACCAGCGAAGCAACCAACCCCAGTAAGCGGGTTCCAAATAGTCGACCAGCGTAGTCAACCACCGTCGACTACACAGAGTTCGGGCAAACGTTAGTTAACCATTTGTCAACTATAGACCTTGCGCGAACTTGGCCAAGGTTGTCTTTTCTTCGGCAAAACTGTGACCCAGCCGTGTGCAAGAATAACATGGCTGGCGACAAAGTGGATCTATACCAACAACGCCCAATCGGAGGAAAAACCTATTGTAAACAGAGACCATTGCTCGTCGTCTGCACCCCATTATAAGCTATTCGTTCATTCATTTGGTTTACTGCTTCGTAGGATACTTGTGTATCGGGAAACTTCAATACTCATGGGCGCGCCATGTCAAAAAGTTCGGCTTCTATGCAATGTGATAAGATGACGGAAAATCTGTCACTAGATCTACGGGGAGATTTTTGGGGTCTAAATCCTGGCCTCTAACACTATCAGTCAGTTGTTGTTACATTATCAGTTAGGACTGATAATGTAACAGAAATTGACTGACAGTGTAGTAGCTCTGCGCTCGCATTCCTCGACGAACAAAATGCCCCTATGCTGTAAATTCACGCTGCCCTGGCCATCACGCTGTGATGACGTCATGATGACGTCAATGTAATTTCAGATGCTGGTCTAAGTGTGTACCAATTATAAAGGCAATCGGATTGATTTTACTGGCCAAAGTGCCGGTAACAAAAAAACGTGTACAAATGCTATGGGCGAAATGACTGAAAAAGAATTATACTTGAACTTGAAGCATTAAAAGCAAGGAAATATACGCGATTGTGTAGTTAAGAATTCCTGTATACATTGTGGTTATATTACTGTCTGGAATATTTGATTATTTAAAAAAATGACTTTACTGACCTTTAATAGACTTCTCTGAATCCGAATAATACCTGCTCTTGTCATTTGAACAACTTTGCCCTGAATTTGTTTTGAAACCACGGACCCTCTATGAAGCCGTACAGCGTGGGGCCCTGACCTTGTGTAAACAGCGCACACATTCATTGTGTAACAAGTCAAATGGACTGGACCATTTCACACAATAGGTGGATTCTAGCCACTGTCTATACACTGTACGGATTATGCATGTAGTTTTACTACACAATACAAGAGTTTGGAGTTAGAGCTGTTCAGCTAAATGAAGTTTTATTGTATAATAATAATGTATGCCTTCTTCAGCTCATTAACAATGGTATGAATACAAGATTCAATAGACTGAGAATATCCAGAGAATATTATGAAAATCACAGAAAGCCGATGGTATGAAGGTATATTCATGCACTGAAAAATGTAGCTTTAAGGCGTTGAATTGGTGAAAAACGAACTATCACTGCAAGAGAACAACCCCGGGACGGTTTTACCAACATGAAAGTTGTGTCTGCGAGATTAATGCCCGGGACATTTGTCATTTTCATGAGCTGAGCGTAGGGTCACGGAGCTCCGTGAGCAGATGCGCGCAAGTTGTTCATATTATGGAAAGATTTACAAGGTGGAAAATGCAATTTTCCTACGCGGGTCACGTTTTTGCTGGATCAAAACTACCCCAACCCCTTTCCCGCCGCCAGGCGCATTGACGTGTATAAAGGGGTATTGCGCAATCTCGTATTTTTTGACTAGTTAACCCCATATTTCTCTCAAACAAAGCTTGTAATCTGTCTACGATATAGGCCTAGCTGTTTGTTCAGAATGTGGCATAACAAACAACTTACAAGTAGAATGTGTTCATCCGTGGGGAAAAGTGTCCTAAACTTCACAATCGCGATAAAATAACAAAAACAAAGGCTGTTTCGGCTGGATGCCGAAACAACCCAAAAAACGAAACCTGTTACTAGTTCAAGCCCAAGGAATCCCGAATGAGGCAGAGTTCATCCAGAAAGTGTCTCGCGGCTGTTTCCTGTGAAAAAAAACTTGTCCACGGGGCGTGACGGGAACTCATGCGCGACTATGAAGCCCGGGAAGGGACAGGGTGGATTTTTTTGGGGGGGAGTTTGCTAATTCGTTCGCATGAATTACTAATTCGTTCGCACGAATTACTAATTCGTTCGCACGGACTACTAATTCGTTCCCACGAATTACGAATAGGAATTCTTGCGAACGAATTACTAATTCGTTCGAACGAATTAGGAATTCGTGCGAACGAATTAGGAATTCGTGCGAACGAATTAGGAATTCGTGCGAACGAATTAGGAATTTGTGCGAACGAAATAGGAATTCGTGCGAACGAATTAGCAATTCGTGCGAACGAATTAGCAATTCGTGCGAACGAATTAGCAATTCGTGCGAACGAATTAGCAATTCGTGCGAACGAATTAGGAAATTCCCAAAAAAAATCCACCCTGTTCCTTCCCGGGCTTCATACGCGCCCGTGGATTATGTCGGGCATGCACATAGTGTTTACTGTACTGTTGCTGTAATTGCTCTCTTACTTAGTTAAGCCCCTACTTTGTCTTATTATAGTCACTTTTGCGCTGTTTTTTTTTTTGTCTGAAGAATTGTTTGGAATTGACAACTTTGTTTTGTTTAGAGGGACTAATTAACGACTTTCTTTAAGAGAGGAAGACATGAGATAAGCCGTATTTTTCAGGTTGTACCTGTCAACTACTTTCTACCTTTCAATCTTTCATAAAGCACTCCGGCATTTCAGAGTATTTCATCACAAACTGTTTGTGTCTGCTCAACGTAAACATCGTGCAGACACAGCACATGTTGAACTACAACGGCTGTTTATTGTTGGCTAGTTTAATTTCTTCATCACATATGAAACTATACAGTGCAACATTTGACTCCTCAAACAGCCGTCTGTTGTGCAAAAGTAAGAGGCTGTCGGTATTTTAGCATGTACGAAAAAATCTTTCAAAAACTAGTCACAAGCTACCGTTTTAGAAGATCTATCATATTTGTCTGTACTTTTCATATTTTTCTCCACTGAAAATATCATATTAGACTTATCCCCTCAAAATGGTACCGATAAATTTGCTGGCTCATGGACTAAACAGACGGCGTCTCGCAAAGGAAATTTAGAAACATCTTGACTTCCTCCCTGATGACATCTTTGACGGGATGCATGTGATATCCGCTCCGGTGGCTTAAAGTCATATCCCAGACATCAATGATGGCGACGCCAGGGACGTTGGCAAACACAGCCCTCATCGTCTGGTCCAGATCGTAGGCAAACAGATCGTTGTTTTCCACGCTGATGGAGTTCATCGTGTTGGCAGACTTGAAGAAGATGGGGCTGGTGCCCGTCCCTCGCTTCTGCAGCCGCGCAAGGGCGTCCCTGATGTGCTCCAGTCGGGACCGGTAATAGGTGAGATTGGTGGGGGTGAAATGAGCCCACAGGGCGAAAGCTACCACCGTGTCCGCACCGCCCTCCAAGCCATCAATCTCGCTGACCGTGAACTTGATGTCCGTGACGTTAACCCATCCGCTCCTTATCGGGTACTCGTGAAGGCGGAAAAACATGGTGATGTTATGCTGGGTGTCCCGTGCGCGCCTCGGACCGACTTTGGGATTGCTGGCGCCCATTGCCTCTTCTTTCATAGTTTGACCGAGGTTCGTGGCCAGATACTCAAACCATTGCCGTAGGGTGGAGTCGCCGTAGAAGTAAAGACTCCTATTGCTCAGACATTTCAGAGTGTCGGTTGGATGGAATTCCCTTGCACGGCAGAGTTTTGATCTCCAGGAATCTTTGAAGTAGAAACCAGCGGCGTGATTGGGTTGCTTAGGTGGAAGGCCAAAAGTACAAGTCGGTAGATCCATACACGTAGCATCACTCACTGAAACAAAATATAAGACTAGAGGTCAACTTTTTTTCAGATTAAAATTGCACAGATTTTCTAAATACGTTTTTCACAGTTGTTATAATTGTGCAGTTTAACAGCGCTTTCCATCGTATCAACAATCTCAACGTGCTTTACAATATTAAACCCCGTTCATCAGGCCAAGGGACCACGCGCCAGCCGATATCAGCGCTCAATCTGTCCTCGACCTTCACATTAACTCCTGGGTAGAGAGAGACAATTGTAGTTAAGTGTCTTGCCAAAGGGCACAAACACCATGTTCCTGGCAGGGTTCGAACCCACGCACCTCCGTACACGAGTCAAACACCTTATAACCA
This sequence comes from Patiria pectinifera, assembly GCA_029964075.1. Lineage (NCBI taxonomy): Eukaryota > Metazoa > Echinodermata > Asteroidea > Valvatida > Asterinidae > Patiria > Patiria pectinifera. The sequence goes on along the minus strand of CM057142.1, from coordinate 48,786,182 downwards.
CTGGACCATGGCGATCTACAATATTCCCCGAATAATTATGAGGTATTTGTAATGTCTTGTGAGGCGATATTGAGCATTAGAATTGAGATTTGAATGATATTACTCAAGCTTACCGTTAGAAATCACTGTGACTATCTTTAGTTTTCCTGTATTCTTTAAAGCTCCAGGACTATGGAAAGAACGGGACAAAACAAAAGAGATCATGATGAGAATTATGAATTAATAATGTTTATGACCTTGAAATAATTGAAATAATCGATTAAAAAAAAACGATGCTGCATTATATACCGTGACTCATAAGTGATATTTTGCCATAATCATATTCTCATTAAATCCCCAATGAAAGGTAACTTGAAACATTTTGACAATACGTTTTTTTTGGTACAACCAACATAATATCTTGCATTTAATGATCATTTTTTTTTGCTTCAACATTAATTTGGAGTTCCTTGCTTCATTGACATTTAGACTGTTTCTTTTGATTCGTCGTTCATGTTCATGATGTTCTAGGTTTCCTCCGTGTCTGTTGGTTGTTGTTGATTTATGATTAATGAATAAAGGACATGAACTAATAACTGGTAAAAGTCGAAACTGAGTGAGCCAAGTTTAGTTTTACAAGTGGCGTAACTATGAAGACATTTCTTGGAGGCAACATCAATTCAACAGTGCATTGTATGTTTTTTTAAAATTAATATTTCAAATGGAAGTGGCTACCAGGGGAGCACGGACCGTCGCTGCCGGGGGCGTACCCCATTCCCCCTCCAACCAGTTATGCCACTGGGTATCACCCACGTATCACCCCGTGATATCGGGATCGGGTGTTTAGATTTGGCTCAAGTTGTATCTAAATTTCGGTTTAGTCGTTATAAGAGTGGGTCATAATGCTCGCTTACCGGCCCACCACACTTGATTCTCCTGGTCTTATTCTTGCTTTGACATACTCCCCGCCTCTCTTCATGTTACCCCGATGTTGAGTGAAATTGGAGCACGTGAGAGTCTTTGGCTTGAGACAGTACCACGTCGTGCCTGCCGTCCGATTTGAAAAGTCACAAACTTCAGATTTCGAGGATAGTGAAAGCCCCGCGGCCCTTTTGTCGACGAATACATCTCTGTCGATGTGACACGGAGTTATTTCGACGGTGGTGTTGCCGTCCGTGAACATGGCATCGTAGGCGAATCGCATGGGTGCACGCTCCCTGATGTTCCGCAGGAAATCAGCGTGTTCCGCGCTGAAGGAGAGCCGTACCAGCGGCTCGATTTCCCCGGTCCAGTGTAGCGTGAAGCGGGCGGTATAAGTACCGTTACCGTGGTCGATCAGCTCGTCTGCTGGGGCACTGGCGTACAGTGATGCCGTGCGAAGAAACGGCCACATGTGATCGCCTCCCCTTGTCTTACTCTTGTTCTTAGCGTCCCTGCTTTCAATGTACAACTCCAGCTGATCGCATACAGTGTAACTTGCCTTTGGGTTTCGGATGTAGAAGAAGGAGTTGCTGGTACTAGTTGGGTTTGGCACCTGTGCTGCTGAAGTACTTGGTAGTACCATCGCATTAACGTTTGGTTTTGAAGTGCTTAGTAGTACTTTGCTTAGTAGTACTTCGGTTATAGGGTTCGAGGTCGCGTTTAGAACTTGTGTTGAATTTGATGACAACACACGTGTAGATGATACATTTCTGGTGAAGTTTGTGCTGGGTGCTGGTTGTGGCCGATACCACTGTGGGGGAAAATAGAAGTCAGCATCAGACCGGAATATAATGATAAAATAAAAGCAAACTGTTTGATTTTTCAGGATTTAGTCATGGAGTTGATAAACGGAACTCATAGTAAGTTGAAAGCCATTTGTTTCTGAAAAACAACGTTTTTGAACGATTTTTTTTCACAGACCCTATCTCATGGTACCCCGTCTTGAAAATCTATAGGCGAGGCATTTAAGGCAAAGACATGGCGACGTTAATAATAGTGTGTGCGATGAACGAGGGTCTCGCAAACCTATATCAGATTGATAGTCTTACAAATGGAGGGAAAGCTCAAATACATCGAAAAATCAATCAACATTCTCGGTAGGTCACGTTTCATTGTAGTTTGAAGAAGGACCTGATATCTACAAAGCCCCAAAACCAGTGCGGCCGAACTGAAGTTGTTGTGTTAGTTTAATAAGCGTATGTACAGTACAGTATGTAAACAATAAAAAAATGAATAAAAAAAATCGGGTTGATCATGGTTTCGTCGCCCGTCGCTGTAGGTTTGGGCATATTGAGGAAGGAACCGTAGTTCTGGCATGGACAATTCAACCCTAATTTGTAAGGACAATATTGTCCGTTGTTTGAAGTCCCGTTTTTCGGTCCAAATTATAGGCAAATTTATCATGAAATTCTGATTTCGATTTTGGCAATTGTTGTTGAGTTTTAGGTTCTCATGAATTCTGAAATCTAAGCACACATTTACAGACTGAGGACGTTTTGTTTTGTATTGAGTCTTTTTTTTTTACTGGGACAGAAAAAGACAGTCATAAACTCACCTGCACATTGCTGTTGCCAAAATACACCAGCGTATATACAACCAGTCCGTAAGTTATCGGTATCGCCCACAGCAGCCACGACCGTGGGCACGCTTTGCCGGTAGGCGAGGCCGTATTTCCAGCGTAACTTTTCGATCCATTGAGGTTGTTGTTGGAGGTCTTATTTGATGCCATTATTTCTCAGTCGCGTATTGCAAAACGCGGTTTCCAAAAAGTTCGTCGGAGAATTATGTCAGGTTTGAAACACTGCGCATAACTTTGAACGATTCTGCTCTCCGTTTAGTTTGGTTCCCATACCAAAAGATTCTGACTATTCCTGATGAATCTTAGGTCAGGCGTCGCTCCAACCTCGTCCCCAGTGCTTACTTTATTTCCAACCGCGTTTCCAATAGTAAACCCTGGATAGGAAACTTTCTTCCTGTATCCTGATTGGATACCGCAATTGGCTAGTAATGGATTTTTATCGTGTACTTGGTGCCATAAACAACACGTGCAGTACGTGTTTTCGCGAACATTCGTCCACGCCTTCTCGAAAATACTAATTTCCTTTCCAATTTGCTCATATTAATATGAAATATGATACTGCATGTTGTCTCGATAAGATCGTAACAGTTTGATTTCAAAAATCGTGTTTTCGTAACTCACGCCGTGCTCACGCTGCCACGAATTGACTCTGTTTTTACCCCAGACACCGCATACAAAAACAAACGCTAATGTGTAACGCATATCCAGGCACCAGACTGTTCCTCATTTGCATACGTTTGCAAAAATCTTGCACATGCAAATGATCCAATACCAGGGTGAGAGAGCAGGTAGTGGTGGGCGCCTACTGCTCGACACCCTGGGTACGAGGTAGTGGTGGGCGCGTACTGCTCGACACCCTGGGTACGAGGTTGGGCGTCGCTCGTACACCCCGCCCTAGCCCTGCAAACAGGACGCTGGGATACTCTGATGAATTCACGCTCTGATTGGTTGGATTTTGCGTGACCAGTGACCTGCGCGTCATCAAGGTCATGGCTCTGCAAGGTTTGAAACGGCCGTTAAGACTGATTCATTTCTCTTTTATTCCAGTTTAGAGATTTTTTTTCTCGTTGAAAAGCGTAATAATGTGGAAATTCTGTAAGACTTATCTGTGTTGTAAATTTACAATTCCCGTCACTTGCTCAGGCTCCGTTTCGAATCACGAACGGTCGGATTGCATTATGCGACGCTAAAAATTGTGTCCACATGGTCCGCAATGAAACAGAAATCACATCCGGTATGGAATGTGCGCATTTCTATGGGAAGTTTTCGGATAGTATTTGCGCACATTGTCTAACTGCGGTCTTGAACAGCTAGCTGCAGCCAGATGCTTTATACATAGGTCATAGGCAACTTCCTTCACAAGATTTTGTGAAGCTCATCAGAGTATCCCAGCGTCCTGTTTGCAGGGCGGGGGGTACGAGCGAAAGGTCAGGCAGCCTCCGTGGTTAAAAATAAACATGACGACATTGATGGCCCTTTTTCAAAGCTCGGCTTCGTTTCCGAATGCGCTTTATCACTTTTAGCTTTTAATGTTCGATCTGATCAATTTTTTAAGTAAATTGCTTGCTTCGCAATATCATACAGTTAATACCACTGTTAGCAGGCGGAGCCGAATGAAGACCGAGTTTTGGAAAATCTCGGTAACGGTCGTCAAATTCAAAATTGTACATGCCGCAGCAAAAAGTTCGCCCATACGATCCGATATTATTTGATGCACAAAATCGTCGTTGAATTTCAAGTTTTCTAAATGAAAGCAATGAATATTAATTATCAACTCATTAAAAAAAATAATTAATAAGCAATTAGCAGTTAATTTAACCTATATTATATTCGGAAATACTCGGGCGCTATCCGATTGTCGACGAAACTAATTCAGCAAACTTGGGAAATTTTTGGAAAAAGGAGGAATTCCTCCCGTTTTAGTCACGTGACGTAAATTGTAATACAATGTATTACCGGAGGCTACCGGACCTCAACCTCATCCCCAGGATGTCGAGCAGTACGCGCCCATCACTACCTGCAAACTAGGTTGGAAATAAAGTAAGCACTGGGGACGAGGTTGACCAGACCAGGGGCCAAGTTCGCGCAAGGACTATAGTTGACCAATGGTTAACTAATGTTTGCCCGAACTCTGTCTAGTCGACGGTGGTTGACTACGCTAGTCGACTATTTGATGGGAAAGCATGATGGGAAACAACATGGCGCAGCTAAGTCGTACACTGCGCAATAGTCGTAGCCTTGTTGCCATTTTGTGATTTCAGCTCAGCTGTATATTCTGAGAACAGCATTCTAGGATCTCAATTTCAAATCAAAAGTTGCTGAATCATGTTTTGAATTGCGCCTGAATTCAGCGTCCGAGAAACGTTTTCGCTGAGCCGAATGCAGCTACGCGATGTCGCGCACTGATCTGACGAATTATAGCAATGCCAATGCTTGCGCGCGCTTCGCCGAATAACAAAACGAACTACTAATTTAAATTTTCCTACTCTTAAGAAGCACCGTTGGAAAGGCCTTCTTTCGTTGATTACTTCAAAATGACAGCTTGCCAGAAAGAATAATTTCACAGGGAGTTTAGTCCCCTTACTATCTTTCAACCAAGTATGTTTTTCAACAATAATTACGCCAGCTACTTTTCGGATAGCTGCAAATGATGGACTATAGCTTTAAGGATTACTTTCAGGGCTGATCATCTTCGAATGGAATTTTCTCCCAAAAGTATTTCGTTAACCCCGAAAAAAAATTAACAGAATCTGAAAGATGATTATATAAGCTTTACTTTGATGCGTGTCTGAAACAGCTTGAAGAGTTGTAAGTATATTTTAAATAATTTTTGGAAGTGCGCGTAACCGTTATATTGCTGATGTCTGTGGAAGTCTATTGGTCAGGAACCGTGACCCTAGGGCGCTTTTGAGGAATCCTTGGTCATCATGGAGGAATAAAAACACATTTTTATTTATTTACCAAATAAATAAAACCAAATAAATAAATAAAAAAATAAGTAAATATTCCAAAGTAGAATCCCAAGTTGGTCTTTGTTGTGTCTGGCCAAATGTCGGCCTTTTATTCCAGTTCCTTTGAGCCTAAAATGTAAAAAAATCGTTCAATTTGGCCTTATTATTAAGCCCGGTACATGTATTGTTATTACTCTTTGAGAGGGGGTTTTTGGCACCTTTTTTGGAAGTGCGCCCTCTATCTATACTTGTGGTACAAAATGGCGACTTACATGGCTGCATAACGTGCTCGAACCGAATGAACGGTAGGCCCTATTGTAAAACTAAAAAGCATTGTATATTTAAAACCTCTTGTAAACTTTCCCTGTAGTTCCTCAGATTTCAAATCTAGAACCCAGGGTAGAGACTGTTGGGTGAAGGTTTTTATGTATTTTTAGTAGTTTTTATTTAGCAGTGTCAACTCGGCAGCTCGAAAATTTGCAACGTTTGAAATACGTTCATGACCTAGCCCAGGTTGGACGAAGTCTTCATTGCAATACGACTAACGTCCAGGACGAGAATTCTCTACATAACACCACCCAAAATTTGGACCAGATTTTTGTTACGTTTTACCTCGTCACAGAAGCTTATTTCACGCCTACATGTTCTATGTGTCCTTCCCTATTAGGCCGCTGGATTCAGGAATTCCATATGTGATGCTGACCGACATTAATCAGGAAAATAAACTCTAAAGCAGCGTTAAACTTGTACGTGTTTGTAGTCTCTTTTAATCAGTTTATTTCCAGAGTCGTACTTCATGTACAATGTACGTGCGTACGAGAGCGCGCACGCACGCTAGCGCCCTCATTTGTTTAGTTTTGGTTGGAACCGTGACGTCACTCCAGCCAACCGATGTCACGAAAACGCTCAACCAATGACCAAAGCCGAAACGTGTTTCTGGTAACTTGCGCGAAAACACGCTCGGTCATTGGATTAGCGACCGCGCCTTTAAGTAAGTGCGCGTGCGTATGAGGGTGGTTACTAAGCAAATCGCGCGTGCGCACTGCATATTCATGCTGCATAGTCTGGCCCCCGGACCAGACGTGATAATTATGAGCGTGGAGAATAATTGTCCGGTCTAGGGAACCAGACTACACGCTGCACAGACGTACATCATGTACGACTAGAATAGACTCGGCGGTGAGAAACTGATGAAAAGAGTCTACAAACACGTACAAGTTTAACGTTGCTTTCAAGTTTATTTTCCAGATTAAGGTCGGTCAGCATCGCATATGGAATTTCTGAACCCAGCGGCCCAATAGATAAGGAAACATAGAATACTACGACGTAAAAATTAGCTTCTCCAACAAGGTAAAAATATTGAAAATACTGGTCGGTTTTGAGCACTTCATACCCTGGACTCCCTCCGTTACGTAGGGAGGAAAGGGAGTCCACCTGGGCTAGTTCATGACCATGACGACATTGAGTCACGTTACTCACTACTCAGTGTACAGGGTGTAGTTTAACGGATGGCTGTAATGGCGGTAGGCTGTGCCTGTGTAGCGGATGGCTGTAGCCATGGTGGTACTACTACTAGCCAGGGGGAAGGAGGGGGGGGGGGGGGCTGAGAAGAGCGCGAATGATGCTCTGTGTGTCTCTTCCATTCGTAACAAAGGGGTGTGCGGAAAGATTTCCATATACGAAGTTCACTCAACACCCTGTGTACAAACCCTATGAGATTGGACTGAGAAATTCTGTGTTTTCTAAGAAAATGCTTGTATTTTCTCACTGCTCAAATTGACTTTGATGACATGAAATTCCTATCTGGGGGCTTGTTAGTCAATACAGAGGAAAATTAGTGAACTTCGTATATGGAAATCTTTCTGGGTGTGCAAAATAGTGATAAATAATAGAAAATCCTAGCTCTACCGAGTGGAGCGTTGAACTACGGGGGGTGCTCTCGCTTCTCTCTAGTCCAAGTAACTTTGAGCCTACTTATTGCCTTTTTTAACATTCGGACATGGTCTGGCGACAGCAGGGAAAAAACCCCAGAGTTGTCTTCAAAATTCCAGAACCATAACTGGAAATGAACATGAGCAATCTGAATGATTCTTGTACTAAAAGAAAGCTTATTAATTGGGCATTCATATCCTAGATCTGGAAAGCACTACATGCAGAAATTCCTTCAAAAAATAGGGGGCACCATTTGGGTTTTCTTTTTTTCTCACCCAGTACATCTCAAATAGGTCCAGTTTGTATAAAATTTGTGGAAAATGTAATTGCTTAAAGCAAACTATATATGGTTATTATTGGATATTTTTTCCTCACATCAGGTCATCAAGGAGTCCGTGTTTGTCCCAAAAGCAACTTTGTTTCCTAAAAGTTCAATATGAGTGCCGCTAAGAAGGGAGTAGGCAGGTCCCAGGCTCCCACTGTCGAGCAGATCAATGCGGATATCCTGACACAACTGGCCAGTGAATACTGGGCACCACACAGCCATCTCCCAAGGAGGCCTTTCAATCACCAGGTAAGACTCTGGAACAATTGGGCTTCTTCAACAGCGGCTATGACCTTGCAAATTTATGCAGCACCTCAGGTAGTCATAGCCATTGGCAAAGATTGATGGTCAATACATAACTATTGATGAAAATAAAATAAAAAGCCCAAGGCTGAGTTAAAAAAACCTCAAATTTTCAGTCCAGGCTTTTTGAAAAAATGGTTGTGGATAGATTCTTCCATTTTCTCGAATTGTGTCACCCTTTCGACATCTATAGACTTATTCGGCGACGGCCATTTTCTGTGGTGGCACCAGACACTTGCAAGTCGCACTCAGGTAGTACGCAAGCACTCTGTGCTCTTTCGACCAATAGGGCTACCAAAATGCCCGCACACCCCTGCAGCAAGAATGCCTGCAGCAAGGGCGTGAGCGTGGCACCGCCGTAAAAATGGCTTCTAATTTTGTTTGGCGAATTACACTATAGGGTAAAATTGGTCGACCACATAAGGAAACCTGGCACTGCCTAGTGTAAATGAGAGTGTGAGATATAAACCATAATCACTCATGGCATGATCATGTACTTACTTTATTTGCAGCATAGCATCAACCCTAGTCAGACCCAAGGTTTGTGTTTAATAAAAAGCAGTTGATTTCTCTTCCGGTCGAAAATACCCCCTCTTACTCTTGCTTCAATTTTGTTGGAAACAAATAAAGAGAAAAGGTTAACAACATTTGCAAAATATATATTGCAAGTATATAAATTTAAGAAAAAGGAAGAGGGTGGGGAAAAGGGAGTGGGTGGTGACAAGAAACTGGTTTATCATTTGCAACAATATTTTTCGATGATGGGCTTTTGGAGTAATTTTGAGTTATTTTTTTTCTCCCAAGTTTAAGAACTCATCTATGTTGGCGTTTTGATCTTTTGAACATAGATTTCATCTTTGGGTTTTTCTGTTTATAATTTCAAGGAAAGTAAACACAACAAGAAGGATGCTGCAGACTCCTAAAAGTATATGTCATGTAATAAAATGATTTTTGTTGTTGTTGTTGATCTGTTGATGTTTTATGTGTGTTTTTTTTTCTTCGAAGGTGATTGAAGACGTGTATCAGAAAGAGCTCATCCAAAACAGGTAAGCTCAGCTGATTCTATATTACATGTACTATGATCACTGCAACGTTAGCAAAAACCATTTCTGTTAAAAGTTTGAACTGGCAAGAGTTATTTCAGCAGGGAGCTGAGGAGTATTTCTAAAAAAAAATGCAGCAGCATTGAGCTGTATGTCAACCCAGGGAGCTGCTATAATCTGAGGAATGCATGGCCTAACTTTGCTTTTGCTAGCATTATATACCTTTCAGGTAAAAGAAACTTTATCGGCCACAAGACCTGAGACATAATGAACAGCATGCTTTGTTAAAGCCAGAGTCCATCATTTGCAGCTATTCAAAAAGTAACTGGCATATTTATTGTTGAAAAAACATACTCGGTTGAAAGATAGTAAGGGGACTAAACTCCCTGTGAAATAATTCTTTCTGGCAAGCTGTCATTTTGAAGAAATCAACGAAAGAAGGCCTTTCCAACGTTGGAAATGTCCGTCAGTAGTTTTCGTTTTTTTTATTCGGCAAAGTGCGCGCAAGCGTTGGCACGACGCACACGCGCGCTGTTGCTATAATTCGTCGGATCGGTACGCGACATCGCGTAGCTGCAATTGGCTCAGTGAGAACGTGTCTCGGATGCTGAATTGAGGCTCAATTCAAAACTTGATTCAGCAACTTTTGATTGAAATCGAGATCCTACAATGTTGTTTTTCTTGAAATATACAGCTGAAGCTGAGCTGAAGCTGAGCTGAAACTTCATCAGGATAGTTGTTCAGCACCCTTCTTTAGATTTTTAACACTTTTGTTGCTTCAAAATGCAGAAATTACAAATGATGGACTACACCTTTAACATGTTGGTTTTCTCATGGGAGCTTGTTGGCCTGCCTAGCTCCCATGTCAACAAAGCATGACACTCTATTTTATGTTTCAGGCATACTGTGGCCTGATTGTTGACTGATAACTTTGTATTTCACCCGGCAGGTTTGCGATTCGCAGAGTGATGCTTCTGGAATTCAGCCAGTACTTGGAGAATTACCTGTGGCCAAACTATTCCCCAGATAAGGTAAGCAGCTTTCTTGACTAAACTCGGTACAGAACAAACAGACCTGTCTTCTACATCATAAATCAGAGAAACAGTGTACAAGGGTTTCTAGTGTCAGACTATTGTCTGACGATAGTCCCTGTAAACAAGTAAGACTGCTGCAAACTGCTTACTGACTGGATGGACCTGAAATATATAAATCTAAAAATTAATGTGGCCTGACGTTGCGAACTTAGCAAGTTCTTCTTCAGAGGCTAAAACAGAAATGACAGAGGTACAAACATTAACATGGGGGTGCACACAAACATGCAGGGCTGAAAGAAGAAACACAAAAGGAGGATTAGGTGGGAAAGGTGTGGAAAGATGCAGGGGAGGGTGGATGAGAGAACAAAGGAACAAAGGGAGATGGCAAACCACAAGGGGTCTAGTGTAAACAGGGGAGGGATCAGAAAGGGGAAGGATCAAAGGTCACAGGGAGTGGGAACGGACAAAGAGTGTGAGTGATGATGATGGGGGGAGGGACAGTATGGGGTGGAAAGGGATGAAAGATGGGGGAAGATGGGTAAACACAAACAAGGAAGACCAGGTGGATTATCTGTAACAGAAGACAATGGAGGAAGAAAAGGATTAATCATTCCCTAGTTGGATGTTGAGACCATGTGGTTGAATAGTTCGAAGACGATTCATCCACACCTTCTCTCTGCTGAGGCGAACTGAGTCCTTGCGATGGCCAAGAGATTCAATGCCCTGCAAAATCATATCAGAAATAGAGTGGTTAGGCAGGTTGAAGTGATGACCAACAGGGGTGTCTAGTTTCTTGGTGTTGACCGTTGACCGGTGGGCATAGAAACGCTTCTTGAGCGTATTCTTAGTCTCACCTACATACTGCACTCCACAGACCCTGCAAGAAATGAGATATATGACATTAGAGGTGTTACAAGTGATGTTACCAATGGTTCTGTGGGTAGTGACAGAAGAGTGGCCAGAAAAGGAGTCAGACTCCTGGATATGAATCTGGCAGACAACACATCTGGAACTGCACTTGAAAGTACCATGCTGGGTGGGAGGATGCATCTAAGGATGGGACTTCAGCTCGAACAATCAGGTCCCGTAGATTTCGAGGACGCCTGTAAGCCAATGTGGTGCCGTTGGGGATGGCGCGGGCAAGGCGATCTGAAGTATGGAGGATATGATGATTGTCATTAGTGATTTTGCGAAGGGAGGAGATTGGGGTGAAACGTGGTAACCAAGGGAATCATGGGTTTGGCCATGGCATCAGGGGCCTTTCCCGTGAGGGCTAGATTTCTGGGGATAGCTTTAGCTCTGGCAATGGCACGATGAACTTGGCGAGAGCTGTGACCCCTGGCCACCAAGTTGTTCCTCAGTATCTGTGTATGGCGGAGAAATCTGAATCATTAGAACAAATTCTTCTGAGTCTGAGTGCCTGGCTGAACGCTATGCCAGTTTTGCAGTGCCTGGGGTGACAGCTGGAGGAGTGGAGGTACTGGTGGGTGTCTGTGGGTTTGGAATACAGGTCAGTGGTTAGTGAGTTGCCTTGCTTGCGGACGGTGACATCCAGAAAGTGGGTTTGGTGAGCCGAGAACTCCGACGTGAATTTGATGGTTCTGTGGAAGGAATTGATGTGGTTAGTGAAGGTCAAGAGACTGTCCTCATCACTGGTCCAGATGAAAAAAACATCATCAATATATCTCCACCAGATCCAAGGGCGACATGGGGCCGAGGCAAGCATGCGTTCTTCGAGGTCACCCATGAAGAGGCAAGCCATGGAAGGGGCCATGCGAGTGCCCATTGCGGTGCCGTGTACCTGTAGATAGTGTTCACCAAGGAAGGAAAAATTGTTCTTCGTTAGTATAAGTCTCATGAGGGTGCCAACATCACTGATGGGAGGAGTCGTGTGTCCTGCCTTGGCCAGAGCCAAGGAGCAAGCACGAACACCCTCCTCATGTGGGATGTTGGTGTACAGAGATGAGACGTCGAAAGTCCCAATGATGGCTGTGCTGGGAATCTGGTCCTTGATTCCTTCAAGCTTGCGTAGGAAGTCTGGGGTGTCGTGAATGTATGACAAAATCTGTGGGACAAGGGGTTTGAGAAAACTGTCAATGAATAGGGAGATGCGTTCCGTGGGTGAGCCATTACCGGAGATGATGGGTCTACCGGGGTTGCCAGCCTTGTGAATCTTGGGTAGAAGGTAAAATCTGGCAGTCCTACAATCACAGGGAGAAAGGAATTTGTGAGCTTTCTTGGACAACTGGTCACGTGATCGCATATCGTCAAGTACCTGTTGTATATCTCGACAGAAAGTGCCTGTGGGGTCAGAGTCAAGGCGGGTATAGTTAGTGCGATTATCCAACTGGCGGTGGGCCTCATCAGTGTACTGCTGACGGTCCATGATGACCACAGCTGAACCTTTATCTGCTGGCTTGATGATGATGTCGGTGCGAGAGCGCAAGGAGTTGAGAGCCAGGCGCTCCTCTCTGGGGAGATTATCATGAGTCCTGTGGGGGAAGTTGTCCGGGTTAGTGACTTGGGAATTGATAACTTGAACGTATGTCTCTATGGCTGGCACACGATTCTTGGGGGGTACCCATGAACTCTTGACTCGAAAAGGCTCAGGTTCACACGGTTCACTGTCCAGGAAAAACTCACGCAGACGGATTCTACGGTAGTATTCCGTGAGGTCTTGGCTGAGCTGAACCTGGTTCACAGAACGGGGAGCGGGACAAAAATTGAGACCCTTGGAGAGAAGTTTGTGCTCTGCGTCAGATATTGATGAGGAAGAAAGATTAACTACAGTGTTGACAGGGGGTTCTGGCGTTGGCGTGGTAGATGGGGACCTAGGACGTCTGAAACGTCTGTGTCTGCGTTGCTGTTGCTTGGCAAGCAAGCCACCAATCTTCTTGTTTCTCCTGTTGAGTAGGACAGAGTCAAGGTTAGACAAACCCCTTTCAATCTCATCATAGAAATTCCTTTTACATGGTGCCTCTATTAAACTCATCAATATTCTCTCTCAGCAGTGTCAATTTACACGTGAGGACCTCCATCAATTTACACGTGAGGACCTCCATCAGAATATTTCCCACCTTGACTCCCAACTCAAATCCAGTTGTTCTGATTCCACGTACAGGAATTTCTATGATGAGATTGAAAGGGGTTTGTCTAACCTTGACTCTGTCCTACTCAACAGGAGAAACAAGAAGATTGGTGGCTTGCTTGCCAAGCAACAGCAACGCAGACACAGACGTTTCAGACGTCCTAGGTCCCCATCTACCACGCCAACGCCAGAACCCCCTGTCAACACTGTAGTTAATCTTTCTTCCTCATCAATATCTGACGCAGAGCACAAACTTCTCTCCAAGGGTCTCAATTTTTGTCCCGCTCCCCGTTCTGTGAACCAGGTTCAGCTCAGCCAAGACCTCACGGAATACTACCGTAGAATCCGTCTGCGTGAGTTTTTCCTGGACAGTGAACCGTGTGAACCTGAGCCTTTTCGAGTCAAGAGTTCATGGGTACCCCCCAAGAATCGTGTGCCAGCCATAGAGACATACGTTCAAGTTATCAATTCCCAAGTCACTAACCCGGACAACTTCCCCCACAGGACTCATGATAATCTCCCCAGAGAGGAGCGCCTGGCTCTCAACTCCTTGCGCTCTCGCACCGACATCATCATCAAGCCAGCAGATAAAGGTTCAGCTGTGGTCATCATGGACCGTCAGCAGTACATTGATGAGGCCCACCGCCAGTTGGATAATCGCACTAACTATACCCGCCTTGACTCTGACCCCACAGGCACTTTCTGTCGAGATATACAACAGGTACTTGACGATATGCGATCACGTGACCAGTTGTCCAAGAAAGCTCACAAATTCCTTTCTCCCTGTGATTGTAGGACTGCCAGATTTTACCTTCTACCCAAGATTCACAAGGCTGGCAACCCCGGTAGACCCATCATCTCCGGTAATGGCTCACCCACGGAACGCATCTCCCTATTCATTGACAGTTTTCTCAAACCCCTTGTCCCACAGATTTCGTCATACATTCACGACACCCCAGACTTCCTACGCAAGCTTGAAGGAATCAAGGACCAGATTCCCAGCACAGCCATCATTGGGACTTTCGACGTCTCATCTCTGTACACCAACATCCCACATGAGGAGGGTGTTCGTGCTTGCTCCTTGGCTCTGGCCAAGGCAGGACACACGACTCCTCCCATCAGTGATGTTGGCACCCTCATGAGACTTATACTAACGAAGAACAATTTTTCCTTCCTTGGTGAACACTATCTACAGGTACACGGCACCGCAATGGGCACTCATGGCCCCTTCCATGGCTTGCCTCTTCATGGGTGACCTCGAAGAACGCATGCTTGCCTCGGCCCCATGTCGCCCTTGGATCTGGTGGAGATATATTGATGATGTTTTTTCATCTGGACCAGTGATGAGGACAGTCTCTTGACCTTCACTAACCACATCAATTCCTTCCACAGAACCATCAAATTCACGTCGGAGTTCTCGGCTCACCAAACCCACTTTCTGGATGTCACCGTCCGCAAGCAAGGCAACTCACTAACCACTGACCTGTATTCCAAACCCACAGACACCCACCAGTACCTCCACTCCTCCAGCTGTCACCCCAGGCACTGCAAAACTGGCATAGCGTTCAGCCAGGCACTCAGACTCAGAAGAATTTGTTCTAATGATTCAGATTTCTCCCGCCATACACAGATACTGAGGAACAACTTGGTGGCCAGGGGTCACAGCTCTCGCCAAGTTCATCGTGCCATTGCCAGAGCTAAAGCTATCCCCAGAAATCTAGCCCTCACGGGAAAGGCCCCTGATGCCATGGCCAAACCCATGATTCCCTTGGTTACCACGTTTCACCCCAATCTCCCTCCCCTTCGCAAAATCACTAATGACAATCATCATATCCTCCATACTTCAGATCGCCTTGCCCGCGCCATCCCCAACGGCCCCACATTGGCTTACAGGCGTCCTCGAAATCTACGGGACCTGATTGTTCGAGCTGAAGTCCCATCCTTAGATGCATCCTCCCACCCAGCATGGTACTTTCAAGTGCAGTTCCAGATGTGTTGTCTGCCAGATTCATATCCAGGAGTCTGACTCCTTTTCTGGCCACTCTTCTGTCACTACCCACAGAACCATTGGTAACATCACTTGTAACACCTCTAATGTCATATATCTCATTTCTTGCAGGGTCTGTGGAGTGCAGTATGTAGGTGAGACTAAGAATACGCTCAAGAAGCGTTTCTATGCCCACCGGTCAACGGTCAACACCAAGAAACTAGACACCCCTGTTGGTCATCACTTCAACCTGCCTAACCACTCTATTTCTGATATGATTTTGCAGGGCATTGAATCTCTTGGCCATCGCAAGGACTCAGTTCGCCTCAGCAGAGAGAAGGTGTGGATGAATCGTCTTCGAACTATTCAACCACATGGTCTCAACATCCAACTAGGGAATGATTAATCCTTTTCTTCCTCCATTGTCTTCTGTTACAGATAATCCACCTGGTCTTCCTTGTTTGTGTTTACCCATCTTCCCCCATCTTTCATCCCTTTCCACCCCCATACTGTTCCCCCCCCCCATCATCATCACTCTCACACTCTTTTGTCCGTTCCCACTCCCTGTGACCTTTGATCCTTCCCCTTTCTGATCCCTCCCCTGTTTACACTAGACCCCTTGTGGTTTGCCATCTCCCTTTGTTCCTTTGTTCTCTCATCCACCCTCCCCTGCATCTTTCCACACCTTTCCCACCTAATCCTCCTTTTGTGTTTCTTCTTTCAGCCCTGCATGTTTGTGTGCACCCCCATGTTAATGTTTGTACCTCTGTCATTTCTGTTTTAGCCTCTGAAGAAGAACTTGCTAAGTTCGCAACGTCAGGCCACATTAATTTTTAGATAGTCCCTGTAGTTTGGTTTGAACCTCCATACAGAGTGAGCATGATATTTTTTCGAATGTGATGTGATCAAGCTAAATGAGTCGTTTGTCGACCCTGGTCAATGTTTTTTTTACAGATTTGAAAAGAGCACAATCTCAGCATTACTGCTGTGAAAACGGCATGCTGATGCTACTTTACTTCAAAAATTATGAAAATCGGAACACCAAGAGATGTGATGAAGTGATGTGATGAAGTGGCCCTACATTGTATTTTGGCCTGAGTCTACAAATGAAAATCACTGACAAACGACTCATTTAGCTTGATCGCATCACAAATGCCAACTTAACCCAATAGCACTTGTACTACGTTGTATTACATTGTGTTTATTCACTGAAGAATTAATACAACCACAAAGTGCGCGGGCGGTTTTGGGCGCAACAGTGAGTAATAGGCAGGGCGGTTTTGGGCGCTACAGTGGCTAAAGGGATAAAGCCTTTGTTCATCGATGCTCAAACCGGTGAGCAGTTGAAACATGCTCCAGCTGAGCTTCTGTCCATCTCTGATGCTGCTTGTAACTCCCGTAGCCCAGTGCCATGCCAACTCTAGCGAAATGTGGCTTCTACTGTTTGGCTGATAAAGTTTGATACAGAATGAGTAAAGACATGCTCTTTGATGTGATGTTGATTGTCCGTTGTCAATTGAATATGCATGCACCTGTGGCTTGATGTAACCAATTTGGTCATTTTTTATTTAATAGGCCAAGAAAAACCATGTCATCTCCATCGTGGTCATGATCAATGAGAAATTCAGAGAAGGTGTTCCTCCATGGGAGGTAAGCTCATGAAGTTTGACAAATACACTTTAAAAACCATCCCAGAAAAGGAGACTTACCCTCTCACAAGTAACCCTCAACAGTGACAGTGAGAGGCAAACAGACTCTTGGAGCATGGCATATGCAACAACTCTTCGCGTGCTCATTTAGATTAGTTGCACAGCGAATTTGCATGTACGTACACCAAATACGAACCAGTTCGTGCATGCGATTTCCCACGCACGTGTAGCTATCATGAGTGGTCTCAACGCGTTTTTCATGAATGGAGTCAGGCGGACCCAGTAGTGGACAGTGTCTCATCCCTGACCCCAAAACCTTACCACCCCCGGCCCCACCCCCCTCCCCCGCCCCATTCAACATTGTGCCATTCATACTTCCCGGGCTACTCCCCGAACAAGAGAGGGCACTTTTTGACCACTATCAAGTGCCCAGTGGACTGTTTTTTTTCCTGCAGCATACAACGTATTTTAACCAATCACATCATGAACCCTAACATGAATATTTATCACGCTGTGTGGATGGAAGACATTAGGTTCTCGTAGTGTTTTGCCTTCAATTACACTTATCCCAACCAACAAAAATAAATGGGTTCGAACCACAGATCTTGCGATCCATAGTTCATTCCACTATCCACTAGGCCACTGTGGCAGCTCGACAAAAGCTGTTCTTTAAAACGCTTTAATGTACTTGCATGACTGAGTTATAGCAATGGCGTGACATCATTGTTATTTTCTTATGAATAAACATTGAACTAGCTGAATAATCATGATCCATTGACGATGTGTGCTGTAAACTAAAACACTGTGGACCGGACACACCATGTGCACGTACTGGCTTACACACGTAGCGCAAAATTTGCACACCTATTTTTCTTTTGAATGTGCGCAAAGCCATAGCATCTTTGCATGAGCGTCGGGCGTCATCGGCAATGTGTTCTTATGCCTCTCCCTGTGATCACCCCAACTCTCCCTTTCTTATCGTTGAGGGGGGTACGTGTGCAAGGAGCCAGTAGTATCCTGCGAGTTACAAGGATGCTCCGATTGAGTCTTTGTGACAAATCAATCATTCTGTAATATAAGGTGGTAAGATATGGATTATTGGTGTATATTGAAAAGATGGCTCTGAGCATTTGCTCTTTTTAATTATGGGTAGCAGTCCAAGTAGCTGAACAAAATGACTCCATACCTTGTTTATCCCTTATATTTCATCTATTCTACACATCGTCTCAATGACCTTCAGTGTCTGGAGCTGAGTGAATTTTTCTTTGCAGCTTTCTCCTTGGCACCGGTTTGTTGGTTCATGACAGGAGTCCTTACTTTAAAGATATAGTCCATCATTTGTAATTAGTGCATTTTGTTCGTTTGAAGCAACAAAAGTGTTCAAAATCTAATAAGGATACTGAGCAACTAACCTGATGAAGTTTCAGCTAAGCTTCAGCTGTACATTCCGAGAAAAGCAGCATTCTAAGATCTCAATTTCAAATCAAAAGTTACTGAATCATGTTTTGAATTGTTTTGAATTGCAGCTATACGCGGTGTCGCGCACTGATCCAACGAATTATAACAACCGCGCGCGCGTGTGCGTCGTTCCAATACTTGTGCGCGCTGCGCTGAATAACAAAACGAACTACTAATTTAAATTTTCCTACGATGCTTCTTAAGAATCACCGTTGGAAATGCCTTCTTTCGTTGATTACTTCAAAATGACAGCTTCCCAGAAAGAATAATTTCACAGGGAGTTTAGTTCCCGTACTATCTTTCAACCAAGTTTGTTTTTCAACAGTAATTACGCCAGTTACTTTTCGGATGGCTGCAAATGATGGACTATAGCTTTAATAACCTGAAATGAAACAAGTATGAGGCCAGCTTAGGGGCATAAAATGAACCTGCTGTTTTGTTTTCCTTCTTTAGGCTTGCAAGGCCAAGCCAGAGCATTTTGCCGGTTTTTTCCATCATATCATGGAGCTTTGTCTTGAGGAGGATGCAGCTGTGGTCAGCATCAAGGAGCAGACAATCCTCATGGGCTTTCTGATCCATTGCTTCAATAGTCTGGTGAGTCTGTGGCAGTAGTCGGTACAAGTATAAAAGTTGTGGGAAAACTCCTTTGCGACTTACCATGGTTTTGAGAAGAACCTGTGGCAATCTGTTTTTTTTTTTTTTTTCTTGTCCGAAAGTTTTTTTTAAAGATTTTAAAAGTTTTTTTTTTAAAGAGTAGTGCTTGCATTGGGTGGTTTGCCATTGTCTGAACTCCATGGAAGAAATGTGGATAAAAAAAAGAAGACATTTCACATGAAAACTGTGCCATCGTCAGCACTTGACTTGGCAGTTAGTTTCTGTCTGATAAAATGGCCAAGTCTTACCATAGCCCAATCTAGGGGTGCTTAAAAATACCCGTGCCCTACATAAACCCAGTAGGACTATGCTCTTGTAAAATGCACGCACGTTTCCAGCAATTATTGCTTATAATTACTCATTGGCATTGCTTTCTCTTATTTGATTGATTTTGTAGGAAGTAGATCTAATAAGGGAACAGGTCCAGCGCCTTGTGTCCCTTCCCATGTGGGTTTGTCTGCTGCCGGTAAGTACAGTATTTCCTGTACCTCACATTCTTCTGCAGGGTATTTTATCTAAGACTTGATCTGCCCAATGCAACAACATACAACACCAGTCAAGATGAGAGGCCTGCACAGTGTAACAAGATACCACCTGCCAAAAGCCTTCCAGTCAAAATACTTCAGATTCCATGGTTGCCAACTGCGACAGGACCATAGAGCTGTATTAAATTACTAGAGCACTAACTCCTCATTCCTGTGCGCGGAGACGCTTTGAAGCCGTCTTGGGCGCAGACATTTTGAATTCATGTGCGTGTTTGTAGAACCTAATGAAATTAGATGGATTGAATTTTGAAAGTGTACTCTACATGCAACTCTAAAACGCAAGTACAACTTACGCAAACTTCTTACGCGTGTTACGGTAAAAAAAAAACCATGGTTAATCAAGGCTGCAGCGGATATGCACACATGTTGCGCTGTTTGCGTAGAGCAAAATGACACGCTCATTTACTGATTGTGCATTTCGGTTGTGGGCGTATCGGCCTCGATGACGCACCGGTATGGCATACAAACGCAGATATGCAAATAGACATACAAAATACGTACAAAATTTCTAGTTCTCCATAGGTTTGTGTACAAACATGGATGCGCCCAGCAGGCATCACTTTGTACATCGAGTTAGCGCTCTAGTAATTTAATATGGCTTTATGGACAGGATACAACTCTGGCATTGTTCAATTGGACTGGCTCTCAGTGTCTCAGAATCTGAAGTTTATGCACTGGTTTTGTAGCCCATAGCAGCAAGGTTCCACAGACTTCACCAAAGTCGGCATAACCTCACCAAACATGATATTCCTTTTATTCTTGCAGGGACGACTCGAAAAAGAGCTGCAGGCATATCCAAAGTACAAAAAATTCTGGAATATCATCAAGAAATCTGATGCCAAAGCTGACGAGAAAACCAAAGCCAAGTAAGTGGATAGTTTTAGTTTTTGGGGCATCACTAAATTTAAAAGTAAACTTCTAGCAAAAATGGGTTTAGAAAAAGGGAAACAACGTATTATGAAAAAAAAACAATCAATTTTTAATCACAGTTATTGTTTTGTCATGCCAACTTTTACTTTGAGATGTACTTTCCTTTAATGTCTCTTGAAACTTTTGTACCATATCTTATGAGAAATCTTTTATCTTGTATAGTGAGATGGATTGATATCAGTTAGCAAGGCATTTAGTCGCTGCATGCCACTTGTGACTGAGCAAATTTTTTTTTGAGTGATATAATTAATTGTGTGATGTTTTATATTTCGATTTTCAGAAATGACATTGAGAGGAAGTTTCTGGCAGGACTGATTCAACGTTTCTACAAAATTCTGGATTCTATCCCAGAAGATGGTAATTTGTTACGACCTGAAATTGTTCATTCACAAACTCCTTAAAGGGAATATACAACATTTGCAAACATCGAAAAATAAAACTACCAAGTTTTTACAAAATATCTTACTAGGATGTTGGTAAATGACAGTCTTAAACATCCTGTAAAATTATGGCACCTGGTGTGAAGTCATTTTCAAGAAAATGGTATTTTTGTATACATTTCCAACGGTGGTCGGCCGACCACCGTTGGAAAAACCTAACTATTTTTCAACTACTGCTCCAACTTTACACTTTTTTCAGTCGAAATTGTGTTTGCTATTGGTTACATGTTCATGAACGGGTGCAGGCCAGCTAGACTGGTTCCCTTACCTTACAATTTTCCGGCATCTATAAATTGATACATTTTATCTTTAGTGGAGTCAAGGAACCAGACTACTTGAACATTTTTGTTTTTCTTGGTTTTTCCAGCATTTACGAACACAAAACTTCAAACATGTCAGTGTAACAATATTTGATCTATTATACTAACCCCTCAAATAGTTCATTTCTGAAAATTACAGCAAAAGCCAATGATGTACATTCCCTTTAAGTCAGTGTATACAGATTCCATCATGCAAAATGGGTGCTTAAAAATGCACAGTACCATGAAATGGGGCTTTGATATTTGCTTGCTCTCAGGGAGTATCCTAAAAAAAGAGATTTGGAGTTTTAAGATGTTGGTAAATTATGGTGGCGTTGGTAGTGCTGTACTTCAGCTTAGATAGGCATCAGCCATTTTTTTGGGCGTATTTTTTGCCATTGGAATTTAATTACAAAAAGTGGGATTTGTGCCCTTGGGCAAGACACTTAACTACAATTGCCTCTCTCCACCCAGGAGTATAAATGGGTACCTGTGAGGGTCGAGGACCGATGGAGCGCTGATATCGGCCGCTGATATCGGCTGCCGCGTGGTCCCATGGCCTGCTGAACGGGGTAATAATTGTAGTGCGCTTTGAGATCGTTGATATGATGGAAAGCGCTATATAAGCACAATTATTATTATTATTAAATGCCCACTGCAGAACTGCAGACGGCTGTTATGCTGTGCAGCCGTCTTTGAGGACATGCAATCAATGTATGGATCTGTGCACTGATACCTACATGTATCTGATTCATTCCGTTTCAGGCAAAGCTCCAGCCAGCTCAGTCCACTACTGTGAGAGATTTGTGGAGCTCCTCACTGATTTAGAGGTAACATGTCAACATGCTGCACGTGCTGCAACATTTTGTCACTTTCGTGCCTATACCCCGATATACTCAGTTCTTTCCAAGTGCTTGTTCAAAAAACTTTCTCTAGCTTAAGGCTTAAGTTCATTGTTACGTAACAATACATAATCAAATGTTGCAGTTGTTACCCTTTCAAAAAAGAAGTAGACTAAACCATCCTTGTTTGAAGTGTGCTAATACTTTGTCTTCAAATCAAGCTCCGATAGCTGAGCTCAGTCAAGCGGATGGAATGCATACTTTCGTGGACAAACATGTTTCGCACATGAAATTTTCAAACTATCATAGCCAGAGACACAAATGCAGTTGCAAAATTGTTTTCGTCACTAATGCTTAAAGGTCAGTATTTAAATCAAAATTTTAAAATAATTTTTAAAAATAGGTGAAAAGTGCTGTCAAAAGTGGATTTCCTTTATTTTGAACCACCCTGTCTGTAAACATGGCCAACACTGAGAGTTTGTTTTTTGGGACCATCACTTTCCCATTAGGCACAGCTACCTACCAGACGGTTCCTCAATGTGGTCTTGGATGACAGTCATGTGGTGGTGCGGTGTCGTCTTTCCAAACTGGCCCACCGCAAAGAGGGGAAACTCTTTAACCAGGTAGGTTTTCGTTCATCAAACTAGGCAAGCCTAGTCACACTGGTACCAGAATGCACAAAATGCTGTTCATATTGATTCAGTATCGCTGGTCACTGGAGGTCTTCTCTTACATCTGGTCTACACAGTGGGCCAGGTATTTGTGACCTGGTAAGTCAAAATCAGGCACTTATGGGCAAGGAGTCAGGTTTGAGTTAGTGAAACATAGACCTTGCTCTTTCAATCACCGTTTTTATCTCCTTCGCTTTTAAGCAACTATTTAGTACTGTCAGTCTCAACCAAACTTGGTGACGATAGTCTTTAGGTAGGGGGACTTCAAATGAGGTCATTGTTGTTTTTTGGTTTATAGGTAAACTGAAAAGTGCTGTCATATGAAATGTCAGACATCACTCTCAACCAAACTTGGTGACAATAATCTTTGGGTAGGGAGACTTGAGATGACTGGAGACATTTGGGGTCAAAGGCCATCTAGGGGTCAAATGAGGTCATTGTTGATTTTGGTCGGGTCAACCAAAAAGTGTGCGTACTAACCGACTGTGTAAATACTGCCAGTATGCCAGGGCGATCGCGCAAGTTATTGCAGTATTTTTGTTTTTGAAATTGGATGTTGCGAAGCGAAGTTATTACATTTTAAAATTGGACTGTCCGAAAGTCATGCTAATTTTGCGTCATTTCAGAACAAAATCTTGAACAAATCTTCATTTTGTGAAATGAAGTACCTCTCTCTAAAAGTGTTTGAAAAAACATTTTGTCAATGAAATTTCAGTTTGAAATTCTTACAGAACATTTTAAACACAAGAAGCATCAAAAATTTTAAAACAACATCTCAAAATCACTGAAAATTTCCCTCATCTTTTGCAGCTGTTTGTCCATTCGTAGCTCTGCCCAATTCTGCCTGGTTTTGACGTGCCACGTCACATTTGTGCAACAGCTCTCTCTGCCAAATTGATTCTTTTTTTCTAACGTAGTAAAATTCCCTTAAAGGTGAAATAATTTTTTTCCATCATAGCCATGCATTTTTTTTGGATGCAGGGCCTTGTTAACAAGCCACGCATTGTGGCATTATGTGAACTTTTTAGTTGACACTTTTATAGATTAGCACACTCGATCTTGGAAGTTAGTGTGGATTATTAGTGAGTGATGAGTAACGTAATGAGGCGCGAGTATTTTAAACCTGTGACTCAAAAGGTTAAAAATGAAAATATTAATATTCATCCTGCCTATCAAATATACCTCTCTCATCTTTAGAGGTTCTTCACAACGTTGTACCATGGAGGAAAATGATTAATTAGTGATAACAGTTGCGTCTGGTTTTTTTTCTGTAAAGCTTCTCGACATGCTTACATTCTACACTGGTTTTGAGATCTCTGATTCCACTGGTACTGCCCTGACTGATCACCAGATGACAGACCTACACTATGATAACATGAGCTCCCTTCAGGTAAGAAACATACCACTAGCTACACTGTCTTGTGCTGTTATGACGTCTTTGTCATCACTGGCAAAAAAATGTGACTTGGTCCCACAAAATGAGTCTCACGAAAGTAGTTTGAAGTACTTTGTTTTCCATATGCATTTTAAAGATACTGGAAACTCTTCATTTTGGGATGATTCTCGGTTTGACATCTTGGTGAATGTGGATGAAAACAATATGTTGTACTGATTTCCAAGGGCATGTGTGATGCGTTCAAGCTAAATGAATCGTTTGTCGACCCTGGTCAAATTTTTTTTTTTACAGATTTGAAAAGAGCACATTCTCAGCATTACTGCTGTGAAAACCGCATGCTGGTACCATCTTTAGTTAAAAAAATTATGTGAAACGGAGCGAAAGGAGATGTGATGAAGTGATGTGATGAAGTGGCCCTTTTTTGGCCTGAATCTCCAAATGGAAATTCCCGACAAATGACTCATTTAGCTTGATTGCATCACATATAACTAAAATTAGCTGTGCAGACTACAGCATCATTTGGCTGTGTTGGGTCACAAGTTATACATGTCTCAAGAAGCTTTTAGCCATCACATAGGCTTTTTAGAAAAATACAAATAATAATGATGTGTTAAATGATCCTTTTCAAGAATATCAAATTGCACCTCCTGATTTGAATAAGGGAATAAATGTGTGTTTGGGAGGTGTTAAACACTATGTTTAAGACTGGTTGGAGTCTGGAATGCTGATAGTTACCCGAGGCTTCGACTTGGGTAGTTATCAGCATTCCAGACTCCAACCAGTCTTAAACATAGTGTTTAATAACGACCAAGCACATATTTATTTCCATTCATAAGTACCTTTTCAGTAAAAAAATCTAAACTTTTCGGTCCAAAAGTCGAAACAAGTCAAGAATTAAAAATTTCCAACGATTTTGTTCAACAATTTTACTCTGTTTTTCGAAACACTCCTCAAGCTATATAATGCTGAGCTAACACATGCTTTGTCTTTTATTGTGCTGAAATATTTGCGGGTTTTGTGTTTCTACTGAACCAAGACTTGACTTTTGATGTCATTCCTTTTCTGTCAACAGAGGGCAGCATTCAAGTTGTTTGAGGACCTTCGGAGATTTGCCCTGTCCAACGTAGCCAGTGTGGACACCAGGAAGGCACTATCTAATCATTTTGAGAAGCTCAAGTAAGTGTCTGAGGTACTTGGTGGTTATGGGGCCCATTAGAGTGAGGAAAAAGGAGATGGGAAACTCTTTGCTGTTCCAGCCTGAACAATTCAGTTTATTCCTATATTTGAGGAACATAGTTTTATTCATTTACGGACTTTTATTGTTTTATTTCCTATAGTTTTATGTAGTTTTAATTTATTAACATTGTTTTAGTGTGTCATATTTAATCAGTTGGAGAGCCCCTTGACAGAAACCATGTTTCTTTTGGGGTGATCCAGCGGGAGCTGGTTAAACATGTTAAATATTATAATGTGTATGTTTTGTCTAAAATGTTCTTGCGTATTTCTGAGCATTTAATGTTATTGTTTGTAATTGTTGTAACAAATGTATCCCGAAAAATTAAATAAATATAAATATAATATAAATATAACAAATTCCAGTCACCTGTTGGGTAGGCCTGGGCGGGTAGTGGATTTTCCTACTCGAGTACTCACAGAGAAATTGCTCCCGAGTAGTCAAGTTCTTGCGAGTAGTTTACTAAATCCCCATAAAAACAAAAAATTGCATAAACATTATGAAGAAGGAAGTTGCTACGAATAAAAAGCATGGAAGGCACATTGCATTCTTTAGCACTGAGATGTCCTTACTATGCAAAATGTTGGCTCAATTTACTTGAAAATGTATTTGTTGAGAGTGCTAGTGGAATCCCACGGAAACAGATGGAGGTAGTGATTCCTTTATTGCGGGGGACGTATTAAGACAAAATACAAGTTTGGTGCGGAATTCGCAAACTGTTTACTTTTGTTAAGTAATCACTTGTTAAAAAAAATTGCTACTCATGAGTGCTTACTTCTACTCGCGCCAGGACGAGTACTCGAGTAGATGAAAAAACGTGAGTATTTCAACTAGTAGCAAACAGTTCTCGCGGGATTCTCGGGATACTCGCCCAGCACTGTCTGTGGGACATTTCAATTTTTGATGTTACATTTTGGCTGTTATTGTGAACAGTTATTGCGAGTTGAGTGTCCTGTGAGTGCATTGTGACCACGTGTTTCAATGAGTGTATAGGATGAGTTCCAGCACAAAAGAAAATTGAAAATATCTTGAAATTGCATATTTAATTAATCATTTGTTCTGTAATGTACTGGCTCGATTAAGTGATTCATTGTTTGTAGAAGTTTATTATTTTTATGCCCCCGCGCGGCATACTGTTTCCGCTTTGTCCTTCCGTGGGTGGGTGGATGTGTGCGTCCGGAAAAATCTTGTCAGCGCGATAACTTGAGAAATACTTAACATATGAACTTAAAATTTGGTTCGTGGATTGCCCTTGGTAATCCCAAGAAGCCTATTGCATGTGGGGCCGAAAGGTCAAGGGTCAATTTCAGCTTGTTTGCACAGGATCTCTTCACAGACTCTTGTAAATCACATACAATGACTTCCCAACAGAAAAGTACATTATATTTATTCTTACATATAACCTACAGAAAACAATAACAATGTCAATGAACGCTCCATGTGACCCAGGTACATAAGTTGATGTTAAATGAGTGGTGTTATGTCATGGGAACAGTCACGGACGCTGAGCATTTGTGTTTGTATTAAAACACACTTGAATTGTTTAGTTTGCACCCGTGTATTTCAAACGAAACACACAAAAAGCAAATGTTCCAGTGTGCCTCTAATAGCAAATTGTATAGGGCTGTCACAAATATACTGAATATTGGAATATTCGACCATCGTCCGAATATTCTAATAACTTGTTGCCCGGATGCCACTTATTTGTCAGCGGTAACTTTTTGTTGTCGACGGCTGTTCATTGTTCCCATCCTTTTAGCATGTTAAAGCCCTTGACTTTTATATAATACTGCGAAACAATCCAGCGGCCCGTAATATCCCTTGCCACACACAAATTTTAACAGGCACGCTTTGCGCACAACTTCTGACCGGCACGCCACGCAGATGCGGCTGGTACGTGTGAAACTTGATGAAGAGTTTCGAATATTTGGTCAAACGCAGTCTCAAATAATGGAATACTAAATTAATCCAAAATGGACAGCCTTAAAATTGAATCTCACAAATTGGCCTTGATTCATTGATTTCCTCTCTGATCTTATTCCAGTGCTAATCAGTTGCATCAGTTTGCTGCTCATTTGCACCTCCTTCCCCCACTCCCTGAAGACACCAATACCGTGCATGACAAGGAGTTCCTTCTGGAGTTGATGGTAAGCTATAGACGTAAATGCTAGATATCATAGTATGAAAGTGCATATCACAGTGTACAAATATTGACTCCTTCGAGTGATGTGCTAAAACTAGCCTCTCTCGGTGATTCATGGAGCGTTCTGGTTTCCCGAGGCATAGCCGAGGGAAATGGAATGCTCCATGGATCACTGAGGGAGGCTAGTTTAACCACACCGTGTGATACAGCAGTCAATATTTGTTTGGATTGTTTTTTCCTTCTTCAGGTGTCAAGACATGAGCGTCGCCAGTCTCAAATACAAGTCTTGAATGAGACTCCACTGTACCCAACAGAAGATGTCCTATGGGATGAGAATGTGGTCCCCACGGAGTATTTCTCGGGAGAAGGTACGTTGTCGACCCCTGCTCCTACCGATGCCTTGCTCTCCTAGAATTTTTGTTTTTGATATCTTAGCAATTAGTTATACGATTTCATTCATAAAAATTGTACTGAAAAAGAGGAGAAATAAATAACACAGTTTTTCCCTAAGTGCCACACTTACTTATTTCTGGTAATGAAACCTTGAAATCTTAAAAACACCAATAGAGTTGTAACTTGCAAACCAAACAAAAACTGGATGAGGAAACTCAAAGAAATGACCGGTGTAAAATGGTTTTGATTTCCAAGATCTCATGTCGCCCATTAGTTGCTGTACAAACAAACAGTAGCAGACAGCCCTTGGCAATTCCATCAT
Organism: Patiria pectinifera; assembly: GCA_029964075.1. NCBI lineage: Eukaryota > Metazoa > Echinodermata > Asteroidea > Valvatida > Asterinidae > Patiria > Patiria pectinifera. The sequence continues at coordinate 48,758,004 of CM057142.1, read as the reverse complement.
TATGAAAGCAAAGTTTAGTGTCCATGACAGAGCCAATTAACCATGATGTCTAATGAATGATTCAGAGAAATGATCCAAAACTCCTAGTCTGTAATCTCCTTGACCACTACTAGATGATGTACAAGATTTGAAAAAATACTTTATCGGGTTTATTCACTGAGCTCGTAAAAGCTCTGTCATAAAAATTAAACGGAATTACCCGTTTGCTTTCTGAATACCAAGGTACTGGCCTATTTCCAAGCATTGCGAGGAAACTGATTTGATCAATGTATGAGATGTACTGGCTCATAAATATGTATGAGCTGTAATAAAATATGCATGAGTTTTAATTAATCCCACCTTTGTTTGTCTACTCTTCAGGCTGTCTTGCCCTACCCAAGCTGAACCTACAGATGCTGACCCTGCATGACTACCTGCTTCGGAACTTTAATCTCTTCAGATTGGAATCCATGTGTGAGTTTTTATTATTATTATATGACTAAATGTACCATTAAGGAGACACGTTATCGTAATTTCTTCGAACGGTGGGAGACATCGGTCATCTAATGTCACAGCCCCCCTTTAGAGGCAAATTTTGCTGTCGCAATTGGGTTATATTTGTTGCTCGTGGTTTAATTAGTAAACATACCAAAATTTGTGGAAAAGGGACAAGGGAATATTGGGTTAGGGTACATTTAAGTTTGGAAAATTTTGTGCACAAGTCTATGGGGGATGTCTCCCAAATGTCCAATCCAGGATAATGTTATATTATTATTATTATTGTAATAAAATTTCTGATAATGTCAGGGGTTGTCAGGATCTTGAATCGCTTCCTGGGTAAAATAAATAAAAGCTTATAATAGCTAAATAATAACCTGTAAATAAGAATGAGCACTATTTAAAATAAATAAAGTTAAAACTTGAGAAATTAAAAAAATGAAGTAGAAATAAATTAAGGAATATTGCGACATATACGAGTATAAAACAATTAAAGAAATAAAATGAAAATAAAATGGTAAAATTAACATGATAAAACCCACTGACCTACAAAAACAAGGAATATTAAATAGAAGTGTGATCAAACAAATTACACGCAAGAACGAAGTATTAAAACAATAGGCCTTCTTTTTTAACATGTGATAGCAGAAAGTTACCATTTTTAAACACTAAGTTTAGATAACTGATTGTAATGATTTGGTACAAATGTAATGAATATACATATATGTTAGATGTCATTGTGCACACATATTTGGAAAAGCAATTTGCAGCTGCCTAAAGATAATAAATGTAAGGAGTGATTTTTGAAGTGCGGAAAGTTCTGAAATTCGTGAGCATTTTCCTAGTAAAATTGCACATTTTGGGCTATATTTTAGCAACCAAGCACAGTATGTAGCATCTTTTTATAATTGCTCTGGATCATAACCGACGTCTGACAGTGGCACAGACTTGTTGCTGTCTTTATTTAAGTTCTCACGACCAAGAAACTAATGTTCTCTTCCTTTTTTTTATTGCTTTTTTTTAGATGAAATTCGGCAGGATCTTGAGGATGTAATTTTGCGTATGAAGCCTTGGATGGCTGAGAATATGGAGACATACTTTGGTGGCTGGGCTCGTATGGCACAGGTGATACACAGGCTTCTTGTTTTTTTTCCCCAGTTGTTTCCGTCCAGAACATGTCATTTTCGTGGCTTCTTTGCACCCTACCCATTTTGTGGCCTATTACAGTGAAATGCCGCTATACCGAACACCGCTATACCCAATATCGTCCTTGGCTCCCAATTTTTGTGTACAAACCATGGAGGAAAATGTACCGAGCATTGTTGTTGAAAAATGTCAACAGAAGTGCGACAAGTGGCTATTATTTCACCAAGGAATAGAATAGGAAAGCCACCCATTGCTGTAGGTAGCAAGCTCAAAAACTGTGTACAGTGGAACGTTGCTATACCAAATACTGCTATACCGAACATTCGGCTATACCGAACATCGTCCTTGGGTCCCGATTTTTTTGTACAAAATGAACCAAACATTGTTGTTGAAAAATGTCAACAGAAGTGTGACAAGTGGCTATTATTTCACCAAGGAATAGAATAGGAAAGCCACCCATTGCTGTAGGTAGCAAGCTCAAAAACTGTAATTACTGTACATGATTCAATAGTCGGCATGTGTTTAAAATCGTCTTTCAGTAACTACCAGGGTGTGCAGGGTGAAGTTCCAAAGGGGGCTAATATTGAAAAATGAGTACCAGAGCACCGGCAGCTTAAACGAACGATCGCTATTACGAACAATTTCTGTGGATCCCAGGATGTTCGTTATAGCGGCATTCCACTGTAATTAGATTTAGTCGGCACTTGTTCAAAGTCGTATTTCAACAGGGCATGCAGGGTGAAGTTCTGGAGGGGGATATTTATTGAAAAGTGAGGACCGGAGCATCAGCAGCTTAAAATCGCTGTACCGAACGATCGCTGTTACGAACAGTTTCTGTGGATCCTGCGATATTTGTTATAGCGTTGTTTCACTGTATTGCAAAATGCTGATTATAACTCTGTGGCTTGCGTGTTTTGTTTTGTTTTGTTGTCGCAGCCAATCTCAGCCTTCTCTGTCGTGGAGGTAGCTAAGCCAAATATCGGAGAGACCCACCCAGCCAGCGTACGGGCTGACGTGACGGTCACCCTCAACCTACGCCAGCAGATCAAGGCTGAATGGGAATGTAAGTACGGCAGACAGATAGTACTTGAAGACATAGTGCAGTCAAAAGAAGTATACTAATTGACAGAAAATTGGTACTAATACATGGAACTTGGCTTTTTATTCGTCAGGTTGCCGTTTGTAAAATGCACCTGATAACTAGAGCATGTCAAGTGCTTGTAGTTGCTCCTGGAAAAATTGTAGTTGGTCCCCTCAATTCACTCTCATGTCATCCTGTCTCAAGTCAATTTACAAGCTGTTAAAATAAACTGTGATAACGGCATTCCTTTGTCATTGTTTATGCCCTGTTAAGGTAGAGTACATCATTTGCAGCTAACCAAAAAGTAACTGACCAAATTATTGTTGAAAAGCATACTTGATTTAAAGATAGTAATGGCTCTAAACTCCTTTGAAATTATTCTTTCGGGCATGCTGTTATTTTGAAGGAAACAATTCAAGAAGGTAATTTCCAAAGATGCGACAAGTGACTTTCCATTCGTAGTTGGTTTGTTATTCGGTGAATCCGTAAGTGGTTGTGTGCAAGCGTTGACACAACGCACACACGCCAGTGCCCGGTTGATGATATTCGTCGGTTCAGTGCGTGACATCACGTAGCTGCAATCCTCTGAATGAGTACATGTCCCAGACGATGATTTCATGCGCAATTCAAAACATGACTTGGCAACTTATGAATTAAAATAGAGATCCTAGAATATTGTTCTCTCAGAATATACAGCATTCACTTAGCTAAAACTTCATCAGGTTAGTTGTTAAGCATCCGTATTTAGATTTTGAACCCTTTTGTTTCTTCAAATTTTTTTTTTATAAATGCACAAAACAAATAATATATATATATACGTTTAAATCTGACCAGACTCTGCTTTGAAGTGCAGTCTGTTTCAATTAAAGTTGCATTACCTGTGCTATTTAGATTGTCATTCCAAATAATAGATTCCTTTTCTAAATTGGTATTTTTCTAGCAATACAAAAGCTATTCACATTTGAATGAGACATCGGCCGAAAAATATCATCCTATGTGTAGTTATAGAATAATTACTTTACAATTTTGAATTATTGGCTGCCAGACAATAATTCCGTTATCGCACGCTGGGTAGGCTGGTTCCCATCCGACAACGAGTATTGATAATGTAATTTACAGACCGGGAGCCAGTCCAAATCTGGACGTTGCAGACGTCCACAAAAGGAAAAAGGTGTTTTTGGGGGGTTGGAAATAAAACATACAAGTTCATAATTAGTCGTACACAAAAACTTGAATTTGTTGTAGAGCATGGGGTATGCAACTTTAACTTAAATTGTCCTTATCTGTTCTCAAACAGCTCTCCGCAAGCATGACGTTGCTTTCCTCATCAGTGTCAGACCCACCAAAAAGATAGGCACAAGGTTCAATCTTAAAGAGGAGCACTTCCTTGAGGCGGTGGGCCTGCTTCATGTCCGAGGCTGTGAGTTGGAAGGAATGCTGAATGAAGAAGGCAGGGTCATTGAAGATGGTAAGGATATGGGAACTACTCTATCAAGACCCTGGAGTTGGCCTCAAGTTATTGTCAGCATACTTCACAAGTAGCTTGCTAACGGAGCTTTAACGAAGCGTTGAAAGCTGCATCTCAACTGTCAAGGTTAAAGGGACACTTCATCAGGAATGTGGCCTTTTAGACTTTAAAACCCGCTTCTCACAAAATAGAAGTTGGATATAAATGTTCTAAAAATAGCATTTAAATGTACATAAACCGCCTTTTGAACAAAAACCCACATTTTTTCTTTTTGGCCAGGACCTGACCCCAAACCAGAATTGCCTGGTGCCCAGCGTACCTACCGTGTATGGTTGGATCCCAATCAGTACCAGCAGGATATGGCTGGTACTGCCGCGGGCGGTGAGGATGTGTACGAGTCGTTCAACATCATCATGAGAAGAAAACCAAAGGAGAATAATTTCAAGGTTGGTCAGATACCCCCCCCCCCTTCTCCTGAATGTCTCTCTCACTCCAACCCCCAACCCCCCAGTTAAAAAAAAAAAAATAGCTGTTATATTGTGTACGCTCTATTTTAAATTAGATTTTGCCCTTCACCGACGTATAAACACTGTATACTCAGTGTGTAACCTCCCGAGTGAAAGTTGGAAAAAAAATCACTCAGGTGGGACTCGAACCCACGACCTCCAACTTTCACTCGGGCGGTAACACATTGAGTATGCAGTGTTTATACGTCGGTGAAGGGCAAAACCTAATTTGATTTACATCACCCCGACGCAAAATTCCATCTTATGAATACGTTCTATTTGTTATTATAAAATTGCTATTTTCTCATTCTAATCAAACGGATATACAGTAAGTCCCTCCAAAAAGTGTCCTAATTAGTTTTGAAATAACACCAAAACCAGGAAGTAAATTTTGACTTTATTAAATTGTTCAGATACTCCTAATCCTTGGTCTCAGGCATCACTGCACGATGGTCAATTGATCACAGCATTTTTGGACACTGTGACCAAGTTCCTTGCCTTACTCCATTTCAGTACTGTGTTAAGCAAGCTGTGCAAAATCCTTCATGTTGTGAAAAGGGCTGCAATTGGGATTGGAATCATTTGCCTGGCTATCAAGTCATCACAGCAAGACATCAGTTTAATGCTCAAGGGCAAATGACGACTGATAGCCAGGCCAATGATTCCAATCCCCAACCGCAGCCCTTTTTCACAACATGCAGGATTTGACACAGCTTATATAACAAAGCAGTAAAATTGACTAAGGCTAGGAACTTGGTCACGGTGTCCAAAAATATTGTGATCAATTGACCATTGTGTCGTGAGGCGTTACGGAAATGAAACAAAATTCATCCGGGTTGAGGCCAAGGATTAGGAGTATCCACACAATTAAAATTGTCAAAATTTACTTTGTAGTTTTGTCGGTTTTCCAAAAATATTTAGAAGGACATCTTTTTGGGGATATACTGCATAGCATTTTGGAACTAAACTCATCATATTTCAGTAGCTTTTTTCTTAATCCTCATGTGACTTAACAGGCAGTACTTGAAACCATTCGCAACCTGATGAACACAGACTGTGTGGTCCCTGATTGGCTTCACGACATCATCCTGGGCTACGGTGACCCCGGAGCAGCCCATTACTCCAAGATGGAGAACCAGATCGCTACGCTGAACTGGAACGATACCTTCCTCAGCTTGGACCACCTCAGGGCGAGCTTCCCTGGCTACGACATCAAAGTCGCCACAGAGGAACCTGTCAAGCAAATACCACCTTTTAGGTACTAAAATTCCAAATTTCAATTCAGTGCCGTTGTTTTCCAGACTTTGTCGGTGGTTAAAGGCATCGACTCCAGCTCTGTAATCATTTTTGAGGCCTTTATTTCAAGCAAATGGAAATACTCTAAACTCTGGCCTGAAACTAAGCATTGGCTTTTTTTGAGGCGAAATCCCATAAGTTAGGCACATACAAGTATCCTGGGACTGAAGTCATAATTACTAAAGCTGTGTTTGCTTTTGGTGGTTTTTTTTTTGGGGGGGGGGGAACTTATGGAAACTTTTGTCAACTTTTACCAAATTCACCAAACAAGTTCACTTCCCAAATTGTCAAGTGTCGACTGTAGGTGTTACTCTCTGCAGCGGTACATTTTACACGGACAATTGGGTTTCATACTTTTTTACGTAGCGAATGACTTTCCACGGGTCAAAGGTAATCCAAGATAAAATTTTAATGATCACTCACAGTAACTTACAAAAAACCCATACGTTCAGTGCGAATGCTCTAATAGACCCCCTAAATCTCAAAAGGAAACCTTTGGTGTTGGCTGCCAACAATCTTTTTGCTAACACGCTTAATCTGAAGGTTTAATTTCTTTATTTTATTGCTCTAGCCCATTAGCCCTTATACCGCCCCGTCTGTTACTCCTGATATCGCCTCAAACCGCCCTAGCACTCTAGGGTTCTATGGAGTACAAAAAGTGTGTAAAAGACATTAGCGCGTGATTCAGCCCGAGAACCAACACGCGCGCGTACACCATTCGTTTGCACTACACTTTCTGGTTCTAAATGACGTCACACTTAGGTACTCCATTGAGGAGTAAATACAATGTAATACAATTTAATACAGGTGACGAATGGATAATTCCACTAAAGCTGTCTACTTTAAAATGTTAACCTCAAACCTGTGAAACTCCTACAGTTAGTTGGATCTCGAAATACTAACCATAGTATTGCTGCGTTGCCTTGATGTCTGGTTCATAACCAGTTACAATTCTCGCTCCTCAATGCAGGATTACCTTTCCAGTCACTTCTGGTGGAGGAAAGAAGCGCAAACAAGCAGACAGTGATGGCACAGAGAAGAGGGAGTTGGTAGTTGAGCCTCATGTTATTCCTAACAGAGGCCCCTACCCATACAACCAACCCAAAAGGTAGGTATTAAATACATGAAGCATTGATAGTCAGTCTAGAATTGTATCCATTGCTGCTCATGATATGTTAAAATAGAAACACCTGAAGTTTTGGTCCAGACATCTGGCCAGTTTATGGTAAGTCTGTGCAACTTCGGCGATTAACGAGCAAGATAGCTACCTCTGCACCTCAAGATTTTTACAATTCAATGGGCATCAATTGTCATGCCCTTAGCAACCAATACCATAATAGATGAAACTGTTGCCAACGTTACAGACCCAAACTGCTGATGAATAAGACTTTTCCCGTAACCACTGGGGAACTGAACAAAATGTGTCACACTAGTCCTTTACAAGAGCACAAATTTCAGTTTTCTGTGCCTCTGTCAGCACTCAAATCGATGTTCGGAGAGAGTTCAAAGCTGACGAAAAAAACCTTTCCCATGGAGGCCATAGTGTTGATTAACCCTGTCCCTCATACATACATTCTGCACAAAGCTGTCCTTTCAGTCAAAATCAATCAAGTGACTGTTTTCAACAGTTAAGAGCTCCCAGCCTACACAAAGCAGGATTGACTGGCTGTGACAGTATGTAACTTGATACAGCTTTGCTTTGACTGTAGGTGATTGATATAAGACAGCTGTGCCACCAGTTTCCTGCTTTGTCTTTTGACTGAATTTGACTAGTCAGAGTGCTTGCCCTTATATGATCTGACTATTTGTGACTTACATGTGTAAAAGGCATGGCAGGGAAGTGGGTGGAATATTTGACTGTCTGTGACTGTTTAAAGGGTAGAAGGGTTAATGTAGTAGGGTCAGCTGAGAGTTTTTGACCAGTCGAGAGCTCTGGACAGTTTTCTGTCAAACACAATGTCACAATTTTAAAAGTAAACTATGATTACTTAGCACACAGGTCGCATAAAATTTGCCTGCAAAGATAAAATCAGACGATTGCAGCCTCCTTTGAAGAGATGATGCTCAGACTACTGGCCAGTTACATGGAGCACACAAATAGGGCTCAACCTTGAAAGAAAGTTCGCTAAACAAGCCAAAAATTGATGTGTGTTTGCGTAGCACAGCTAGGTTTATTTTGAGATGAACGTTGGCTAGTTGTTTCATGAGACTGACATTCCTCTTTTTTTTTCTTGTTTTTGTTGTCAGGAATGCCATTCAGTTCACACCGACACAGATTGAAGCCATTAAGGCGGGCATGCAACCAGGTCTGACCATGGTAGGTAGAAAAACTGGAGTTAGTCAGGGCCTAATTTCATGGCGCTGCTTAACAGTTAGCAGAAAAGTTATGTTTATTTGTAGCAGAAAATTGTTCTAACCTTAAGCACTATTTTAAGGTGTGGAAGGGCTAACAGTTGTAGGCGCATTGAGATTTCTATTGTTACATCACTGATTTAAGCAACTTTTTCCTCTTGGGTTAAGCGTGCTTCTGCTATGCTTACCGCTTGCGGTCTCCATGACATAGACGGAGGCTCTGTTAGCAGAAAATTGTGTGCTCAGCAGTGCCTTGAAATTGGGCCCTGGTTGTTAAGTTGGATGTCGGAATGACCGACAAATCTGGACCTGCGATCATGAGGCCCCCTTCAATGGAGAAACCATTGTGCACGCTATTGTACAAAGCAACTGCCCCATGACGGATTATCTGAACAATAGGTAACACAATGCTTTCTTCCATTGAAGGGGGCCTTCGTGATAGAAGTGAAAACTATAGTGGGATTTTATTGCCTTGATCAGAATCGATGTGCTTCAAAATGTGCTGTGTCCTGAAAATGTTGACATAAATGCTGACTGCACATACATGCTCAGAAGTGCCTTGCTCTGCTGAAGATATATTTGCGTTGTGCTTTGAACTTCTGATGGAGACATTTTTCCGATGGAGAAACTTTTCTCATGTCGTTTATTTCCTATTGACTAAACAAGACTTTGAGAACCAGCAATGCAACTGTTCCCAGAGATCAATCATAGTTTAGAAGTCAAACTATGATTAACTATTTTTCTTGCCCCAATTTGCTGATGGGCCGTGCTTTGTTTTTTCTTTCGTTTGACTTCTTGTTGTGTTCAAACTCTTTTGCATCTTGTTTTTTTTCTTTCCGAAGGTTGTTGGTCCTCCTGGAACAGGCAAGACTGACGTGGCCGTCCAGATTATCTCCAATATCTACCACAACTTCCCCTCCCAGAGGACGCTCATTGTAACACACTCTAACCAGGTACAGACATCTACATTGAGATTTCATCAGGACTCTGTTGCCTGCAGACTTTAAGTTTTATGCTCATTATTCAATGCTTACAGGGCTAGCATAGGAATTCTGTACCTAAGCTGTTAGCATATAATCCGCAGTTTCAGGAAGTATTCTTTAATACATGCAAGCCAAAGTTTCTTAACCCTAACAATCCCCATCCAGTCAAACTCCAACACCAGAGTTTGTTGGAATCTGTTGGAGTGAGTACTGGGCTAGTAAACTGACTATGCATTACATGGGGTTAGGCATACCACCATAATCAGAGTCCAACAGTTTGGGTGTTGAGTTTACCATATGGTGCTGGATTTTGCAGGAGTGATGAAGGTTCCTTGTAAATCACTCAAGGGGTTTAGGGTTAATGTTGTACATTGGTGGCACAGAAATGTGTGATCTAGCTGTTGACAAATGTTAGAGGCATGAAGTTTGGTCCCATCGAATAGAGAGCAAATTTTACGACAAAAGTGATGTTTGAGATTCATGCATCTTGGAAAGAACAGGAGAAAGGCTTTTTTAAATGGCACACCACCGTGTTCGTGTCAGTTCGTGGTATGTGTTTGAAATCTTGTGAAATTTAGTCGCTGTTTAAAGAGTGTTGCTATTAAAGACATTTGTATTTTTAAAAGGATTTTTCCTTGTATTTGGGAACTTGGTGTTTGAAGCAATGGAACACAATCTGTTCCCAGTGAAGAACAGCCAGTGTCATTAATCGAACACTTGAGACTCTGCCTAAATTTTTTTGACATTTTGGTTTGTTGCCATCCGTTCTCTTGTCCGCCTGCAGTATGTCATGTTCGTCCTCTTATAATGACACAGTATTCCCTTGTACATGTCACTTATGGTTGAGATTTCCCTGTAGGCAACTTGGCTGATTTTTGGTTGTGTTTTCTTTTCCTTCCCAAGGCCTTGAATCAGTTATTTGAGAAGATCATAGCGTTGGACATTGATGAGCGGCACTTACTGCGTCTTGGTCACGGAGAGGAAGCCCTGGAGACAGAGAAGGACTTCAGTAGGTAAGCATCAGGGATTCCTCTTAACTCCAACCGCCCTGAATCCTTCAAAATCCTCTTTGCCAAAGTGGATGAATTTGGAGGATTGAGGTTAGATGGCAAACGTGATTTCGTAGGATGCATTTTGTCAAGGTCTTGGGCCGGACCTTGTGTTGTTTTTGCTCAGCCATGCATAAATATAGGCCTGGATTATGCTTGAAATCCTCCGTACTGCTCCAGGATGTCACTGGCCAAGCCTCAACATACTGACAGTCACTGCCGCAGAATTTTGCAGGATTCAGGCAGTGGTCACCCATCAACAAACCATATTCAAGAAATGATGGAGGAATTTGAGGATTTGGAGGATTGAGGCTATATGCTATTTTTCCATGAGGCCAATTGGAGGATTTTGCAGGATTGAGGCTACATCCTAGCAAAAAGGCCTAGGGAGTTAGGGTTAATGCATATTCCCCTTGAACAAGGCCAGAAGCCATTCCAGGCACAGGGCTTCAAGAGAAATGAAAAGAAGAGTAGGTACTCAGGAAAACTGAAGGTAGGAATTAGCATTCCTCTTGAAACAGGACAGATCATAGGTTGGAGGGAAACAAGCACCAGGCAAGGAATTCCAAAGAGATGTAGCACATGGGGGAAAAACTCTTGGAATATCCTTTTGTTTTACAACTGGGTACTGCAACAGTATATGGACGAGAACGGGCAGAATGCCAAGTTGCTCTCTCAAACACTCTGATTGGAACCAGGTTGGACAAACTAGTGACCATCAACTTTACCATAGGAAATGCTTTAGCATGTTTAGTGGAGTCACTTTAGTCAAGTCTGAGTGTGAGTCTCGAGTCAATTGGTTAGAGTCCGAGTCTCGAGTCAATTGGTTCGAGTCCGAGTCTCAAGTCATTTGATTCAAGTCCGACTCTGATTCATGAGTCGACCATTTACCGATGTGTACATGTGTACATGTAGGCCATTGTATGACATAGATCCGTGTAGCTATAGATGTAGTAAGGTTACGGCTCCTTTGGACACAATTTTGTATCAGCAATAGAGTCAAGAAAATCGAAGAACTGTCCGCCATCTTGGAAAATCCGCCATCTGAAGGGGAAAAACAAGCGCCCGCCTCCTTCATTTTTTTCAAAATAATTTTTTTTACTCGCCTTACTTGAGTTCTTACATGGCAAAAAATACAAACAAACAATAGCAGTCCTTCAATCGAACATAATGGGGCAATTCCACGGTTACTTACATTACATTTTTGATGTACTTTTGAGTTTCCCTGGGCTGTAATTACCTTACTGAAAAGGTTTAATAACTATATCATTTTTTTTACTTGCCTTACTTGAGTTCTTAAATGGCAAAAAATACAAACAAACAATAGCAATCCTTCAATCGAACATAATGGGGCAATTCCACGGTTACTCACATTACATTTTTGATGTACTTTTGAGTTTCCTTGGGCTGTAATTACCTTACTGAAAAGGTTTAATAACTGTTATCCCCATGGTAGATAGAGTAGACCTAGACCTACCTAAGCGCCAAAGAAGACATCCAGAAAAATGTGTTATGTATAATAAACAAGACGCACAAAATCGGTTACTCACGTTTAATACAAAAATGTAACGTGAGTAACCGTGGAATTGCCCAAAGGGATGCAAAATACAATCAAATCTAAAGATCGTGCACCTATTTCCACATTTATGAGACTGGATTTAGCAAGCATTGTCATGCTTGACTTAATCTTATCTTTGCAGATATGGTCGTGTCAACTATGTATTGGCTCTTCGCCTGGAGTTACTCAAAGAGGTGGAGAGACTGCAAGCAAGTCTAGGTGTTACTGGCGATGTTGCCTATACATGCGAGACGGCAGGTCACTTCTTTTTATATCAGGTACGAAAATCTGTTTCCCTTCTCCAGGTCCAAACCGGCCCATTGAAACACTTTATTTTGCTGCTTCATTAAAACTTCCCCCGTGAGATTTCCGAGTTTTTATCCTGAAAAATAGATTCCTTTTCTTACTTGCTATTCTTCTAGTAAAACCAAAGTTATTCACTTTTGAATGAGACATCTGCCAGAAATATCGGCCCATGTTTAGTTATTGAATCATTACTTTACAGTTTGAAATTATTGGCTGCCAGACAATAATATCATTCTCGAGGAGTAGGCTGGTTCCCACCCCACAATCAGTATCGATAACATACGGACTGTAAGCCAAAGTGGATCTGTTTGCGCCCAAAACAAAAAACTGTTTTTCTAAGATGGTTGCAGACGTCAAAAAAAAAATGGGGGAAAAAAGCAGATTTTTTTGGGTTACAACAAAACATACAATTTGAAAATGTATTAATAGAAAAAATAGATTCATCTATTTTATTTGTTGCTTTTCAATGACAGTTGATGCCCTTAGGTCATTCACTCTATGTTCTGAGCAGTTTTCTAGTGTAAATTTGTCGTGTATTTGGGGTATTTTTTGTCAGTTTTATCTGGTACTTTTTAATATTTTAATGTTTAAATTTTTTTTTAATTAGACTACTATCTGGTACGTCTTAATATTCTAATGTTAATAATGTTTTTTTAATGGGATTACTATCTGGTACGTCTTAATATTTTAATGTTAATAATGTTTTTTTAATGGAATTATTTTTTTTCTCCAAATACTGTAAATCGTGCTCAATTCAGCCCTTATCTGCGAGTCATAAGTGATTCAATAGACCATTAAATGAATGAATATCAGATTTATTGAAGAGCATGGGAACGGAACTTTAATTCATTTATCAGGATCTCTGATCAGTTAGTTTGGTTTTGGGATCTTAGAAGGTTTTAGCCAAAAACCAATGCGAGACCAGTGAGGCCCAATTGCTGAGAAGTCCTTGGAGCCAATATTAGAAATTAAAATATTTGGAGACTTTTTTATGAAAAAACTTGGTGACAGGCTGACTGAAGTAATGATCATCTGTGCTCCATCGTTATCAGGATTTCTTTGTGATTTTGACCTCCAGCGGTCATGAAAGAGGCTGGAATTTGAAAATATTATGTCAAGCAGCTCACAATGCTTCATTCATTTTGGATGGATTTCTTTGATATCATGTGCATTTTATGGCCGCGACTGAGGCATCTTCAATGTAAATGTTAGGGAATTTTGCCGGGATGTCTGTTCACTTTTGCAGACACATTTGGAAAACTTCAGAAACTGTCAGTTTCTTGTTTTGATGGGTTTCGTCCCCAGGTGGTTGCAAGATGGGAGAAGTTCTTGAGTAAAGTGAAGCCATCAGCAGGAAGCAGAGCAGGGAGCGCCCCAGCTATTCAAGAACACTTCCCCTTCAACAAGTACTTTGAGAATGCTCCACAGGTATGTCCTGCGAATACAAATGACAGCAAATTGTTTCTTCTAAATGGAGGGACTAATGGGTTCAAGCAGTAAAAAAATTTAGCCAGCAATATTGCACTGGCCACTTTCTAAGGTCCACTTCAAACGTTGAACTTCTGCTGCGTCTAATTTAATTCATTGCAGTCGACAAAAAAGCGGCAGTAGTTCGGCAGTTGCTTTAAATGTCAAATTTTTATCAAAACTTAATGATACTGCCACAAATTCTTGCTGGGAGGAGGCGCTCTCTCCTTCCACAGTCAATTTTATTGTGATTTTAACTAGGAGAGTTTTCATTAATCCTGCTGCTCCTCCTTTCTCGACCAAATGTCACAACATCCCGACCCTGTCGGCGTTTAGTCAAGAATACCGGTCGGCTTGATATGATGCTCAAAACAAATTTGGAGGAGAGATTAAAAAGGCCACTCAAGTTTCCAAGGCAACCTTTGAAACATGTCTATGGGCACCAGCATTTTGTTTTAACACCGCAACGTAAATACTTTGCAGGCGCATGCGCATTTTAAAATGGTACCACTGCGATTCTGATTTGGGACGTGCCAATTGAATTAGGCATGGCAGAAATTTGTTGCTTAAAGCCGTGCTACTCTTACCTGCAAAACTTTCAATAGAAAGCTGGTTGTTGCTTCAAACTTCGACTTTCAAATTCAAATGTTGGGCCATTATTTGAATTAGACCTGGCAGAAGTTTGACGTTTGAAGCCGGACTTAGAGAGGTTACGTTACATGTTTTGGCACGCATGTGGCAGGGCATACTGGAAGCTTTATGTTTCTGTTTTTGTATGTGGAAAAGAGATGAAAAGTGAAAAGTTTTTCTTCCCTTTCTTCACATTGTGAGGAACGCCAAATAGTTTGTTGGGCGAACCAGCAACTGTACATGTGTTGCCAATGCATATTTTTGTGACGTTCACGTGGGTTTCCATTATGCAATGCAGGTCCTGGGCATACACTTGCGAAATATCATAGCATTAACCTCTTCACTAATTGGAGTCCCACACAGCTACTACATGTGAAAAAAAAGTCCTGCTTTTGATTCTAAATAACTCTGTTGTTAACCGATAGAATTAAACCAAAATTTTAGATCGTGTAAACAAGGCATGACAAATTTTATGGATCGAGTTTCATCACCTTTGTGCAAAAGGGTGAAATGTAAACGCCATACGAAAAAATACTCACTTTCAGAATGTCGATACAGAACTGGAGACAGTGGAGGAAGGCATATGCTGTGGCTGAAAGCTTCTGAAGGAATGCAGGATCACCCCTGATGTCATTGCACACCTCCTCGATCGTGTGTTGCGTCAAACGATCGAGCAGGTGTGCAATGACATCAGGGGTGATCCTGCATTCCTTCAGAAGTTTTCGGCTGCAGCATATGCCTTCCTCCACCGTCTCCAGTTCTGTATCGACATCGGGGGATGCCAAGTCAAAAGTGGTAGACTCTGAAAGTGAGCATTTTTTTCATATGGCGTTTAAATCTCACCCTCTTGCACAAAGCTGATGAAACTCGCTCCATAAAATGTGTCGTGCCTTGTTCACATGATCTGAAATTTTGGTTTAATTCCATTGGTTAACAGAGTTATTAAGGATAAAAATTAGGACATATTTTTTTTTAGAATACAGCAAGAGAGCTTGTCAATTGTTTCTGGTAAATTTCTGGGAAACTCATAACCATGTTAAGTGTATTTAATTTTGGAAAGTCAGAAATTAGAGAAGTTATCAAACATTAAGCCATTGAGTGCCTTGCATTACATTTGGATTGATTTTTGCTCCGATAGCCTGTCTTCAAGGGACGGACATTTGAGGAGGACATGGATATAGCTGAGGTAAGACAAGTTACAAGTTTTACAAACTGTTCAAGCAGCCCCTGAAAAAGGGGCACAAAGGTCCCCCTTGCTGTACTCCACTGTCCTTTGTGAATGTTGCCTTGTGAATTTCACAAATGAAAATTATTATCTCATAATCATTATACAAGAAAAGACTCCAATGACTGAAGTTTGCTCTACAGTTTTCTAGTATTAAATGTTAGGTGCAGATTAAAATTTGACTGGAGCAGGGGTGGGTAAATTCTTTGTTCTTTTCAAAATGTATAAAAAAGTAAACTTTATCTTACTCTCTTTAAAAATGCCCTGTCATTGAAAGAAATTTCTTTTGAAATTGATAAAAGGTATTTTGCGAAGGATTACACTTGCAGGAATTTCCAAAAACTGGACATTAGAAGCCAGTGTTGCACAACTTTTTTTTAAAATGTTTATAATTTTCCTTTCTTTAGGGATGCTACCGACATATTAAGAAGATTTTTCAGCAGCTGGAGGTATGTAGCACTCTTTGACATTTCGACCAGTCATTTGTAAACCAAATAATTTCAAAATTATGCCAATGCTGTAATTTTGATGATTTTTTGTAAACTTCTTTGTAGCTTTGTGAGGGCTTTGTACACCCACATTGTAATTTCACCTGAATGTACAGGGTGGTTCAAAAAAAAAGTTTACAATTTTTCAGAGGCAGATTTATCAAAATTGAAGAGACATGTTAAAATTGTTTTGAGATATTCCTAAAACAACAAGATCTTGGTTGAATGCGGTGAAAACGGTGTTGAAAATAAAGCTCAAGTAAAGAAAAAGTGGCCATTTACAGAAGAATAGTCAAAAGCTAGTTTATCCACGTCTATGGTAGTCATGTAGACCTATTTACAATTAGTGCAGTTGTTTGTGCGTGCTGTGCTATTGTGTTGACCATATCTCATAGACTAGCGTGTGGACAAACTGGTTTTTGACCATCCGTCTTTAACCATTGCCATTTCTTAATGTAGGCTTTATTTTCAGCTCTGATTTCACCATAAATCACAAAGATGCTGTAGTTTAGGAATACCTTGAAACAATTTTAACATGTCTCCCCAATTCCAAGAAATCTGCGTCTGGAAAAAACATGGTTTTTTTTAATCATAGATTTCAAGGCGAAAAAATGAGTAGAGTCTAATTCATTCACTTTTAGCGACAATGGTTGTGTGTTGTCGTCCCTCTTAGGGACCCATTTGCAATGATATCCATGTTATCATTTGATATTTTCACCCCTCGTTTTGTTGTTCAGGAGTTCCGTGCCTTTGAGTTGCTGCGTAGCGGTGTGGATCGGTCCAAGTACCTGATGATCAAGGAGGCTAAGATTATCGCCATGACCTGCACGCATGCTGCCCTCAAGAGGCATGACTTGGTCAATATGAACTTCCAGGTGAGCTGCATGTCTGCAGAGAGTTTTTTACAGCTTGAAATATCCTCTTGTTTGATTTCCAATTTGCATGCCTATAGATAGTCACTAATAATAAGAAGCAATTCACAATGCAGTGAACCGCCAAGTATTTTTCTCAAAGTTGGCATTTTCAATTCTCGGTTTGACATTCTTCGTATATTTTCCTGCAGTTAATCATTGTTCTGACACCAAACACACATTTGCATTTTGGAGCCTTGTCAAAATACCCATTATTATTCACACGGAAAATCTCCAAAAATTTCACACCAAATATAACAACTTCTGAGCCCATATGCGCAGAAGCAATAGCATCTTCCATGCATTTGTTGACTTTTTGGCGATAGTGAAGTTACGGGCCCTGTTCCCATAATGATGAAGGTGACAAAAAGCAACATAAAAATAGAGATTTTGAACGCTGCAGCGCACTGTGAATGTAAAATACTGCGTTGATTAGCATGACATCAACTTTAAACTGCATAAGAAAATTGAAAAAGACGGTTCAAAATTACAAAAAAAATAGTGTCATTAAAAAATAAAGATATGTCTACTTTAGGTTGCAAAAGTCATTTTGGAATGATGAAAAAACACTCTTGACTCTAACTTGACCAAAATTAAAGAGGGGCCCATAACTTCACAATCGTTGACAGTTTTCCTCAGCCAGTGCGTTACTGTCCTAATGACCTTTGGCCTGACCTGATCTTTTCTTATTTCAGTATGACAACATCCTGATGGAGGAGTCTGCTCAGATTTTGGAGATTGAAACCTTTATTCCGCTACTGCTACAGGTATGTGAACAGAAGTGCGCATTTTTTACCCCGTTAGTGTGTATAGAGGGGCCTCGTAGCTGAGCGGTTAGAGCGTGGAGCTATGGAGTGGAAGTTTGGCGGTTCGAATCCCATTCGGACCAAAAACTGGAAAACTCTCTCTGACGACCCAACAGTAAAATGGGTACCTGATTCGTTCAGGGAAGGTAAGACGGCCAGAGGAGAGGACTGGGCCGCGCCACTCATATGCCACGCCCAAGACACAGTGGACCTCTAGCATCCCACTGCCCCTACGGCCAGTAATGGCTATGGGATCTTTTTACCTTTACCTTTTTAGTGTGTATCCACTGTGTGGTGTGAGCGGGCCGTCACCACGTTATGGGGAATTTTGTCATTGTTAGGGTAATTAGGACCAAGTTTTGGGGACTTTCTGCTGTCCCCACAGCGTCTTCGGTCCCCATAGTACCATGGGACAACTTGCTTGTAGCCCCCACAGTTACGGAACAAGAATGTGTGTCCTGTCCACTGGGCTCTTGAGAGTGGTAGAAAAGTTCCCTCTCTTGTTCGCTCACGGAGCTCATACACATTGAGCAACAAAGCCTTTTTAAAAATTTTTACAACTTCTAAATATAATGGGGGGGGGGGGTGTTGGTGGTATGGACATGTACTCCCCACCAAAAAGGATCATCACACGTGACAAAGGATTAATCATATTTGAGACTTTTATTCCACTCTGTTGCAGAATCCTGAGGATGGTTTCAGTCATTTGAAGCGCTGGATCATGATCGGGGACCACCACCAGCTGCCGCCGGTCATCAAGAACATGGCCTTCCAGAAGTACTCCAATATGGAGCAGTCTCTCTTCACACGCTTTGTCCGCCTGGGGGTACCCACGGTGGACCTAGATGCCCAGGGCAGAGCCAGGCCCAGGTAGGTCGGAGGACATATAGGGAGGGTGGACCTGGATGCCCAGGGCAGAGCCAGGCCTAGGTGGGTCAGAGGTCATTTAGGGAAAGGTGGACCTGGTTGCCCAGGGTACAGACAGGCCCATGTAGGCCATAGGTCATTTAGGGAGGATGGACCAGGATGCCCAGGGTAGAGTCAGGCCCAGGTAGGTCAGAGGACATTTAGGGAGGGTGGACATGAATTCCTAGGGTAGAGCCAGGACCAAGTGGGTCAGAGGTCATTTAGGGAGGATTGACCTGGATGCCCAGGGTAGAGCCATGAATGAGGACCATCATCAGCTCCCACCAGTTATCAAGAACATGGCCTTCCAGAAGTACTCCAACATGGAGCAGTCTCTCTTCACACGCTTTGTCCGCCTGGGGGTACCCACGGTGGACCTGGATGCCCAGGGTAGAGCCAGACCCAGGTAGGTCGGAGGACATATAGGGAGGGTGGACCTGGATGCCCAGGGCAGAGCCAGGCCCAGGTGGGTCAGAGGTCATTTAGGGAGGGTGGACCTGGATGCCCAGGGCAGAGCCAGGCCCAGGTGGGTCAGAGGTCATTTAGGGAGGGTGGACATGGATGTCCAGGATCGAGCCAGGTCCAAGTAGCTCATAGGTCATTTAGGGAGGATGGACCTGGATGCCCAGGGTAGAGCTATGCCCAAGTAGGTCAGAGGTCATTTAGGGAGGGTGGACCTGGATGCCAACAGTAGAGCCAGGCCCAGGTAGGTCAGAGGACATTTAGGGAGGGTGGACCTGGATGCCCAGGGTAGAGCTATGCCCAAGTAGGTCAGAGGTCATTTAGGGAGGATGGACCTGGATGCCAACAGTAGAGCCAGGCCCAAGTAGGTCAGAAGTCATTTAGGGAGAGTGGACCTGGATGCCCAGGGTAGAGCCAGGACCTGGATGCTAAGGTGTTTTTTATGAGTTGGGATGAGAAGATGCCACCTTTCTCGCATAAGAAAGCACCCATGTACACAAAGTGTGACAACATTGTCTTGGAATCATCATGTGACATGCTCCAGTCATCACTGAATTAGTGATCCAGCATTGATAAGTGTCTTATGTATGTATCAGTAACAGTATTCATAGGTGCCCTCTCAAAACTCTTTGGAGTTTACAGACAAGTTGGTTCTAAGCCTTCAAATTTATTGGTTGGTGTTGCTGCTACTATCATCTCTTTGTGACTTGACTGATTTGTTGTTACAATTTGCCATGATGTCTCTATAGCATTGCCACACTGTACAACTGGAGGTACAAGAAGCTGGGCAACCTTCCCCATGTGCACCTGACGCCAGAGTTTCACATGACCAACCCCGGCTTCCAGTTTGACTTCCAGCTCGTCAACGTCGAAAACTTCAATGGCGTCGGGGAATCAGAACCCAATCCTTACTTCTATCAGGTGGGCACACCAGTCATTGTGCTATGTCACTTTATGACAGTTTTGCTGAGACGTGAATTGCTTTCAACTTACTGGACATCAGAACAGGGTTCGACCTTAATTTTAATTTTCTCTAGCCAGCCGGGCTACTGAAACAGACTCTTAACTAGTCCGCGGGCATTTTCACTAGCCCACATGTTTTTCTTTCATAGTCTCATAAACAACAATGTGCATACATGTAAAACGTGTATCCTGAGGCAAACTTGTCACTGTTTTTAATAAACCGATGTAATAATTTAACCCTAAACAGTTAATAAAATTAGACACAAATTGATACAGGTTTGCTTTCTGAATTTAATGATTTATTTCTTCTCGTCCATTCATCCTTCCGTAGCCCAATAATTTTTGACTAGCCAGCCGGGCTACTTTGGAATAGGTTGACTAGCCAGTTGCTGTTTTGACTAGCATTTGGCTAGCAGGCTTCTGCTAAAAGTGGAGTAGGTACATACAGAAACCCCCGCCCCAACGCCCCCGAAAAATCTTTTATTAGATTACTGTTAATCAACATGTTAATCTGTTTGCCCGAAAAAATTTATCGTAGAACCTGGCCGAAGCGGAGTATGTGGTGGCAGTCTTCATGTACATGAGGCTTCTGGGATATCCGGCTGAGAAAATCAGCATTCTGACGACCTACAACGGGCAGAAGCATCTGATCCGTGATGTCATCAACCAACGATGTGCCAGCAACCCTCTGATTGGCCAGCCTAGCAAGGTAGTAAACATGGTCCAAGGGAGAAGAATGCTAAATATCTGCCCTAAAGGCGGTTTTAGGACAATTGAATATGCAAGCGTAGTTAAACTATCACGTGGGTAACCCATGTGATAGTGTACTGCACATGTGAGTTTGGCCGTGCTTGAGAGTCTGCGTGTGCATGTTGATACATAGCAGAAATATCTGCTGGCCCGTGATAGTAAATTAACCACTTAAATTTGGCTACTGCCTGCTCCACAAAAAAGGGTATTATGTAGCAAAAAGAGTGAAATTAAGTTATATACATAGATAAAAAGTCCATAACATAAGCTTCCATTTGGTATATAATAGAGCTCCATAGCCCCTCCCATTCTGGAGATATGGCGTATTTGCATATTAATTACTCCCTTGGAGTTCAAATTACACAGCTGAGAAAACAGGCTTCGAATGTTGTAGATTTGGGCACGATGCACTCAATTTGTGGTTTTCCCCTGCTTTATTCATCGAAATCAACATTGCTGTTATTGAACCCTGAAACTTTAGATAATAAAGATGTCATTGATGACAAAAAATTAAAAAAACCCATTTTGGCGAAAATTTCACCCTCTTAACGTTGAGTGGACCATTGGATAATGCACAGCGCGACTTAATACCCTTTGTTTGTGGAGCGGATCACATATATGAGGTATAGTAATTTTGCAGTTTGCTCTAAATATTGCATGGTTTTCTAGTGGAATGGTTCCCCCTGTTTTTGTATTCAGGTGACTACAGTGGATAGGTTCCAGGGTCAACAGAATGATTACATCCTTCTCTCGTTGGTCAGAACCAGAGCTGTTGGTCATCTCAGGTAAGAAGGATCATTAGATGATTGCATTATCACTTGACTAGAACCAGGCTATTTAACTGAAATATATCTAGAAATTTGTTCTTAGTCTCCCAATGTGTCAATGTCTTTGTTCAAAAAGTATCACCTGACACCAGATTGTTGCTGATTTTCTTTCACCCGACCCACCTCTGTGACCTGCATTGATATCCTGTTTTGGCTGACAGGTTGATTGAGTTTCAGACACTTCTTGTCTGGGTTTCCCTTGAACTTTTTCTCTGTAAATTTTCTTGGTCTCCTTATTGGCCTGTCATTTTTTTTTTCATCTTCAAAAAGTATTTTTGCACACTTAAATGGTACGCTGGTTTAGGCCTGATTTAAAAAAAATTCTAGAACAGGAGGTATTTATATATTGGGTTTTACCCTTCGCCGATGTATTTATAAACACTGTACACTCAGTGTTGTCCGAGGGCTTTGCAAGTAAAAATCACAAGCTTACTTGGGTGGGACTTGAACCCATGACCGCCTGCTTACTACTGCAGACGTCTTACCACTCCACCACCGATCTTGCCAGAGTCGGCTAGCCGGTTCAAGACTATTGTAGTTGTTACCGCAACCAACCAATGTAAAATTTACATATCCCAATGCAATTCCATCTTATGGGAGGTGAAGTTGTTAAAAATGGTTCATGTATTTTAACAAAAATAATGATGACTTTGTTTTGGGGTGTTTTTTTTTCAGGGATGTTCGTCGACTGGTTGTAGCCATGTCTCGAGCGCGTCTGGGCTTGTATGTCTTTGCCAGGGTGTCGCTGTTCCAGAACTGTTATGAGCTCTCGCCAACGTTTAACCTGGTGAGCAAACAAGACCTAGTTGGCAAAACATCCCAAAACCATCAAGCATGTTCCTTTTTTCCCACTTTGTTTGTCAGTTATCTCGTCTTTCCTGAGGAACTTGTTATTGCCTCAGATAACTCTAGCATTTATCATCTCTCAATAGAGTCCTAGCTTAGAATCCAATTTTTAACCCTAACCTTCCCAAATCCCTCCAAAATGCTCTTTGCAAAATGGAGGATTTTGCAGGATTGGGGCTATATGGCAAAAATGTGTGGCTGGTTTTGGAGGATGCACTTTGTCAAGGTCTTAGGCAGGACCTTGAGTAGTTTATGTTTAGTCGTGCACAAATTTGGTCCTAAAAAATGCTTGAAATCCTCGGCACCGCTCCAGGATGTCACTGGCTCTGCCCCAACATACAATGTACATGCTTTGTCAGTGATTGCTGGAGGATTTTGCAGGATTGAGGCAGTGGTCACCCCTCAAAGGACCACATTCAAGAAATAACATGGAGGCAGTTGAGAATTTTGCAGGATTGAGGTTACATCCTAGCAAAAGTGCCTAGGGAGTTAAGGTTAAAAGCTTGTTTTCTGAAGACTATATGAAAATTAAAAAAAACCAGAAGTTTCAGATACCTTTATCTCATGAAACAAAGGCCCCACAGAGATCTAAGACATGCCACATGAATGCCTAAGTGGCTTTGTGAAAGTCATGAACTGAGAAAGATAGTTTTGTTGTAACTTAAAGATGTCTGTTACAAATGATTTATTTGGCTTTGTGTTACAGTTGCTTGAACGGCCATTGCAGCTTCACCTTCACGTATCACAGAGTGAAACATATCCATCCACAAAGAAGGTAAGTGTATGTAGAATACACTACTTTTTACTGCAGTCATGTTACAACGTGAAGGCACATCTGACTGCTTTTGTCCATTTTTGTCTGTCAAAGCAACAAGAGTTTAAATTCTAAAGTAGAGTGTATGTAACCTACACCATGTAAAACCTAATCTTGTTATTAGTTACATGTTCCGAGAAGGATCTGCATGAATGTTCACAATCATAGGACTTTCACCCTTTTTAAAAGAAGAGTAACTCACAGTTCCAACTTTGAAAACTTTCCAATTCTCTTCAAACACAGGGATGTAAGTCCTCATACAATTTCCTGATTTCAGGCTTTTTGGAAAATTGTAAATTGCATATTGGCACCATACGTGTATACTTTTCCTTTATACCTCAAATTTCAGGCAAAAATGTCCGAGTCCACTTACATCCCTGCAATCACCCTTTACCTCCACTAAAATAAAATTATACCATGAAATAACTGACAATTTAGATAGGATTCAAGCTAGCAGTTAATTGTTATCCTGATTAGATAGTACACCCTGCCATGTGAGGACTGCAGAAAAAAAAAACTTGTCAGGTTTACATGTGAAATCCTGTCATTTTTATTGTCCTGTGAATCTTGTCCATGTGAGGAACCCAATGTTTTGCAGAGTTTACTTCCAAGGCTAAACAAGGTTTTGATTACAAGATAAATACACGGAGCTTGATACTCTCAAATCATTTTCCTCCCCTGTTAGGTCAAGGAACCTCGTCACGATATTCCCCTGGTCATAGAGGACATGCCACACATGGCACAGTTTGTTTACGACTTCTACCAGGACAAGATACGGAGGCTGCAGGCATCGCGAGGGGTAAGTACCCCCGAGATTTTTTATTCAGAGCTGCATGAGTTTTATTCCTGTAGGCACTCTGATGGTTTTGATGTGGAAATTTGTCAAAAAAGCATGTTTTGAAAGGCTACATCATATGTGACCTGTTCTGTCAAAATCAGACTTTTCTGGGCATAAGGTCAAAAATGAGATTGTTGCATATTATTAAAATATGTTCTTTTTCCTTTTAATAGGTGGTTTAATTTTTGAAACCGGTCATTCCGGGGCAGAGTTATGCTATTGTGAAGTTCATTGTGTTGAAAAGTAGAAAACGGAGAAAATGGCCACGAACGTCACAAAATAGACATTTCTTTAACTGAAATACCTTTACAAATCATCAAAAATACTATATTTAGAGTTCAAATTAGGGTTTCAAACTTTTATAGCATATTTTAGACATGTTCAGGATTACAAGGATGTAAAAATTTGAAAATCGAAAAAGATCACCCCCACAGCGTGTTTTGGCCATATCTCAATTTTAACCTCTGCCCAGAAGCGTCTGCTTTTGACAGAACAGGTCACATATTACCCCTGCTCATCATCAAGTGAATGAATGAATTCCAAAGACCAACTGAGCTCCTTAGAAATTACTCAATTTTCACCACGCTTCCTTATTCCGCTCAGGCGTCCCGTTTAGTGTCTTCAATATTTTGGAATTGATTATATGTGATGGTTAAGCCAAAAAGAAACCCAAAACAACGGAGCTTTATTAAATTACTAGAACGCTGATTCCTCTTTCTTGTGGGCCGAGATACTTTGAAGACGTCCTGAGCGCAGACACTTTGAACTCATGTGCGTGTTTGTAAAGCACAATGAAATTAGGTGGAGTGAAGTTTGAAAGTGTACTCTAAATGCAACGCGCAAAAACAACATACGCAAACAACTTAAGCGTGTCATGACTGTAAAAAAAAAAGGTCACGGCAAAAATCATCTGCAGCGGACACGTGCACGCGATTACGTTGTTTGCGCAGAGCAAAATGAAACGCTCATTTACTGATCGTGCATTTCGGTTTTGGGCGTATTGGCTTTGATAACGCACCTGTATAGAATACAAACGAAGATATGCAAATAGCCGTACAAAAGCCGTACAAAATTTTGAGTTTTCCACATTGATGCGCCATGCGCCCAGCAGACATCACTTTGTACTTCAAGTCAGTGCTCTAGTAGTTTAATATACCTCTATGTCGATAATACTCTTATTGTTGCCAGTCAAAAAAAATTAGGTTTTTAAATGATGTTAAAAAATAGATTTTTCTCTTTACAATGAGTTTTATATTTGAAATGAATCATACTTGGCAGAATTATGCCCATTTTGAAATTTGTGGTGTCACACAGTGAAAACATATGTTTTCCGTCATAAATTTGCCCATTTCCTGAACTCAACATAGACCCAATCTTAACTTGTCCTTAGCAACACAAGCATTTAAATGTTTAGGAAGTGACCAACAAAACGTTTAGCGTAACTCTGTTTCAAAGCAGAAGTATAAGTTTATTTGTTTCCCCTTTGATGGACTCATTAGAACAGTGATGACAATGTAACCTCATTTGTGCATCTTATCCCTTTCCAAGACAATCCCCGTGAAGAAAAGTTACAGAACAAAAACAATTTCAACAAAGTTCCTATTTTATGAAACTGTAATCTGTTTCAAATAGCAAAACAACAAAAGTAGCAGCATGGGATCACAATGTGAAGAATGCTGATCTGAAATTATTTTTAATCTGAAGACTGGACTAAAATTTATGTGCCAAAAGGGTCTCCTTTAAACTAAGTTCCACTAAACTGTCCTTCAGACTTCAATAATTACGTTTAAATGTTTACAATGTATAGTCCATTGTATCAGCTTAAACGGGTGTAAGATTCCAACTGAATTGTAAATTTTCATGAATTACACAAGCCAGTTGTTTTGTCTGTCTGAGAAAATTCTGCAAATGCCTCAAAATTTGACGTGTAATAAGGGAATAAATGTGTGCTCTGGAGGTTTTTATCACTCTGTTTAAGACCACTTATAGTCTGGGTGCTGATCATTACCTGAGCCGGAGGCGAGGGTAATTATTAGCACCCAGACTCTAAGTGGTCTTAAACAGAGTGATAAATACCAAAGGAACACATATTTATTCCCATTCAAAAATACCTTTTCAGTAAAAAAAATCACATAATTCGTTCAAAACATCCCGATTTTGTTCAACAAATTCACTTTATGCTTTTTGAAACATCCCTCTTGCAAAATAATGGAGTGTTCAGCTGGCGAGTAAGATGTAAACAACCCTTTTATGGAGATTGACGCGCGCGTATCATGTTCTGCACGATGTTGCGCAGAACGCACCTGGCGCATTGCGTTTTGAATTTAGAACTATAAAATTCTGAATCCCTGGTAGTGTTGCGCATGCCTACGTGAGGATTGTGAACGTTCAACCAATGAAACGATAAGAGGCACTGGATTTTTAGGAGTCCACATTGTATTGTGACACTGGAAAAGTGTTTAAGACCAGCTAGCCATGTCTTTATCATCCGTTTAAGACCGGCCACGTGACGGGCGCTCGACCAATAGGAATGCGTAAACTGTCTTAGGTATTTATGAATGTGAAATAATTGGTATACATTAGATGAGAAGCACGGCGGTTAGTCCAAAGATCCATACCAAGAAATCAATTGATGTTTTCTTGACACTGGATTCGTCAGATGGCTTGTCCATGTCCACCTGTATGTAGCGATCGTTACACTTCAGGTCACTACAGGCTTCCAGAGACTCGATCTTAACAATGTCATCCAGGTACCCCGATTCTGCAGCAGTTGTAAGCTTTCTAACCATCCCTTCCAAGTTGGTTGGTTGTGAGGTGTCGGTAGATTGGGCCATCCCTAGAGCCACTTTGTCTCCGAGAAGTAAAATCAACTGAGTTGAATCAGATGAGCGCCGTGCCTTGGCTGAGACCTCAGGGTAAGCATACCAGTCCAGAGTGTTGCTGTCCCATTCCAGTTTCTTGGCAATCTTGTCTGCGACTCCTTGTGAGAAGGTGTCCAGTTCGTCAGTCACAGATGTGTCTGGATCAGGTGCAACACTGAGTGTCACGACAGCAGAGTAGCTACGCATGTCGCTCTGAGGCAGCTTGGATGCAAGTTGGCGGGAGCAACCCTTTATGGCAGTTTCCAGGAACCCCTTGATGGATTGGTACATCTCCGAGACAAAGGCCCCTTTGATGGTCCAGAATACCCTCCACCAGTCTAGGGCTCCAAGGGAGCAAATGGACGGTGCTCCGGGGGCAGGGGACAGGTAACATCCGGTGTGGGATGCAAACGCTGCAGTCTGTATCTCGTGACAGCTGAGAGATTCCCACGGACGAAGGACATACACGAGCTTTACTTGCAGACACCTACGAACAGCGTCTATCCAGTCTTGGGCCCGACTGCTAAACGTGTGGTAGGTCTTGTCGTAGGCCTTGCAAAAGTGCTCACCAAACGACAGGGCATAGTCATATTTCGAGTCGTCACACGGTTGCTTCACATTCAGGCATTCACAGTACCAGCTGCACGTTTTCCCGGGAGGGTTGAAACACCAACTGGGAAGAGAGGGATGGGGAGGAAACGTCGCTTGCTTGGACCAGGTACACCTAGCTGATTGGTCCTCCACTGAACAGGGGCGCCAGCAGTATGCATCCCCGTCAGGGCATCGGTCAGACCCGCCTGTTAGTATCTGCAGGCTCTCATCATTCATACACACATACCATTGATAATTTGCAGCTGATGAAGACTGGTTAGAGCAAACGAATCCATCACCAGGCCCTGTGACTGGATCACAGCCATTACCTTCACATCTTGCAAAGACACAGCACAAGATGATCGAGAGAAATACAAACCACATTTTTCTTTCCATACTGAGCAGTCCTACTAGCTGCACGAAAGAGTTTTCCTTTTGTCATGCATTTTAAACTTATTCTATCACTCAATGTTTTTTGCAAAAGGCTCCAAAGTCCGCTGGCCTTGCAGATAGTGAGGGCTCTTTAACAACTCCAAGTCACGAGGAATCATAAAATAGAACTTTGTCAATAATGCAAGTGTCGGCTACTACAGTTTTTTTTTTCCCGTATGGTATAAGTTGTGGCATATGTTCTGGCCAGCCTATCTAGGGGTCATCGTTCAAAAGTTATCTGATTTTTATTGGCTGATAAAGGAAGAAATGGAAAAATAACTGGATTACTTATTGAAATATTATCTAAACAAAAAATATGACTGAGAAAAATGACAAGTGTTTGATATAGCATCAAAGCGCCTCACAGTCTTTTATTTAAAATTAGTAAAGGAACGCACACAGGGGCATAATGTTTTTTATGCAATATTATACAAAGACATTGTTGAAAAAAAGACTTTGTTTCGAAAATGTTGCAGAATACACGACCTACAACATGTTGAAGGAATATTTTACAAAATGGCAACTTTATTGCTGAAGGGAATGCCAACGAGCAAACTATCGATGGAATGTTATTTTGGCTAAGCAGTGGCATCAAGGCCACCTGCAAACATTTTCTGACGGCATCAATCTAGTCTACTGCATGCTGGCTGATGGCCAACATTTCCAAATTGTCCTTGAACAGATTGCAGTAAAGCATAACCAGTTTACTAGTGCACCAACTAACCCTGGTGTTGGAGTTTGACTGGATGGGGATTGTTAGGGTTAATCCATACATTATAATGCTTCAGTAACTCTTTACTTCAAAACGTGGTGGGTATTTGGAACAATTGTGTTGTTTTTCTAAATGCTATTCAGTAATATAAAGGGACAATGAAAGTGTTGCTCTTTTTTCAATCGGCATGTCCTCAACATAAATATCAATTCGGAAGGCTTTGTTTTATTTCTTTGACGTCTGACATTTAAATGTATATTGCAAGTTCAACATTTGTTGCTCAGTTTCTTGATTTGTGTTGCGTGGCCGATTAAGAGAAATTCAGCGTTGTTTCAAACTAGGAATGCAATGGGTTAGTGGCTGATATTACAGTAATAGCCTCACAAATCTATATTTTATAAAATGTGTTCTTATAGGGAATTCCACACTAATGGGCCCAAAAGTGTGATATTTGAGAAGACCTTTAAGTTTTGATGATCATCTCTTGTATTTTCTTGTCCTAGTCACTACCAACTTAGCAAGGTATAGGAAAAAACTGAAGAAAATACTAGCTTATTTTTTACCCTTTGTATGCAACATCCATAAACTTATCTAATTGGCCCATTAGTGTGGAATTGCCCACTTAGGAACGATACAGTCAGTGCATTTACACAAATAATATGCTTGGCGAGTGTTCATAAATTTGCCAGTTTTACTTGAACTTGGTTTTTACTTGATATCAAATCAGAGTTGTGGTTGAAATCACCTTTGGGCACTCAACATTTCCTTGGGCGTATTGTGTCAATCCCTAAAGCGGACCCTTTTGTAGATGATCTTGCTCATCTATATATATATTTACAAAGGAAGTTTTTTTTCCATGTAGCACCAACGACAGATGCAAGTGGAGCTGGCTAAACCCCCCGTTTCTCGCGAGCCACGCCCGGCCAAGCCAGCGGACTGCGAGCAGCCAAAGCCTCCTGGAATGCCCACGGACGTCCAGGCGGTTGGAGAGGCGTATAAGCCCAAAGAAGAGGAGGCTATGGAGGAGGGGAGCAGCGACGAAGCGACCAAAGAGAAAACAGAGGAGAAGCCGGGGGGAGGGGAGGATCAGAAGATGGAAGATGTAAAGACTCAGGAATAGAATAGCTAGTGTATTGGGGAGAGAGAACTGAATTGGATATGTACTTTTCCTGTTTTGAACAGGGAGCTTTGAAATGTTTCAGAGTCCTGACGATTTAATAGAGCGTACATGTCTCGCAAGTTCAGATTTACTTTTTATATGGGATCATCTTGTTACCAAACACTAACCAGTCTGGTCACACAGACTTCCGCGTTTGCATTTACCTAGTTATGTGAGTGATCAATTTAACAGCAGTCATAGGCCAACATTTTTTATCTTATTTTAGTCATCAGTTCGCACAACTGAGATGCTTTTCTTCTCCTCAGAGAACCCAGTGAATGCCCTTAAATGGATAAGTCTAGTCCAAAAACACTATCTTTGCAAAAAAAAAAGGGATGTTGCTCATACCGTAGCTCCTATATGATGTACCGTATTCCCGTAAAATCTTGCAGGTTCTTGATGTCAACGTGCTGGCTCTATTGCACGTAATATTGTAGCCACTACCTTTGGCCCATACGGTAAGCAATGGATAGTCAGGATGTGAGCTCTGCATTTACAGGATTTCAGGCTTTCTGTTAATTTTCAAACATTGTTGTGCCATACATGTATCACTGCTTTTAATGTGGACCTGCATTTATTTCATTCTTATTTTAACTGGGTAGCCCATTCAGTGGAATCCACTGGTCTCCAGGGCCAATGGGGCCCAGTATTAAGAGAAGACAATGTGAAGAAATTACAGTTTTAGACGTGGGAGGAAAACCCAGTAGAATATTATGACGAAAACCCATGGAATCAGGCAGGGATTGAAAACTGAAAACCAATCCACATGTTGGCCCAGGTGGGCTTAAAACCCGGGTCACAGTGGTGGAAGGCGAGGAATGTACCGCTACATGTAAAAATCCAGCGGAAATCTCAGAAACCACTTACATCCTTGGTGATAAGTAAGGTTGTTTTAAAATCATCTCAAAAACGAGATTTTTCTCTGGTTTTCTCCTGAAAACCGAGGCTTGTGAACAAACACCTAGTGGTTGTATTGTTTTGGTGTGCAAGCTCTTGTTGCACATTGGGATATAAAGGCATAGGTAGTTGTAATTTGGTAACATTACTGCATTGATCTCATGTTTATTACATAAAAGGATAATCCAGCACTACGTGTTAATGCAGTATGGTATAAAGCTTGTTGTTGTCCCTCTCATCCAAACTTCAAAGTCCTATTTCACGTTCCTTACACATAGATTGAGTTTTTTTTTTTTTAAAGGAAAATCTCTATCATGCAAATCTCTTCTGGCAGCCGTGAAAAGACTTTCAAAATCCTAATTAATGGATTTTAATTAATAAGTGAGACAAGGTGTTTTTTGGGGTTTTTTTTGGCATTTCGATGTGTTTGGACCCTTGCTGAAATGCTGAATTGTGTTATCTGTACATTACTGAAAACTCAAAACCAACCAGCTTTAAAGTCATGCCCCTATACCTCAGTTCTAATCTTCAAAACTTTTTGTTTGTTTTTTCAAGTGTTGCAGTCTGTCTTCCGAGTTGTGTTTGTATCCAGAGGAGTCACTGGTAGTAGAGGATAAACACTTAAAATGTACAGTGTAACATTTTACCTACGTAGAATTGTAGTACTCAAACAGTGTTGAAAAGAAAAGGGTTCAAAGTTTTCTATCGTTCGCCGGCGTTAATATGTGACCATTAAACGTTATTTTGTTTGTATACAAGATGGGATGTAAATTGTAAATACAATGTGATTATTCTTTTATGTGTTGGTCCATTTTAAAATTGATCCTAATTACCGCAGTTGAAGCCGCCGTCTTCATGCGATCTGGCAAAAACAAAACACAAGAGAACGAAATTACAGGTTACTGCATGAATAGGTATATACATACATGTACATGGCTTTACTTTGGTGTCAACTGCATTCTCTGTTTGTAAAGCTCCCAAGCTGAGGCAATATGGTGAGTCCATTTGAAATTTGGTTCATTGAATCACGGAGGAACGTTGCACATTTGGCTCAAATTCAACTTGTTGACCGAATCCTATACCGATTATGACATTAGAATTACAGTATAGCGTCGTGGCTTCGAAAGCTGGTGAACGTTTGTACATTTTGTATGGAAATGGGTCATTGGGTACATTGAAGTGAAATGATCTTTCTCGGCCATAGGTGTGCTTAATGGCGACCCATCTGCGCTTGCTTCGTATGGTTGAAATCTAGACTTGAGAGGTATAAAACCCCATTCTTATCTGAATTGGTTTTTACATGTCAACAGGGTGACCGTTTTAACCGATTGTCGGCTAAGTTTGACAGAATTTTTGTTAAAAAAACGAGTTCGACAGAAACTTCGACAGAATGGATTTTTTTGGCAGATTTCTGGCAGAATTCTGCAAAAAAATGTTATTTGACAGAAAAACATTAAATTTGAACAAAAATGTGCACATTTGTTTTAAAAAGCTTCAATCCTTTCAAACAAACCCTTGCAATTTGGGACAGGTTGGCTGGTCTAGGTGCTGAGGTTCACTGGGAAACGGACTTCGTCGTGGCCAGAATTTACCACATCTTTATGTGACTAGATTGTTTATTATGTAATTTGAATCTAAATTAAGGCAATACTACCAATCTGCATGTGATTTTAATTGTTTGTAGAGTATTTCGAGTAATTCTGGGGAATTTGGCAGATTTTTGATAAATCTGACAGATTTTTGATGTGCACTTAGCAAAATTTGGCTCTGACCTTACGGTCACCCCGCATGTCAACCTAATTCGGCGCAGTATTCGTTCATACGTCATGGTTAGAATCATGTAAGCTTGGTTAGCTTTGTAAAGCTTGATCTTAGCCTACTTACGTACTAGTGTGTCGACCCGAATGGGTCTGTTTGAAACGGCAGCCTTGTTTTTCTTTCTATGTTTTCCTGATGTTCCTTTACGTGCTGATCGACAATGTAGTTGGACAACTCATCAGTCGAATATTATTTGGGACAGTTTACCAAGCTAGGAGTAGGAGGGCGCATCGCTGATTACAATAGCCACACGCATCACAATGCACAGCAGGGAGCAGGAGCAACACGTTTCGTGTTATTGAATTTGAACCATCAGTTGGCTAAAGACTTTCGCGCGTTTCTGTTAATGCACTGGTGTGAATTTCGTCACAAATCAACCAAAAGTCGACTAAGTGTGCTCAATCGAACTTGCTCTAAATTAGCTAAGTGAATCGGTGCATACGTCTTCACTTTCCTGCAGTGTCAACGAAATGTACCTTAGTTACGGCCAAGAGGTTTTGATGTGATTGCATTTGCTTACTTTTTACCGTGCTGTCAACTACGGGATGAACAACATGAGGTTGGGAGATTCTGGGCCAGGATTCTTGACTACGTCAGGTGTGGCGTCATTCAAAATCTTAGCCTTCACCTCAGCCGCTTTCAGGGTTGGATCGTTGCCGCGGGCTATCACTGCAGCTCCTGTATGGGAAACGGTCGACGAATCGAAAATTAATTTTGAAAAACGATATATATTCTAGTGTATTTGCCTGGCCGCGGGAATGGATTTCGCTTGTACCAACCGCGATATCTTTGGGCATGGCACTGGTGTCCTCACATCTTCTTCGGAGGTTTAATGGGACAGGATCGTATAGAGAACAACAATTAAGATTTGAAAACTGGACTATTATTCTTGTTCCCAATCCAAAATATTTTGACTATTCTGACGAATCTTGGGGTCAGGTAGGCGCCAATATGTTTATTACGTGCAAGGCAGCCTTGCGACCTGCTTCCGAAAATGTCCGAAGGTTTTTTTTTTCTGATGCGTTTTTCGTGATGCGTTTGGGATAGCTTGGCTGTTTCTTGACTGTAAAATGACTGTATTTAACAACAAAATGTTCACCCTGCTTGTCATCAGTCCTGAAGGTTTATTAATTAATGAAATCGAAGATCGTATATCCGAAATGACTGTGTTGCCAATAACCGTATATTTAAAGCCAATTTCGGCAACGTGCTTCAAGTAGCCATAATGCTCTCTACCGGACGAGAGCAGGCACCGTCCTGCAGTATATATGTTCTATTTTTGAATGTGACGGTTTATCTGACAGGCGATCTGTTAAGAGAAGTGAGTGATCGTCAGGGTTTGTCTTTGGAAACTACTTCATGTACTAGCATGCATGTGTTACTTTCTAAAGTAAGACACACCCTCAGATGTGACGTACGACGTCAAGTAAGGGGCCATCATGCATGGAGATGAGTTACATTTTTTGTTTATACAGTTTGGGTTTCAGAGATCCGATCTCCAAAGGTTTTTTATTTTTCTCGGGAGTTAAAAATAGGGGCCTATACAAGTACTTTGATGGCCTACCACTGACGTGGGGACAGGACATGGAGGTTCCACTGATAGTGTTGACTGCGAAGTCTCCACCCATCCACAAGCTGGGGATGTCCACACCGGGAGCAAACAGGTCAACGCACTTCCCGTAATTGGAGAAGGACGCCCTCTGGTCCTCAATATCGGTGGCGCCCACCGTGATCGCCTAATAATCAGATCGAGTGAAGCCATGAGTCAGAAGAAAATACATAATTCTTCTTCACTGACAATTTAAAAACTGAAACGAGTGCGAATGTTGGACGTCTTGGCAAGTATTTGCGTGCGAACTCACCAAAAATGAACTTTGGCAGCGAATCTCGCCTGCGCACGTTTGGTAACCCTAAGCATGTATAAAAACGTTTTGCATTCGCATGCGCACCCGAGTACATTTTACACGATTTATTTCTTTTCAAAGACGGAGAAAACGTCTATATATATGTCCACAGAGTCAAGAACTGAACATTGATCTAGCTATTATAAGCCAAACGCTCTAACATGCCATAGTTCACTATAGGCGGCAACAAAAAGTTATAGCCGTACATGTATATTACAATCATCACAAACTGTTACTATATTATAGCTAAGAAAAAAATTCAGAAAATACAGTTTACTACCACGCACCTCATGGGGAGTGTGGGCTAGTGGTTAGGCCAAAAATAAAGTTTCCGGTTTCTGGTATGGAGCTTGCCCAAAAAGTGATGCGGCGACGCGGCTTTTTTTTTTAACCTGATTTTTTTTGCTTCAAATGTGTGCTGATGACTGCAAATGGTGCCCGACTAAGCTTAGTGCAAATATATGGGAGTCCAGAGAGGCCACATAACGCTTATTCTCGACCATAACCCAATCTAAAAACACGTTAAAATTGTGCAGCAGCAGTATTCCAGTCAAACGAGTGAGTTTGGCGGTTTTGAGACATCATCTTTCATTGAAAAAAAACTTTTTCATTTTGCCGACGCGCATGGCTACGGCGACGCGCGCGCATACCAGAAACCGGAGACTTTTTTTTTTTGGCCTTAGGGTTCGTGACTCATGATCAGAGGGTCAGGGTTCGAATCCAGCTGCTGGTCATGCGTTGTGTCATTGGGCAAGACACTTCACCCCCACTACTTGCCTCTCCCCACCCAGGAGTATAAATGGGTACCGGCATTAGCTGGGGAGTAACATGCGATGGACTAGCGTGCATCCCATCCAGGGGGAATATAAATATTCTCAGTCGAAACCGGAGATGATAAACGCCGGCCTGATGGGCCACATTGGCCCCTGACAGACTTTACTTTTACTTACTACCATGCACGCGCCTAAGTTCCATCCGTTTGGTCCAGCACGGGACGGCCTTTGGTACACCATTAAAAAAAAACTCAAGAAATTGAGAATCAGAAAGAGACTCTTTTTATACCGCCCGCAGCACTCGTTTTGATCAGAGTATACGGAGGCATTCCAAATATAAATGGGGACGAGTGAAAACACCCATACCTCCTTGGCACTGGCGGGCGACTGGTTGCACGCGTCCCCGGCACTGTTACCAGCCGACACCGAGACAGTCACATCCGCATCGTTCATTCTCCTTACCGCCTCCTCCATGGCTTCGGATTGCGGTGACCGCAGAGACATTGATGCCACAGCAGGGTGCTTGGCATTTTTAGCAACAAAATCCATCCCTGAAAAAAATCCCAAACTTAAATGTATAATTACTGACAAAAGGGACGGGTGTCAAAGATGTATTTATTCCCCGTGCTACTTTCGGGTTTCACCTCGAAAAATAGATTTTTTTTTCAATTGCCATTTTCCTATAGCAATAATTATAAACGTTATTCACGTTTGACTAATTTAGACATTGAACAAAACAATCTACCGATCTTTATAGATATTGAATAATTTTCCACAAAATTTGATTCATTGGCTGCCAGGCAATAATTCGGCTCTTGTAGGGCGGTTTTTTGTGTGCACAAAATGAAAACCCCAGTTTCAGAAAAAATTACTTGTTAGGAAGTACAGTACCGTCAAGAATGCTTGACGTGAAGCCGCTACCAGCACAATCGAGTACCCGAACGCCGTACAGAGAAGCCTCCCTGGCGATACCGAATACTTCACCTCCTATTGTACCAGCACAGTGGGTACCGTGCCCGTTACAATCGATTCCCTGCAACAAATTTATAAAATGCTAATAATCGATACTTTGTGTTGCCTGGTAAATTTTGTAGCTCGACTGTGCACGGGTAACTGAAAATCAGGTTCAGATTATTATGGCATCGTGCAAGTTTTCAGAACATCGTTGTATGTGCTGCAGCGATAGTGTAAAAAAATATTCTACGAAAAAACCCATTTTGAGACCACTTGGAATCTGTGACCTTTTAAACATGGTGAATTAAACATCAGCCTCAAACGGCCATCCAAACTACCAAACGTCTGCAGGATGTGCTCCAGCTCTGAACTAGGTGTGGTTGAATATTTTTCCCAAAAAAAATACATTTGTATTATTTTCGCAATCACACGTTAGTATTATTTGCCATCTAATTTCCGTTTATTTCCAATGATATATACACGTGCTGAGTGGCAATGTTCAGCGCTAAATTTAGTCCTCGCGCAAACTTATTGTCCTTATTCCTGAGATAATTATCTTATGAATTAGGACATTGAACTGCGCAAAAAAGGACAGTAAATTTTGCGCGAGGTCCAAATTTGCGCTGAACAACAGTAATATGAAGATAGAGAAACAAAGTCCACGAAATATGGCGTGCAGCGTTTCCTTAACGTTTTCCAGTGCTTGAACCATCTGTTAAGATAACTTGACTTCGCACGGTATAATCACACAAATATCATTGCTTCATTATGAAAAGTAAAAAAAAAAATCCAATATCTTCATGCCGTGTGGTAAAACGAGTTGTGATGAGAGCCATGCATTTATACCTTATTTATTATTAGGCGAAAGTACCAAAATTGCTCAGTAAATAGGCATATTGTGTTGTAATAAATCTTCGGTGATCCCAGTTTTGTTTGTAGGTAGAAACTGCAAAACAAAAAGCAACATGTCCACTGACAATTCAGTTGTTCTTAGCGCTAAACACATAAGGAGGCCGAGATCGAGTGTAACCTCAAAATTTAAGGGCATCCTTCAAACACTTACACACTCGGAAACAAGTCGTTGGAAAAAGAACAGTGGATTCTAATTGCCAGCGATTTGGGCTGCAAGTAGACATAGTGAGCAGAAATTTGCGAGAAAAACACCCGCCAACCTCTGTGGCCAGACCCATGATTGTCTTTATGTACCCTGACCTCTTGATGTTACCTCTTTCCCATCACCCACATTATCGTAGGCGACGTAAGCACGGTCGGAGAAGAATCGGTTGTCGGGGAAGATACCCGTGTCGATGATGTAAGCATTCACACTCGCGCCATTTCCTTTAGATAAATCAATAAAAACAAAGCACTGACAACTCTAACGTATATGGAATACATTATTAAAGGCATAATGGATCATTAGTTGCGTTTCATGTATTTTACTTTCCAATAATAACACCACTCAAAATCCAAAGAAAAATATTCAAAACCTAACCTGTTGAAGTTTCAGCTCAGTGGATATTACACTTTTCGCGAAAAAGTAAAAACCATGCAATGCACAACCTTCTGATCACGAAACTCGATTTCGTTAATATTACTTTTTATTTCCTACGATCAGTCAAATTGGCTGATCATTGGAAATCACCTAAATTTCTTGATTCTTCTAAATGACAGCAGGCTTGCTTGACGGAAAATTTCACAGGGTTTTTAGTACCAGTTCATCTTTAATCCAAGTAACCTTTTTGATAGATACTCGGCAGGTTACGTTTGGAATAAATGCAAATGATCCCACTGCCTTTAATGGGAAAATACATCATTTGCTTTTGCTGTAATTTTCAGAAATGGATGGAATTGGGGGGTTGGAAATATATAGCAAATATAGTTACACTGACTTTTTTGAGGTTTTGGGTTCGAAAATGCTATAAAAACTAAGAAAAACGATCATTTTAGTCTGGTTCCCTGACTCCATATAAGAAGAAACAGATACGTTTACATACATTGGGGAATTGTAAGGTCAGGGAACCAGTCTAGCTGGCTCGAACCCGTTCATAGGTTTGTAATCGATTGCAAACAAGTGCGATGGTCAATTGGGGCCAGTATTTGAAGAAAAAAAAGCCAGTTGTTTCCAACGCTGATCGGCCGATCAGCGTTGAAAATTGATACAAAAATACCACTTTTCTTGAAAATGACAGTATACCAGGTGCCATGATTTTACAGGATGCTTTACACTGTCATTCACTAACAGTACAGCAAGGTATTTAAAAATGATTTGGTAGTTTTATTTTTTGATGTTTGCAAATGTTGTATTTTCCCTTTAATAAAATGTCGGTCATGGTTAAAATGGTTGGCTGTTATTTGCATCACCAGCCAGCCATGCATCAACAGTGTCAGCCGTAAGCATTGTCCCCCCAAAAAAAGTTGACAAAAGTATGCCGTATCTTCGAATTTTAGCCACATGCTGCAACTCTGACAGGTATAGCAATATTGCTTGAAGTTTCAAAAGAGAAGGGGAGCTTTATTTTGAATCAAGGATCTCGTGTTCCGAGCAACTGTCCCATGCGTAGCAGCCATCTTAAGAGGGCAATGCCTTTGTTTTACTGGGATATGCATGAGTTAACCTATTGTACATTCCTTGATTTTGTTTAAATTAAAGTAACAAAAGATTCCCTCTTAGATGCCGCTACCATAAGGTTATTTACAAACTTGCCATATATGGCAGGCCAAAGGCCGATGCGACCGTTGATGAGGGTAAGTGCCGAGGGAATGGGCGTCGCTTGTCCAGTTTATGAATGGCCGACTGACCACAACGGGCAGATATGCAGTGTAGTTTTTTTTAACCTGAGAGTTGCCAACCGTTAGAGATTTGAAAAAAATGGGGAATGGGGATAGGGTGAGGTTGGTGGGGTGGGGTGGTACGGTACACATTCTGTAACTATAGAGTGCTGTTCAGGTTTTTGCATGACTCCACGGAGACCACCTTCGTCTTGGCACGCGCAATGAAACACACCGTACCGGACCACGCTCCACTCCTCAGGCGCAGGCAGAAAATAAGTAAGTCTTATTCTGACCTTGGAAGAATGCCTTATTATCCAGCGGGAGATGCCTCTGGTCTACACGGTCCAGACCCCAGGATGCTACCCAGTCAGCACGGACGATAGAATCCTGCTCCACGTAAGCTACCTCCGGCTGCTCCCGTAACTGTAATACAGATTTTTGTCCTCGTCAGAAATACCGTTTTCGAACGAAAATCTCAATATTGTAAAAAAAAAAAATCAAGGCTTCAATGATTTTTTTAAATGAAGATTTCTCAAAAAGATGCACACATGAAAAATCACTTTTATCAGATTAAAAAAACAAACCTATGCTGTCTTTAACTTCAACAGTAATTTCAAGTCATTTTTATAGGCCTATACAAGCCTATAACTTAACACATTATATAGGTCTGTGTTAAAGCTGGTGATATGTACAGAGCTCCATATTAGGTGTCCATTCATTATCATCTGACTTGAAAATGATGCATTTGAAAATAATCATGATGTATCATGTAATTTGATTACCATCTGAAGAGCGTCGTTGGTCAAGCCAGCAGCAAAGCCCTTAAGAGCTGCATCGCGGTATGTCCTTGTAATGGTGATGCCATCCATTGTTATCAAGCTGC
This sequence comes from Patiria pectinifera, assembly GCA_029964075.1. Lineage (NCBI taxonomy): Eukaryota > Metazoa > Echinodermata > Asteroidea > Valvatida > Asterinidae > Patiria > Patiria pectinifera. The sequence continues at coordinate 48,718,093 of CM057142.1, read as the reverse complement.
CCAGGAAACTATCAACGTCTGGGCTTTCAGCCTTCGAGAAAGAAAACGAATTTTATTTTAGAGTTATACCATACCAGGAAAATATATACATGTAATTATAAAAATGGCAGTAACAAAAGTTACAAAACATTAACTGATAGGCCACCTAAGTTCAAATTCAAATTTTGTTAAGTTTATTTCCTGGTTTTATTTACATGCATTGCTGCACTTCAGTAGGAAGTTGCATTGAGTCTTGCAGATTATTTACAAACTTGTTTCGCCGTTCAATTGCCAGAGGGGGCAGGTTACAAAGGAGTAATACTTACCTTGAGAGAGACTATGAAGCGACCTGCCACCGCATCTGTGGTATGAGTGTGAAGTGGGGCAAGATCGGCAGCCGCCACATAGGCAATAGAGAGGAGAAGAATAATCATCTTGCGATCTGGAAGACAAGTCAAGTGCATTTTCCATCAAATTGTTTGTTTTGTCTTATTCACAGAAAATATTGTAGGATAAATGGGTCAAGGCTATTCAAACGTTTTATGCTGAATATTCAACTTTCAATTTTGTATTTGTTTTGATGTTGGAATAAGCTGCATCATTAAAGCGTAATATATCATTAATGTTATACGCGCCGGCTAAGCCAAATTTCATCGTTGTCCAATTTCACCTGTTTCCCCCATGACGAACTAGCCTATAGTACACTGACACTGCAATAAGTAAAACGTAACGATATCATGTGCGCAACAAGAAAGAAATGAGGTGGTGATTCAAAACGAACACGGTAAACATAAATAATTATCTCTAATTTATACATGTATACAAATTGGCCTATTCGCATCTTGTGTGACGCATAAACGGGCCCTCTTTACAAAATGAACGAAACACTACTTACCGTATGTTCCGATTTCCGAGACGAAGATCCCCAAGTGGTATACGAATGGATCAAAACCGTGAGCACCTATACTCTTCGGGAAGTACACTGTGCAGATGTTTCATTTCTCAAAGCCCAGGTTGTGGTAAACTACGCCGGCTGCGAATTATGTTATCATCAGATACCGCACGCACACACACTCCATGTTGATAACTGCTGCTGTAAGGCAGAGTTTGTGTTAACCCATGCAGATAATGATTTTAATGCACGGCTAAATAAGACGCGTCCCGGAATACTTACAATTATATTTTCTGAGGTTGATTACTTTGAAAGACATTTTCCCTTTTAATTTTGCAGCCCCTCCCCCCCCCCCCGAAAATATACAACATTTGGCTGAGTATTCACTTAGCCAGCCATAAATGACCCCCCCCCCTAAAAAGCCAAAATTGTTCTTGTACCATAAAAAGGAGATATCAAGGCATCGCTATAATAAGCCTTGGCTGCCGAGTCAACCATGGTGCTCCGAACCTGTACGAAGATGCTTAAGTACGTGGACTTCAAGGGAGTGAGTCTCAAGTAGCAGATTACTGATGACGAAAATGCGCTGTTGGTTTTCGAGGATGGTATATCATGATATTTTATTGATTAGGATTTAGTAACTACATGTACATGGAAAACCAAAAATGCACTCGCGGGATTCGAACCTCCGACCTGGGGGTGTGACAAGTCAAGCAATCACCTTAATTGGACACTCAGTCGGCTTACCACAATCCGCGTCTTAAGAATTTGTTTCGCCTTGCATTTTGAAGAAGAAAGGATGACAGCCTTTATTAGACGATATCGTCACGGCTGAGTGGGCATTGATCTTTATGGACTTCAGAAGGGATCGTTACACTAGACAGCGAGAATTCGCTGGGACGCGGACCCGTACCAGCCCCCCCCCCCCTCCCGCCGGTCCGCGTGTGTACTCGCCATAAATTATCGACTCCTTGTTGTGGCCGCGGGCGAAAAGGGGACAATAGAGGGCGCTTCGCTACCAAGATGACCGTTTTAGCCAATTTTCGGCTAACTTTGACAGAATTTTTTTTTTAAAAACGAGTTTGACAGAAAATTTGACAGAATGGATTTTTTGGGCAGATTTCTGGCAGAATTCTGCAAAAATGGTTATTTGACAGAAAACAGCAAATTTGAACCAAAAAGTGTACATTTGTTTTAAAAAGCTTCAATACTTTCAAACAAACCCTTGCATAATGGGACAGGTTGGCTGGTCTAGGGGCTGAGGTCACTAGTAGTAGTAAACCATGGAGGAAGGAATGGACTTCGTCATGGCCGCAGATCCGTGTTTTGCCCAAAATTTACCAATAATTTCACACCACCTTTATGTGACTAGATTGTTTATTATGTAATTTGAATCTTAATTAAGGCAATACTACCAATCTGCATGTGATTTTAAGTGTTTATATTGTATTTCGAGTAATTCTGGGGAATTTGGCAGATTTTTGATAAATCTGACAGATTTTTTATTTGCATTTAGCAGAATTTGGCTCTGACCTTACGGTCACCCTGTATACTACAGTACATAATATGTAGAAAATCGTGTAACTTGGATGCTTGTTGAGTCCATGGAGGTAGAATTGGTGAATCGCACGCTGCGAAATGGCTAATTTTGGTGCTGATGGTGATACAAGGGGGCGGGGGAAGATAACTAAGAAGAAGAAAAAGATTCAGGTTTCTGAAGGATCGGGAGAGCAGGCTGACACGGAATGTGAACGTGAGAATACAGTTATCAATTTATCACAGGCCTAGGCATGCTAGGCCGGCCAGCATGCGCTATGCCGCCCCAGGCAACGTGGAGAAGTTGTTAAGTTAAAGGGGTACTGCTGACTGCGTCCTGAAATCCACGAAAATGTTATGCTTTGGATTGTTTACTTATCCTTTTTAAACATCTGATTGAAAGGAAACCAACCTAGTGAAAATGAAATGTCTTAATACCGAGAAAAGACAAAAAAAAGGGTAGCTGGAGTTACCCAGCTCTGAGTTTTATCATTGGGTTGTCATCTAGAGCCGGAGCTCATTTTTCTCGAAAACGATAGTATAGTAAAAAAAATTTGGAAAATGTTGAATTTTGTCCCCGTTACACACTAATTGCAACTGCAACTCACCCCAAACTTGCCTGGAATAACCATTACACAGGTCCTTGAAGTAAAAAACGATCCACGATGAAGATTCAGCCTACAATTGCAGTGAAAACAGGAAGAATAACCGCTAACCTGACAACCTTGCGTGCATAGCCAGGATCGCCGATGGTTTGTGCATAAAAAAAATTTGTGTACGATTGAATGGCGGTCGGTTACCGGTACCAGGCTGTCAACTAGTCGTTTTTGCCGGCTGGCGATTGGCTGTTGGCGCATGACGTCGTGCGGAAGCGTAACACCCGATGACTGTTTCATGTACTCATATTAAGTTTACCACTCGCATCACAGCTGCGGTACTGGAACCGCAACCGATAGTGCATGAAACAGTCATCGGGTGCGCTTCCGCACGACGTCATGCGCCAACAGCCAATCGCCAGCCGGCAAAAACGACTAGTTGACAGCCTGGTACCGGTAACCGACCGCCATTCAATCGTACACAAATTTTTTTTATGCACAAACCATCGGCGATCCTGGCTATGCACGCAAGGTTGTCAGGAAAGCGGTTTTTCTTCCTGTTTTCACTGCAATTGTAGGCTGAATCTTCATCGTGGATCGTTTTTTACTTCAAGGACCTGTGTAATGGTTATTCCAGGCAAGTTTGGGGTGAGTTGCAGTTGCAATTAGTGTGTAACGGGGACAAAATTCAACATTTTCCAATTTTTTTTTACTATACTATCGTTTTCGAGAAAAATGAGCTCCGGCTCTAGATGACAACCCAATGATAAAACTCAGAGCTGGGTAACTCCAGCTAAAAAAAGGGTTGTTTACTTTAACATCGGATACGACGGATCGGAGTAGGCCCTGCGCATAAGTGTTTCCTGTTGTCGTGGTCGTTTCCATTCAATGGGAAAGATTTCCATATATTATCTGGCCATCACTTGTCACCCTGGTCAAGTTGAGTAGTTCTAATTGGTCAGGTACATTTGACTAGATTGATTTTCCCTGGTTATTAATATTATTAACCAGGTACAACACGTAAGTATCTTCCATATCAAGTGAAAAAGGTCAACATTTTGATCTCCTGAAACATGTCAAAACAACTTTTCCACATAATATTATGCTGCTATCACCTTGGAGGAAGTTAGTCCAAGTAACTAGGACTCTACGGATCGCCCGACCATGCCCAAATGTTTAAAAAGCAATCCGTAGAGTCTTAGTTACTCAGACTAGGAGGAAGTCCAGTTTATGGGGCTAGGCCTAATAGCCCCATTCTGTGGCCAAGATACTGGACTCCCTCTGTATCCAGTAAGCAGCATCTTATTCTTGGCCGCATAATGGGGCCAATGCTTCTATTCTCGGATCCAGCGTGATGTCATTTCCGGTTGCTGACCTTAACAATGACCTACGGACCTATGCGGTGGATGAAAACAAAATTCGCTGCCTCGTTGACTTTGTGTGTATGAGTGCGTGCTGAGGTGCGTCTGGTTGCTACAGTGTGCCGTTGTTTGCACCTGCAGCATTGGATTAGCAATGCGTCACTTCCGGTCAAAGTACCCGGATGTTCGGATCCGAGAATTACTATTACTTTTTTAGTAGGCCTACATATAGCTTGAAATTTTCAGCTTTCTAGGCTCATGACATGGGGAGATTTCCTGGCGAATCTCCCCATGTTATGAGCCTAGCAAGCTGGAAATTACAAGCTAGCCGACTAGTACATGTAGGTACATTGTTAATTGATCATTGATGATGACACCATGCTATACAATATATCAATATCAATTATATAGCAAGCATGGAAAAAATAAACATTGGTTAACTTATCATGAGGATGATGTTACATGACACTTTTGGTTCAAGACTAGGACTTTTTTTAATACCATGCCGTTTTAACATTTGGTCATCTCTTTTCACTCAAATGTATCGCTGCAGTCATGGCAGTCCACGTCCCTTCAAAGTCACCGTCGACACCTCTACAGGGCAGCGCCAGGATTATCAAAGACCACAGCGCCGACTGGCACAACTACATTGATAAGTGGGACGGGTTGAACGACAAGGGCTTGGCGGTGGTGAACAAGATAGTGACCGCCAAACTACAGGCCCAGTGAGTGCTAAGGAAGGCACTTGGCTAACTCGTTTGGTTGTAGACAGATCCAGAGTGCCATTTGTTGGGGGGGGGGGGGGTAGACCACCTTTTCTGGGGGCTTGGCAGCCCCCGCTTGCCAGTTTCAGTTGGATACATTTTCTGCCCCCCCCCCCACCCCATTCGTAATGGCCTTCTTTCATTCGCGCATGAAATCGAGAAGGATAAATGTTACCATATGAATAGTCTAGGGGCTAGACGTTGTTATAATAATAATAATAATAATATTGGCTTCTTGTATAGCGCTCATGTCCGTCATGAAGTGATGCTCCTGGCGCTTTTATTATTACCCTGGCTTTAGCACGGCTGCCATTACGGCGCTCCAGCATTGAAGGAATTTCTTCCTACCAATATGGTTTGATACGCGAAAACCCACCGCCGCGTAGCCGATAACCTGCCACCGCGAGAGGGCGTTATCACGACCAACCAATATCATCCATAAACTGTCAGTAACAACGTCTAGGCCAATTCGTATAGGTTGTGTAATGCGTGCGCACCTGTTTGGCCTAATACATGCTGCGTGCATTCAAAAAATTTCATAGTAGTTCCGAAGCAAACTCTCTATTTTTTCAAGTAATATAAATGATGCAGCACGACTTTTGTGCAACTTCATTGGTCAGCTCTTTTGTTGTGTGTAGTATGTTTGGGACTGAAAATGGACAGTAATTGCCTGAAGAAGTCGCGTACATATATGCGCACTAGTTGCCCCCATTTTTCAGGGGAAGATTTTAGGAATTGGCCTAGATGTTGTTACTGACGGTTCATGGATGATATTGGTTGGTTGTGATGACGCTGCCTTCTTTGGTGGCAGGTTATCACGTATCAAACCATAACGACGTCTAGCCCCTAGACTATCATACATGTATGAAGGGTTTCAAAGATAACAACTTGCAGATAATAAGGGTTTTTCAGTTTGTATAATGGGTATTTTATCTCATCCTTATTTGCAGGGAGTCCTCAGAAGTTGCTTCCATGACTGACAAGGTCACAAACATGGAGACTGATTCCCAAGGCACTACAATGACACACATGCCAGATGGAATGGAGGAACTCTGCGCTGAACTGACAGGCATCTATAATAAAATGGTAGGGTCTCGCTACAGCATCCTTAATTGCACTTAAAGGCATTTAATCATTTGCTATTCATGCATTTTGTTCGTCTCATATAATAACACCACTGAAAATCTAAAGAAGAATGTTCAAAACCTCACCTGTTGAAATTTCAGCTCGGAGAATATTATGCTTTTTGAGAAAACAGTGAAAGACCATGCAAAACCTTTCGATCATGAAACACCATTTCATCATTAGAACTCTTTATTTCCAAAAGTCAGTCAAGTGACTGACCATTGGAAATCATCTACATTTCTTTATTTCTTCTAAATCAGGCATGCAACTTTTCCTCGGATCAGCTGATTTCCTCGTGTTTCATTTCACACTGATGCCATTGAAAATTGAAAAACACTAAAAGTCTTGTAAAGAGTGGAATTTCCTTGTTTTGTGTTAAATCCAAGTTGCATGCCTGCTAGCAGCAGAATAATTTCACGGGGTGTTTAGTACCAGAACGATATTTAATCCAAGCTAGCATTTTGATAATAATTCAATTTTGGGGGGGGATAAATGCAAATGATCCTATTAAGCCTTGAGGGCCACGTGCCCCTAAAGTAAATCATATCGGCCTCTAAACTACATGCAATTCGGTGTCCAATAAAAAAACCCTGGTTGATCTCTTTTCTGTCATATGAAAAAAGTTTGACCTGATTTTGGACAACAATCTGAGTTGCTATGAACTGATTTTAGTTAAGTGCAGTGTGATATGTGCACACAGACATGCTCTGGTCCATGATGTACCAATGACAATTTTGAATTTTGGAAATGGTGCAATTTGTCATGTTGAGCAAAGCATTGTTGAACATTGTCGAGCAAATGTCCGGACGTTTGTCATGTGCTAACTCTGCCATACTTGTAATTCAAAGCAGGGTGTATTGGAAAATATTAAGATGCTCCCCCTAGACATGCATTTTTTTCCTCGGATCTGCTGATTTCGTCGTTTTTTACTTCTCTTCAATGCCGTTACAAATTTTAAAATACTGCACAAATGTCTTGTGTGGTTTGGAGTTGCCTCGTTTTTTTTCTTCAAAATTCCCAGTTGCATGCATGTCCCTCTTGTTGTTAACAAGAGACTTATTATGTACTGGGTCTGCATATGAACCACAAAGAGGTTCAGTTATTAACCAAACTTGTTTGCTTGACGTGTTCCCTAACTCATTTCTTGTAAAAAAATTACAAAAAGCTTACTTTGATGATTGTCTCCACTTTTGTTTCCGTAGGAGAAACTTGTGAATAAGATGGCCGCTATCACCAAGCATCTACAAGGCGTCAGTGAAATGGAGAAAAGTCTTTCCAGGAGTGACGAAGATGAACAGCCGATCTTCCAAACGTGGCCAGTCCACCTCTTCTGTAAGTTACCCAGTATTCTTTCTTGTTCAAGCATTTCCGAGATAATGAGATAATCTTAATGTGCAAGAACTGAAAGACCCCTAACAGATTAAAATTGCCAGAAAACCTTTTCGATGAGCCAGTTGTGGGCAGAAGTATGCCAAGCACAAGCAATGCCGAGATCGTCAATGAGTAAACAGCCACAGTTTCTTCACACGAAAGTGTATTTTGGATGAGTTTGAAGAAGTTTCAAGTACCAACAGACAGCTTCTTGTTTTCAAAAACCAAAACTGCCAATCAGGAAATATTGCTCAGCACTTAGGATCAAGTATTGATTACCAACCAAGCACTTTACTAAAGAATTGTTGAACTATCGCACGGGGATAGTGCCCACGCGTGTACATTGTTCTAGCTAAGTATGAAAAAATCCAAGCATATGGCATGGTTTTGCCAAGCTAACTGATGCATAACTCGAAGAAAGTTGGTGAATACATATATGTATAAGGTATAGTAAAACAAACATAACATGGTTTATTTTGGTGGATAGTCGATATTAGTTCCCCTCGGTATTGGGAGTTGACAAGCTAGTTCCGTCGCATTCACCTCGAGAAGTGATTTGCAACTACCAATACCTCCAGCCAGGAGCTTATATCAACTATCCACCCTGAAACCATGTGACATTTGAAAACAATTTCATGACATATTGAATCAGCAAATATTTGTTTTTGCGTAGCAAATTTCTGCTCTGAGCAGCCCAATAAAATTGGCCTTTGGTTCCAAGTCGGTGGGTCACAAATGAGTGGAATGAATGAATTGTATCAACAATGACTGAAAACACATTATTTTCTTTGTTCAGGGGAAACATCTTCTCGTCTGGGGAATATGTACAGCAAGGAACTGTCTCTCAAGAAGGCCATCCTGGGGGATGTAGCTCATGCTAGCAGCCGCGATGTGCTCATGACTTATACCTCTGCCTGGCTGCATCAGCCGTACATAGACAACGATGCGACAATCCTTCTGGAGAGCATGCTAGGGGAAACAGGCCATAGGTGACGGGTCTACTGTCGACAGTGTGCATGAACATGTAGATTGCACTGTGAGACCACTCACAGGAGCAGTGTACGGGACACACTGTATCGGTGCACTGGTTTACATGAATATTACGCAAAGTATGCACCATAGTGGCCGCATGAGGTCGCTGTTCGCGCTGTATTTTTACACGCACTGCGAAGCAATCAGTCAGCGGCCGGCTGACGAACGCCTTGACCAAGGCTATTGACCGTCATATTGGTCCTGCAGTCCCTTGGCCATCAGAGTTAAGCCTACCGGATTGCTGGAAGATTACACTTGCATTGTTTGAACAGTAGCTTACTGCTGCATGGATTGTGAACCTCTTGGCAAAATTTGCTTGGTGAAACAAAAAATCAGAGCAGATCTGTTGAATGGAAAGAAGCATTGTAGTGCCCATTTATAGGGCTAATGGGCTTGGTGCATAAACAAGAGAGGGCACGCAAGAGAGGGCACGCATACTGAAATTTGTATCCTTGTGGAGACATTTCTTTGTTCTCGTGTAGTAAAGTTTTCGAGTTTGAAAGTGTAGTTTCAGAATGCTCTTATTTTAACCAGAAATAATTTCCTTGGCTGAAATTCGGACTTAATATCCCTTTTCTAAAACTCTCCCATTTGCGACCAACCCACCCTGGAAATTCCTAGTTTTTGAGTAAAATCCGTATATCTATTTCGTGAAAACCTTGTTTTGCCCTGTATACAATCTTTTGTTCCCTATTGTGTTCCTGTCTCCAGAGGGCACGGTGTATCAGATCAGCCCAGTGGATGGGACACACTGCGTACGCACACTGGTTTGCGCGCATACTATTTTTGAATGTGCACAAAGCCATAACATCTCTACATGCGAGAATCAAGCGTCTTCGGCAATGTGTTTGGTCTCTCCCAATGGTCTCCCCAACACTCCCAGTCTTACTGTTGAGAGGATACTTGCGCACTATGGGGCATGGACCCTATAGTAGCATCATGCCCCTTGCTCACTGGCATTGTTGGGTCATACCGTCAGTCCATGTTGCATGTAGTATTTCTAGATTGTAGGTTTCAGTCTCATTCTCATTAAATTTTGACGAACATTCCTAGAGGGCACCAAGCTAACAGTGTGAAGGACACCCTTAACCTCATACCACAAGAGGGCGCAAGTCAAAACTTATTAACAAACATTTTGCTTTCAACAGAAAAACCTTGCTTTTGAGTCTAGAAAAATGAAGATGTATTTTTCACAGTTTTCTTAGAGTATATCTACCAATATGAAACTTTGACAGGTTGGTTATTTGATAACCTGCTTCAAAGTTCAGATTTATTGTATTGTTCGTTGGCTACAGCTTTTGCAAATGGTGTCCAATACCTTTTAAATTGTGAGATATTTCAAAAACTCCAAAGAAAATAAATGCACAAATATGACTTGAAAAAGTTTGTTGGAATGAGTACTCTTGTGTGATTGTTTTTTTTTTTTTTTTTTTTTTTTTAACTAATTAAAGTATGGTTCTCACAATAGGTAATTAACTTTTGTGCTTTTCCCATACAACAGTCTTCTTGAAGCATTTGTCAGACAGGGCATGCATGTGTTAAATTCCCATTCCCCTGCTACTGTGTCAGATTTGAACCACTCAGTGGACTAGGAAAGTTTAATGGTGAAGTAGTACAATGTGTGCACTAAAACTTCTTCGAGACTCCTACCGCATAATCGCAAATCGTAATTTGTTTTTTATTACCCAATAGCAAGTTTCATAATCGTTTCATTATTGCATTTTTATCAATTCACAATATTAGGCTGTAATGGCCTTTAAGATGTTTCTGAGAGTGTCTCATACCCACCCCCCCCCCCACACACACACAAAATCCACGAAGTAACATTCTTCAGATTAAAAATACATTAAGTGAATAGCAGACAATGTTCTGTTGATGTAACTTGTTTAATGACATATTCAACACAAGATGTCATTGCAAGACAACCTGATCTAAACCGCTGCAATAGATTTTGTCAAATGCAGATTTACAAACACATTTATCTACAAGACTGCTTGACCACATGATCAGTTTTGAGAACAAAACGTTTGTTCAACAGCAAACAAACTCCCTTATAATACATGTCATACTCACAACTACTTGAAGCAGGATTGGTGTCATACTTAGAAATGAGTTCACATTCCTGAATAAATGGCAATAATTTTACAAAGCTTCAATTTAAGTTATAATATTTCAACAATTCAGTCACATTACTCATGTTTTTATTGATCATATTCTTATGAAATGTAATCATTGCATTTTAAATTTTAGGACTCGAAAAGAATACATGTATTAGCATTTCATTACAATCATTACGAATCAAACTGTGTAATTACGACAGCATAAAAGAACCAAGAACTTGGCCTGTGCCAAGATTGGATAAATATGTCATTCTGGCGACGCACTCTGTTTACAGGTATGTTTTCCTATGGGAGCCACATGGGGATAAGCTTCAAACAAGCTCCCATACAAAAGCCCACATGTAAACGAAGCGCAACGTCATTATGACTATTGTATGTAGAGTGGAACCACACAGGTTTCAAATATCACATTCAATGCCCAGTATCACAATAAATATCAACTTTGTTAACACAATTCTCACAAAAGTGTGAGCTTGTGGTCGGAGAAAACGTCTCAGTTTCACAAATGACTGGTGCTACCTGGTGGTGTGCATTTACGGTTAATGCGGGAACCAGGTACCCTACTGAAGTAAAACACGGGTACCCGGATACCCATAACGGACACCCAACCCCAAAATTCAAATCGCGGAAGCTGTCTGAAGGGTTTCAGGTCTTTTACTTTAATGTGTAAACCAACTTTTGCGAGTGTCATCTAACGCACATTAACGTGAAATCAGTTTTGGTTTTCCATTATTAGCCAGGTTTTCATATTGAAAATTCCCCACAAATAGCATTCAAAACCTTTCTTTTTCATTGTCTGAGAAGTTACTAAATAATATGTAAAGTTGGTTACGGGTACCCAATCCCATAATCTGGAACCGGTTCCTGACATCAGTGGTCGGGTACTCGGGTACCCAGTTCAGATGCACAGCCCTAGTGGTACCCAAAAAGCTGCAGATGCTAATAACTCACAATGCAACCTTAACAAAACGTCTAGGTTTAGAGGTCAGATGAAAGCAAACTACTCTTGAATAGCAGTGATCAATCATCACAAGAAATGTACATGACATAATTTATACATAATAATGGTACATACATCATGGAGCACACATTTGAGCTTCGAAGCCATGCATACAAAATAACCACTACCACAAATTTGTACATATTCCAGTTAAAATAAGAATCCAACACATAAGTGTTTCAGATGTATGGACATGCACAATAGTTTTGTTAACCTTATCAGTCCCATATCTTGGATATTTTTAGTTCATGATCTCATGTGCCTTGGGCCTGTTCTAAACACAATGCCACTGCTGAACTAAATTGAATTGAGCTCTGCAAACGCTCAGGTATGGCAAGGCATTTGCTCTAAATGCCGAGCTTCATTAGTCTATGTATCCAGAGTGGCCTGCCATTGTTCAAATTATTTTCAAGCAGTTTAATGGACTTTTTACACCATCAAGTCTTCGCGCCACATTCACTCCCTGTGATGAGGATGCGAGGAAGGTCATTGTGAGCATGCGCATTCCTAAACCATGTGCCCCAACTTCGAATTGAATTGACTTATATATAAATATTGCACACTCTGCTTACAAATGTCAAAATCACTATAAGTAAAGTGATTTGGTTTTAGACTAGGACTACATGTATACTGATTTTAACTGCTTCACAGAAAGTGGCACAAAATGGGCTTCTTGGCTTTGCCGTTATTCAAACATACATGTATCTTTGGATTTACAAAAGCAATCTCAATGAAACAAATGGTATTCTCAAGCTAAATCTATTACCTTGAAGATGGTGCAAACATCCACAGAAATTTTGGTTGTAAATTAGCAAAAATGGAGGGGTTTACATGCACGATTTTTTCAGAACGCCCTGTATATCCTATGCTTACCTGTAGGGAGTCCAAGTGCAGTCAATGGTATTTTGCAATGAATGTGACAGTTTGAGGTTCACTGAGTTTAATCTATAGGTGTTCTTTTACGGGTATTTTTGGAACCTTGTACCCGTTGCCTTTATGGTCAGGTACTTGCAGAACCGTGGCACACACCTCACGGCCGCATCACACATGACACACTCAATGCAGCTGGTTATCCCATACTAATGAGGATCTCCTAGTATTCCCTTCTTTTATTCCTATTGTTTGTACTTTTTCTGCCAGACGCAACACATTGCATCATGTGGAAAAGAAATGGTGCACTTGGATGCATTCAGCTACCAACACCAGTGCATGAAAGGCCAGCTCTGAAACAATGAGAGCTAAGTCCCATTGAACATGCCACAGTTGTATCCTTCTGCGTGCGGTGACCACCGACTCTGAGGCAGTGTGGCCTTGAGACTTTTCCCCTGATGGATCTTGCTACATTTGGCAGGCTTGTCACTTAGTCAAGTGTCGCATGTTGATACGTTTGGCAAGGTTCTAGCAAACATACCCTGGGTTAGGGATAAGGTTTATCAATGAAAACCTCCTGTGGACTTGGCTCAGGTCCTCAGGTAGTCATCGCACACACTTTATTGTCCAAAGTCCTCAGTCATAAAGGATAATAAGACCTCCATCGCCTGTCTCCCTACACACACTACATGTACATAAACCGGCTTACTGAAACCAGTATTGAATTTTCATTTGTTGAAATTGCAAACTAGTGTACAATGACATTTTGAGTATGCTACTTAAAAAAGTTAAGCTACCCCGAGGTCAAGTCACTAGTGAGTCTACACAGCAAGTAAGCCTCAAAACAAAGTATTTCTTAGAAACAAAGTTTCTTCCTTTTTTGTGCGACACAAGCTAAAGAAAACTGGAACATCCCTCAATTTGCTCTAAGATCTCTGATTGTAACCGTTTTCACTCACTAGCGGTCTTTTTGGTTTATGAATAGCCTGCCCATTTAACTGATCAGAGAGTCCCCCCCCCCCCATTCTATCACCATTGTAGCACTGGAGTGTTTTTGTGAAGGCCTAGTAGTTATTGAATCCCGTAAGTTATACCCAATCGTTGTGAAGGGCATCGCATGCGGCACCTCATTTGTCACTTTTTGTTAGCATGACGCAAGGGACGCGACGGTCAGGGCCAAGTGGAGAGGAGCCATAGGGAGAAAGAAGGCCAACCCAGAACAGACTGGGCAACGGCCTCAAAACCGATGATGATGATGATGATAACTGACTAGACTGAGAACTTCCAGTGAAATGAGATAACTCTTATTCAGTTTAAAAAAACAATAAATAGGGTCACCAGATTTTGAAATCTTCGCCTTCTCCCATCACTGGCCTGAAAACTAGAGGGAGGGGGTTTCAGGCGGCAAGCTGCCTCTACTTCTTCAAGTCAGATCCTTGTACAGGTTGACCTCTCACCCCTGCCCTGCTTCCATTGATAACAGCTCCTGTACCGTCTCAATGCTCATTCCCTCCGGTGTGTGGATCTGCATAGCCGTGCCGTCAGGTCGCTGGACCAGGAACGTTCCGTCCTGCATCTGCATGATGGTGCTGCCCTCGGGGACCACTACCGATGTCTCCTGCTGAGGGGCGGGGTCTGGTGGTTCCACCTGCCGATTCAAAAAGACTAAATTGTAAAACTGCTTCATGCCGGGACAGCTTAAGGATGTTCCATTTGGACTGCTGCTTTTCCCCTGATTTCATAGACTTAATAGTAATCATGATCATTTGGGAGGCTACTCATCCTTGCTTGCAGCTGAGAGGCTGAATTGCGAAGGACGCGGCTACAACGTGGGCGAGCCGCTGGCATGTAAAGCGCCTTTGGCAGCCAGCCATACGACTAATATATCTGCATCTGTATCTGTTAGTTTCTATACAAACGCCTGGTGTGGCTATCGCATACAGCCTCAAGGTGTATGTATGAGGATAACTGCCAGAAACACCAGGGCGAACCTCTTCTCTTAGCAATAAGTGTTTGCTGGGTTCTTTTACGTGCATTTATACAACACAAGGGACCTACGGCTTAACGTCCCATCCGAAGGACGAAGCAATAATGGTTAAAAGCCTTGCTTAAGGGCACAAGTGTCCGGGCCCGGGCTTGAACCCACGCCACTGTTGCCTCTGAAACACCAGAGCATGAGTCCAGTGTTCTTAACCGCTAGGCCGTCTTACCACGGAGCACAGCCAGAGATCGGAAGTGTTGGATTTTTTCAGAAGGAGGAGACCTGAGGGCCCGGAGAAAAACCCTCGTAGCACAGGACAGAACCAACGCACAACTCTACTCACAGTCACATATGGTCCAAGCCGGGTACGAACCAGGACCACAGTGGTGAGAGGCGAGCACTTAACACACTAGCCACCCATGCCACCCCAGCGCTGCGATGCATGAGTTACCATGAATTTCATGAAATCAAGTGCAAGTCACAAATGTGACCCGCTCTGCAAAAATGAGTCTGATGTCGCATAATTTGAATTCAAGCTTTTGCCATTTTGAAATGGAAACATTAAAAATTTGCTCAAAATTTGAATTTTTTGTTTTCGTTTTATTTTGGTTGTTTGATAGTTTTAGTTCAAATATCTTACACAGAAATGTAAATATTGTAAGAAAAATAAAAAAAAAATATGAATCTTTGGTGCTTTTCTTGGTTAGTTACAGTGTATTTGTCATTTTTCAAAGCCTTTTTTCTCCATTGAGACACTTTTAGCTTTGCAAAAACTTGACAGAATGAAACAAGCACAACAATGCAACCAAATGTCCTAGAGAGGTCCATGATATACCAAATGAAAGCTTATTTCATTCCCATTTTATTAATGTAGTTAACTCAAAATGTCAGTTTTGTCACAACAGACTCATTTTTGCAGAGCGGGTCACAAATATCCTGCACTCAATAGTAAATTAGGTATAGCTGGTAATAAGCAAAGCTCACTCAAAATGTTCCCCACCATGGAAGTATAGACAACTGGAAATACGCTCAAGAAGCGTTTCTATGCCCACCGGTCAACGGTCAACACCAAGAAACTAGACACCCCTGTTGGTCATCACTTCAACCTGCCTAACCACTCCATTTCTGATATGATTTTGCAGGGCATTGAATCTCTTGGCCATCGCAAGGACTCAGTTCGCCTCAGCAGACAGAAAGTGTGGATGAACCGTCTTCGAACTATTCAACCACATGGTCTCAACATCCAACTTGGGAATGATTAATCCTTTTCTTCCTCCATTGTCTTCTGTTACAGATAATCCACCTGGTCTTCCTTGTTTGTGTTTACCCATCTTCCCCCATCTTTCATCCCTTTCCACCTCCATACTGTTCCCCCCCCCCCCATCATCATCACTCTCACACTCTTTTGTCCGTTCCCACTCCCTGTGACCTTTGATCCTTCCCCTTTCTGGTCCCTCCCCTGTTTACACCAGACCCCTTGTGGTTTGCCATCTCCCTTTGTTTCTTTGTTCTCTCATCCACCCTCCCCTGCATCTTTCCACACCTTTCCCACCTAATCCTCCTTTTGTGTTTCTTCTTTCATCCCTGCATGTTTGTGTGCACCCCCATGTTAATGTATGTACCTCTGTCATTTCTGTTTTAGCCTCTGAAGAAGAACTTGCTAAGTTCGCTACGTCAGGCCACATTTATTTTTAGATATTTACAACTGGAAATGCTCAAATTAAGTTTAAGTTCTTAACACGTTGACTGCCGACTACGAGTATACTCGTAGTCACAGATGTACCGGATTCTGCCACTACGAGTTTACTCGTAGAAAACGAAAGGTTTTTGTATTGTAAATTAAATACACTGGCATCACTGATAACGCAACAAAAACGCTGCTGGCAATGCTGAGGGCATACATCTATAAAATGTTTATGTCAACATTATTTGTTTTCGTGGTTTTTTTTCTGGTCAGAAATTGGCAACATTTTAAATGTCGTGTGCCACCTTGTGTACTTTATTTTCAATCAAGAGTGCAAAAGAAATTCTTATACAGCCAATACTTTGCATTTAGACTTGTGGCTTTTCAAAAAGGTTTGATCACATTGGTCTATCCGCCTGGGGGGTGGGGGGTGGGGGCAGGAGGGGAACTTGCCTTGCCTCTGGGGACATTTTGCCCTTTTTCAGAAAATGAAAGTGAAAAGTGAAGGCCCCCCCCCAAAAAAAAAACCCACAAAAATAACAATGAGAACAACTTATCCTTACCCAAAATCAGTTTGATTAATTTCTTATATTTCTTGACAGTTCTGATTCCTGATTGTATGATGCCACTTGAAACAACCGAGTCCGAAGAAATCGCTGGATCGCTTCTTCCATCAGACAAAGAATCACTACTTTCACCAGTTTGTGATTCATCTGAATCACTGTCATCCGTGGGCATTTCTGAAGTTTCATTTCCGTCAGATTCGTCAACAGAATTCATATCATCATCATCGCTAGCGCTGTCAGAATTCATCATGAGATATGCCACTCTGTCCGCACTGAGTTGCGCCATTTTGTAATAATGAATGTGGCTAGGATGGCTCAGTTCATGTAACATGCAATCCAATGCCAACGACAGTGAAAACTCTCGCAGAATGCCCTATATATTGCATAACTGTCAAGGAGAAGCAAAGAAGTTTGTTACCCCTTGCCAACCTACGAGTTATCTCGTAGTGACGCGGCACGAGATAACTCGTAGCTGGCATAGTGGAATAATCAACTCTATGCCTTTGCCAGCCTACGAGTTATCTTGTAGCTGGCAAACCGGAATAATCAATTCTATGCCTTTGCCAGCCTACAAGTTATCTCCTAGATATTTTTTCCACATAGAGTAACTAGATATGAATGCACTACAACATATAGTCACCGAAAAAGGGCCTATAACCCTAACTCCCCAGGCCTTTTTGCTAGGATGCAGCCTCAATCCTGCAAAATCCTCCAATTGGCCTCATGGAAAAATAGCCTGTAGCCTCAATCCTGCAAATTCCTCCGTTATTTCTTGAATATGGTCCATGGAGGGGTGACCACTGCCTGAATCCTGCAAAATCCTCCGGCTATGTCTGTCAATAGGCTGAGGCAGAGGCAGAGGCAGTGACATCCTGGAGCAGTGCGGAGGATGTCAAGTATAATCAAGGACTAAATTTATGCACGGCTGAGCATAAACAAGGTCCGGCCCAAGACCTTGACACAGTGCGTACTCCAAAATCAGCAATGCACTTTTGCCATGTAACCTCAATCGGGCAAATTCCTCCAATTTGCAAAAAGGATTTTGGAGGATTCAGGGCGGTTAGGGTTAAGTATGTGGGCACGCTTGGCAAATGGGCACACCCCGTGAAATTACGCGTGGCAGTCAACGTGTTAAAGGGAATGTACCTGTACAACATTTACTTTTGCTGCAATTTTTAGAAATAAATGGATTTGGAGGATTAGTATGTCATAGCAAATATTGTTAAACTGACTTGTTGCATGTTTTGGGCTTGTAGATGTAGTCAGTGGGCTTGTGGTGGCCCATATGCAATTTCGGGTACACTCATTGAAACTCTCAGGATCACTAGAGGATACCTCAAGAAGTTCCAAACCACTTGATGCCATTTTTTTCTGACCCTTTTGTGGGCGTGGCCATGATTTTAAAAAGTGGTAGGCATCGCGCGAAAAAAATATGTAAAAAAATGTTACTTTTCTTTTTCGCATTTGGACAGTTCACCCAAGTGCTACATCACAAGGAAAAAAAATCCACAATTTTGCCTCTTTTGGGGGTGGGGCAACATTTTAAAAAGTGGGGGTCACATGTTGCTAACAGAAAATCCACCTGTAAAATGCAATCTTGAGGTTTTTTGTTTTTGTTTTTGTTTCAATCCATTATAATTTGCCAAGGAAAAAACGTTTACATGTCAACTCATAAATTCTTTGGCTCCCATTTGGGGGGCGTGTCACACTTTTTTCATTAAAAGGGGGCATACGTGTATTCCAAAAGGAAGCTTGTGCGAGCCCATATGGATTATTGCACATTCTTTCAAACTCTCAAAAACACCTCTGGACACCTCAACAAGCAATTTTCAGAAATAAATGGATTTGGAGGATTAGTATGTCATAGCAAATATTGTTAAACTGACTTGTTGCATGTTTTGGGCTTGTAGATGTAGTCAGTGGGCTTGTGGTGGCCCATATGCAATTTCGGGTACACTCTTTGAAACTCTCAGGATCACTAGAGGATACCTCAAGAAGTTCCAAACCACTTGATGCCATTTTTTTCTGACCCTTTTGTGGGCGTGGCCATGATTTTAAAAAGTGGGGGGCATCGCGCGCAAAAAATATGTAAAAAAATGTTACTTTTCTTTTTCGCATTTGGACAGTACACCCAAGTGCTACATCACAAGAAAAAAAAAATCCACAATTTTGCCTCTTTTGGGGGTGGGGCAACATTTTAAAAAGTGGGGGTCACATGTCGCTAACAGAAAATCGACCTGTAAAATGCAATCTTGAGGTTTTTTGTTTTTGTTTTTGTTTCAATCCATTATAATTTGCCAAGGGAAAAACGTTTACATGTCAACTCATAAATTCTTTGGCTCCCATTTGGGGGGCGTGTCACACTTTTGTCATTAAAAGGGGGCATACGTGTATTCCAAAAGGAAGCTTGTGCGAGCCCATATGGATTATTGCACATTCTTTCAAACTCTCAAAAACACCTCTGGACACCTCAACAAGTGCCAACCCCCGCGGTTTTGAGACATCATCTTTCATTGAAAAAAAAACTGTTTCATTTTGCCGACGTGCATGGCAACGGCGACACGCGCGCATACCAGAATTATTTTCTGTCATGTTTTATTTTCAATGAAATAGTTTTTAAAAAATGAATAACATAATATAATACATTTGCGGGGTGAATATACAAGAGAGGTCACCCACTGAAAAAAAGGCGCTCTCTCTTGCCCACAATATTTCAAAAAAGGCGTATATGGACCTCATAGGTAGCAGTCATCAAGGCAATACATTTGTCTTGCTGTGACATACCAGAAATAAACCTTTTAAGCACTCATTGTTACTGAATTAAAATAACGAAGGATGCCCTATAAGACGGCCGCTATACTCATAAAGTCTACCGATGAGGTCTAAGAAATACGAAGGGTGCTCAAGTTTAAGGAATAAGTCAATCTGGCATGAAATGTCATCATGGCCTACGTCAAAGTGAAAATGCACAAAACGCGGCTCCGTCCCATAAATTCAAAACTTTTATTTTTCGATTCATTGACATTCAACGGTTGTATTCAAAAATGCTATCAAAAGTTTGGAAAACACAACGACTATCCTCTATCAATAAAATCCTGTAAAAATATAGCTATGCAGTTTATCTAGTATATATTTTCCTGCTCAGTCTTGCAATTGACTTTGTATTTCGTTAATCTTTCAGAAATTTGAGATAATTAACACACTGTTATAATGCAACTCAAAATAATTATAATATACACGACTACATGTAATTGTCGCACAGATTTTTCTTATTATTCAGGGAATTATTGTAATTAAGGGAATTATTGTTGTTAATGTATTTTTACTCTGTTGGACGGTTTTTAATCAAATTTGGTATACTACTTTTAATTGGATAGTTGTATTTTTGGGAGACAGGTGTTTTTACCAATTTATCTGAATAAATAAAGTATTATTCCATCCTGTATGCTCATTGTCTCTGTCCCTTTGCCAGATTCATGCTATTGTGTCTCATGCAGTGCACATCACTGGAGTTCGTTTCATTCCCTTTAACGCGTTTCTATCATTCCGTTCCCCCTGTGAGCGTCCTTCGTTTGTCTTTTAAGGCCAAAAAAAAAGTCTCCGGTTTCTGGTATGGAGCTTGCCCAAAAAGTGGTGAGGCGACGCGGCTTTTTTTTCTTTTTTTTCTGATTTTTTTGCTTCAAATGTCGGCTGATGACTGCAAATGGTGCCCGACTAAACTTAGTGCAAATATATGGGAGTCCAGAGAGGCCATATAAAGCTTATTCTCGACCATAACCCAATGTAAAAACACGTTAAAATTGTGCAGCAGCAGGATTCCAGTCAAACCAGTGAGTTTGGCGGTTTTGAGGCATCATCTTTCATTGACAAATTTTTTTTCATTTTGCCGACGCGCATGACTACGGCGACGCGCGCGCATACCAGAAACTGGAGACTTTTTTTTTTTGGCCTTAACTCAAAACTCTGTTTTCCACATCAAATTATAAGGGATTGTAACAAATACAAAAACAAACAAAAA
This sequence comes from Patiria pectinifera, assembly GCA_029964075.1. Taxonomy (NCBI): domain Eukaryota; kingdom Metazoa; phylum Echinodermata; class Asteroidea; order Valvatida; family Asterinidae; genus Patiria; species Patiria pectinifera. The sequence goes on along the minus strand of CM057142.1, from coordinate 48,697,198 downwards.
AGCTCAAGATTGCCTGTTACAGGTCGATTTTCTGTTAGCAACGTGTGCCCCCACTTATTTAAAAGGTTGCCCCACCCCCAAAAGAGGCACAATTGTGGATTTTTTTTTCTTGTGATGTAGCACTTGAGTTAACTGTCCAGATGTGAAAAGAATTTTTTTTTTAAATAATTTTTTTACGCGCGAAGCCCCTCACTTTTTAAAATCATGGCCACGCCCACAAAAGGGTCAGAAAAAAACGGCATCAAGTGGTTTTGAACTTCTTGAGGTATCCTCTAGTGATCCTGAGAGTTTCAAAGAATGTACCCGAAATTGCATATGGGGGGTCATTTTCGACCGTAAGCCCACTGATTAATGCTGGAAAAACCAATCATGTTCTTGTAGTCCGGTTCCCTGACTCCACTTAAAATGAAACAGAGAAATTTATAGACTTTGGGAAATTGGAAGATCGAAGAATCAGTCTAGCAGGCTTGTACCCCTTCACAGGCGTGAAATCAATTGCAAAGAAAATATGGAATAACAAAATATGAAAAATTAGGAGCAGTTTTTGAAGAAAAAAAAAACAGTTTTGTGTTCGGATCTTCCAAGCAGACTCACACCCCATGAGGCACAGCTGTACCTTACTCAGGCCTGTAAAATCCTCCAGAACCTGAGTGAGGATTTTGTAGGATTACATAAGAATAGTTTATTGTTGGAGTATGTACATAAAGCCACTACTCTGATTTCTTACAAACAAGAATTTGAAATGACTCACCCTGATATCAGCAGAACCTGCAATGGAAGCCAGCTCCTCTGCTGCATGCACAAACTGTGTCCCAGCACTAGATGGTTCAGGTTGACCCTCACCATCCCAAGCCTGGGCCAGTTGCTCTGTGGGCCCAACCCCAGGGGTGTCTTGTGTAGACGTGACTTCTGTGTGAGGTGCTACTGCATCCACAGAAGACTGGGTTTCCGAGGATTGCCCAATTTCTTGTGGTCCGCTCTCATCTGCGCATTGTTCCTTGACAATTGGGGATTCCTCAGCTGCTGCCGCAGATAGCTCTTCAGAGTCCAGAGGGTTGAGGGATTGCTGTTCTTGAACCAGTGGGGCTAGGGTTTGCTGTTGTGGGTCTGCTTGTGTCACAGAGTTTGAGGGCTGGTTAGACGCCAGTGGAGTGTCTAATGGTGTCTCGTCAGAGTCCTGAATCTGGCCTGTTCGCTGCTCGTTACTTGTGTCGGTTGTAGAGCCCTACAAAAGAATAAAAACGTGCATTGATAATTTCTCAAGAAACACTTCTATGCACCTCAATAGAGTTCAAGTTTCCTTTGTGTTGGAACACAAAAGGCTCTTTCACACTAAAAGGGCTTTCACCCCAACTCCCTAGTGTCTTTTACTAAAGAACTGGACCAAGTCCGCCAAAATCCATCACGGACCCTGCTTCACATGCTGCATTAGGACCAAATCCGCTGAAATCCACAAGACCACCACTGCTATAGGTGGATTTTGATGGACATAGTACTCGTGGCTTGCCTACCGAAATCTCCAAAATGGGGGAATGGATTTTGATGGAACTTTAATGCCATACTCATTTACAAAATTTGAGTGTAGGGCATCACAACAATACTTGAAATGCGACACCAAATGATTAACTCCAGTATCAACTTCACTTCCTAAATAGCCATTTTGTCCAAGGTATTGGTGGATTGAAAATCGACGGGCAGGTTTTGAAGGATTTGCAGGATTGAGGGAGGTGGACACACAGGCCACTTTTACTTTACATACAATAATTGTAGTGCTTATATAGCGCTTTCCATCGTATCAACAATCTCAAAGCGCTTTACAATTATTACCCCATTCATCAGGCCACGAGACCACGTGGCAGCCAACATCAGCACACATTCGGTCCTCTACCCTCACAGGTACCCATTCATACTCCTGGGCGGAGAGAGGCAATTGTAGTGAAGTGTCTTGCCCAAGGGCAAAAACGCCATGTTCCTGGCAGGGTTTGGTCCCACGCACCATCGTACATGAGTCAAACACCATAACCACTGGACCTTGGCGTTCTACATGGGTCTTGATTCCCCTGGCTCTATGCCACAGTGCATTGGAGAAACCAAACCTACCATTTCTGGGTCTGACGAGCTTACAGAGGGTACATTCTCTCTGTGGGCCTGGGGAGCCCTAATCGTGGTAATGGAGGGCGACCCTTGTTCCGTTGTGACCTTCCCGTCGTGGACATGAACTGTGATGGACTGCGGGTCAGGGAGTGGGCCCGGCTTGGGTATAGGCCTCAGCTGGGAACTGGGTTGGTCTTGAGCAGGCTTGTTGGTCATATCCTAGAATAGATGTTTAGGCAGGAGAGTTTTAGGATTAACCCTGCCATGCACTTTTATGTGCAACCATTTACCAAAATCCCAATAAATTGGCTGGTTTTGACTGATTTCAATGCATTATTCTGTGCAGACATTTTAATCGTTTTGACTGGGAAAAAAAGAAGGTGGGGGCTGGGGGGGGGGGCGGTTCAGTTATTTGGAGGAAGAAATGACAAACGGTTGAGCTTATTTACTTGAATATCAAGGATGGAGAATTTGAAGCATTTTCTTTTAATCTTTCTTGCAATTATTAAATCTAAAGATTCCAGATCTACATTACTTTACACCAGATAACTTTCATACCTACACATTTCTAATTAAGGGGATAATAATTTCATAAAGTCTGTGGGGGCAGACCGTGTGTTGATCTTGAATTGGCCGTTGTGCAAAGCCTATTGTTGTACAATTTATGCTTCAGTGCACACCCCGGAGTAATGAAACATATGAGCTTTGGGCAAGAAATATCATACAAATACTGTTGAAATGACTCTTGCGAATCAGTATTTGTGGCGTTTGGCTGTGTATCAGAAGTTGGCTGGAAAATTTTGCCTTTTGCAAAAATCGAAGTGGGTAAACAACTGCTACATCATACTTTCATGTTCATAGATACCTTTTCGGTCAATATCTGACAATAAAAAATTCAAAGAGTTGACGCAGTTGTCAAATCTCTTTTATAATCAAATGTTGTATTGCTTTCTCTGTTCAGGCCTTTTCTTTGGGGCACACGGCGTGGTACATACTGTTCCGAGCGCCTGAATGTGGCACAGACCACAAGGCTCTGCGAACGCTTCAAACACTTCTCAGCAGTGCTTAAACGGTGAATTCAAACCACCAAGGTGAAGGGCTCTCGACCAAATGATGTTAAGAATAGTTAAACAGGTCCCACAGATTCAGGAATGCAAAGTTATGGCTTCTCAAGCATGTTTTATAGTTACCTGGTCTTGAGATTGCACTTTTCGTATCTTGATGGGTGTTGCATCATCAGTGATTTCATCTTTCGTGATCACATCAGACGTTCTCTTAAGCAGGCTTGAAACACTAAACCATGGAGAATCAAGGAGAAATTGAGTCAGTCTTAACCTCAGCAGACTAATGTATTACATGACATGCCATTAATACAGTTGGGATGTAAATCAGTAATTCATTTGTGATGTTGACATCTTCACTCAAAAAAAAATAATAATATGGGTAAACGTCAACATAAATTTGATAAATTTGGAGTGGGAGGGGGATGTTGGGGGTGTTGGAGGGGGACAGGGGTGTTGGAGGGGGAGGGGGTGTTGGAGGGGAGGAGGTGTTGGGGAGGGGGGTTGGAGGGGGACAGGGGTGTTGGAGGGGGATGTTGGAGGGGATGTTGGAGGGAGGGTGTTGGAGTGGGACGGGGTGTTGGAGGAGGGTGTTGGAGTGGGAGGGGGTGTTGGAATGGGAGGGGTGTTGGAGGGGACGGGGTGTTGGAGGGGGACGAGGGTGTTGAAGGGGAGGGGTGTTGGAGTGGGAGGGTGTTGGAGGGGGTGTTGGAGGGGAGGGTGTTGGAGGGGACGGGGTGTTGGAGTGGGGTGTTGGAGGGGGACGGGGGTGTGGTGTTGGAGGAGGAGGGGGATGTTGGAGAGGGAGGAGGGTGTTGGAGTGGGAGGGGGGTGTTGGAGTGGGAGGGGGTGTTGGAGGGGGACGGGGGTGTTGGAGGGGGACGGGGTGTTGAAGGGGGAGGGGGTGTTGGAGTGGGAGGGGGTGTTGGAGGGGGACGGGGTGTTGGAGTGGGGTGTTGGAGGGGGACGGGGTGTGGTGTTGGAGGAGGAGGGGATGTTGGAGAGGAGGAGGGTGTTGGAGTGGGAGGGGGTGTTGGAGTGGGAGGGGTGTTGGAGGGGACAGGGGTGTTGGAGGGAGGGGGTGTTGGAGGGGAGGGGTGTTGGAGGGGACGGGGTGTTGGAGTGGGGTGTTGGAGGGTGACGGGGGTGTGGTGTTGGAGGAGGAGGGGGATGTTGGAGGGTGTTGGAGTGGGAGGGGGTGTTGGAGTGGGAGGGGTGTTGGAGGGGACGGGGGTGTTTAAGGGGGAGGGGGTGTTGGAGGGAGAGGGGGGTGTTGGAGTAGGAGGGGGTGTTGGAGGGGGACGGGGTTTTGTGGAGGGGGTGTTGGAAGGGGAGTAGGTTGTTTGAGGGATGGGGGAGCAGGGAGACCAGCTAGTCAACCAGAGTGACCAGCCCATAGGGCAGTCTTAATTCGAGTCTCAACAGAACTGTAGACTGGAGACATGATCTCAAATCACACAGGTACATGTACATGAAGACAGGAGCTGCCCTCAAAGCTTCTGAAAGTTCCTCAAGAATATGAAGACATGGAATGCAATGCCTATCTGACCCCATGTCAAAGGTCGCTATGACAATGACATACTTTTTGTTTTCAAACTCTATGTCTGAGTTAGAGTGAGAGGCTTACCTGAAGGGCACATCAGCAGCTCCAGAGGGAGGCTCGCTGACCTTGTACCATCCCTTGTCAAACTCCAAGACCCTCGCTAGATCATCGTCTTCATCTAGAAATAATGAACCGGCATCTTCATCTTCATCCTCCACCTGAGATAAGTTAAGAAAATGATGGTTACACTCGGGCCAAAAAAATGGATTTAAAGATCAAAGTATCCAATGTGAATTCAACTGCATACGCGTTCATGACCTCGGCAAACTAACCACAGATTCACTTGGGATTTACAGTCCAAGTCGCACTGTTTACAAATTAGATATTGTGGTTCTGTGATGCCGACTTTCAACAAACTTTCTATTCTTTGCAGTGGATTGTTGCTTTGCCCATAAATGTCCTCAGCAATACTAGCAGCTTCAAGATATTGGGTTCAGGTATTGAATGCTGCTAGATTTGAGTAAGTCTGGCAGTCGCAATGTTCCGTGATACTGACCTTTTCCAGGCAGTTGACAGCCATTTCTCGGACATCGGATACAAGCTCCTCAAACAGTTGCAGGACCTTCAGGACCTGTGGGGTGTCCTCTTTAAGAAGCTCTGCCTTGGTGACCAGGAATTCCCAGAGAGACAAGTGGCGAGCAAGGCGTGGCAGGCAGACGTCCATGTAGTCGTCTAGGTTCAAGAATTTCAGGGCCTGAAAAAAGCAACCAAAAACTAGACTTATGGTGTTTCGCATTTTGTAAATGCAGGTTCAAGTCATGTTATAGACTAATAGTTATTGCACATCCCAATGTAAGTACATAGCAAGTTACTTCCTAATCGGACCAATAATTCTGTAGATACAGTGGAGCGTCGCTATACCGAACACCGCTATACCGAACATCGTCCTTGGCTCTTGATTTTTGTGTACAAAATGTACCGAAAATTGCTGTTGAAAAATGTCAACAGAAGTGCAAAAAGTGGCTATTACTTCCCCAAGGAATAGAACGGGAAAGCCACCCATTGCTGTATATGTACCGGTAGTAAGCTCACAATCTTTGTAGTTACTTCAATAGTCGGCACGTGTTCAAAGTCATCTTTCAGTAACTAGAAGTACCAGGGCGTGCAGGGTGGAGTATGCAGGGCGCTATTTATTGCAAAATGAGTACCGGAGAACAGGCAGCTTCAAATCGCTATACCAAATGATCGCTATTACGAACAACTTCTGTGGATCCCCTGATGTTTGTTATAGCGGCATTCCACTGTATAGGCCTTAGAAAACTGCATATTTACTGTAATGTCACATGACATGTGATGACGTCTTCATGACGTCACTTCAACTTTCATCTATAACACCTTCTGGGTTTACGAAGTAACCAAATTTCAACCCAATCGGACCTGTACTTCTGTAGATAGAGGCCTTCAAATATGCCAATTCAACATGAAGTCATATGTCATGTGATGACGTCATCATGACATCACTTAATTCTTCTAAAACACATCCAGTCTGGGTGCATACCGACTTTCAACCCAATCAGTCCTGTAGTTCTGTAGCTACAGACCTTCAAAATATGCACCTTTATTGTCACGTCACGTGACTCGTGATGACGTCATGATGACGTCAATGTTTGGCACACATCTGCAGGTTCTGGTCTAAGTGTGTGCCAAGTATAAAGGCAATCAGACTGATTTTAGTTCATAAAGTGCCATGGATGATGAACAAGTGTACAAATGCAATGGGGAAAGGCTTAAAAAAAACACCAAAAACCCACTTTTACGAAAACAAAGGCTGTTTCGACAAGTTGCCAAATGCAAACAAATGGTCAAACTTCATCAGCACATTGTCTTGTCCTGTACAAGGTAACTTGTATAAACACTGCATATTCAGTGTGGTCCGAGTGCTTGCAAGAAAAAATTCACGCTTACTAAAGGGAGACTAAATCCACCGTTACCCATGATTTCCTGCTTAGTAGTGCTAGTGCATACCACTCAACTATCGGGGTTGTCTGGGTTGGTTGAAATGTGATATAGCAGTGGGTACCACACGCACAAAGGCAATGCACGAGTTAGTCCGAGTAACTAGGACTCTACAAATCACCTTTTTTTGACATTTGGACATGGTCTGGCAATAGTAGAGTCCTAAGATCATCCCTTTATGGCGTGGACCATAAATCAGTTACACTCATACCTCCCTATCAAAATCTTCAGATTTCACAACAAAAAAGTCCTGAAACTGGAGGATTTCTGAATTGAATGAAAAATTTCTCTTTTCTTCCTAAACCTAAGTGAACCTAACCACCAACGTTAGAATCTTAAATTTCCACAAAATCCTACAGAGGGCAAAGATTTTGATTGGGGGTATGAGTTTAACTGATTAATGGTACACATGATAGTGACGACAAAAGGATGACCCTAGGACTATGTATACTATCGCCAGACCATGTCCAAATGTTAAAAATGGTGATTTGTAGACTCCTAGTTACTCAGACTATGCACGAGCTAAAATTGATAGCTTATACGAACCTGTTGCATGGTCACCTTGCGTTTGTCCATGGACTTCACATTGGTCTTGTTTCCCGACACACCAGGCTGGAAGTCGGGATCTTTTTTCCTGGCATTTGGCTGGCGCCCTCTCCTTGCTCTCGGCGCTGGTTCCAATGGCGGTTGCTCAGCTGGTTCCCCGACGGCCTTGTCTGTGACTTGCTCATCACAGTCCAGGTCAATGACCTTAGATGAGTCCGGCTGTTCATCACCCACTTTGGTGGGGCTTTTTGGGGATGTGATTTCTTCCTCTGCTGCCTTGTCGTTCACTTCACTGTGGAGATAGTAAATTCAAAAGATGTCAGTTGTCAGTCCCGTTGAGTATTCAGTTTTTCAACTTTCAAAAAGGTCATTTATTGTCAAACGCTAATTACAGCTACCGTGGTCACTGACTGCTCCCAGCATGAGGCAGCTCCTAACATGGTGCACTTTTATAATTTGATTATGAAATTTTGATGCGTTTATTATCCCTTGTACAATTTTTAAAACAAAAAATAACATGCCCGAGTTACCTTCGAAATATACTAAACCAGGCACCATCATTTTGTAGAATGCATGGAAACCATTCAAAGTACCCCCACCCCCAAAAAACTAAAACAAATATTCAAGTTTTACAGATTTCACAATTTAGTGTCCTCGAAGTGCTGAATGTAAACACTGCCTACATGTACTTTTTGCCCAATTTCAAGGCTGTAGCTTTTCACAGTTTCAAACAAACAAAATCTCAAATCTTACAGAATGTTAAAGTGATTTGTGTTCATTTCTTTTTTTAAGCGAGGTTGAACTTTTTCACATAAACAGGTTTGCAAAAAAGATTCGAGGAAAGCCATCAACATAATTATACCAATTGCATCAGATCAGTGAAGTTTATATGCAACCTTCAAACTATGGTTTTTCCAACAATGTAATGTTTGATTTCATTTTCAAAGTGAAAATAAACGATTAAATAAAAAAATTCAAATTCATTTAGTATGGATGTTTGTCACATTTTTATGAGGCAAAGACAAGTATTTCACCAGCCAAGTTGGAGGTCTCAATTGAATTTTTGAAGGAGACTTTTCTGTAACATTTTGCACCAGACAATGAAGTCAAGTGATTTCATTTTGAAGCTAAAGACCAGAATGGTGATGTCCAACTTTTAGGAAAGGTTAACCCTGCAGTAGTCTGGTGGCATGACCATAGAGAAGGAGTAGAAATAGAGCTAGGTACCAGGTGTTTCAATTGACACAGCTGATTGATTTGATGCAGTACTCAGGCATGCAACTGGGAAATCACAAAAAAAGAGGAAATTCAAATTTTTCCCAGACTTTGTACAGTGTTTTTCGATTTTCAATGGCACACATGGGAAGTAAAAAAAGAGGAAATCAGCTGATCCGAGGAAAAGTTGGATGCCTGAGTACTAAAGGGGTGTCGGACTGGTTGTTTCATGTGCTATTCTATTTTTTTTCTTTTCGCATGACTAGTTCCTGCACAAAGTCCGACCCCCTTAATATTTGTTACATTCATATAGCCCTTGACAGATATATAAAAACAGGACTCTATCGTGTATGTAGCCAGTATTTTAGTCAGCAAACTTAAAAGCACAAAACTGAAAATGACCTGTCTGCCATTTCATCTGGAGTCTTTCGCACATCTTCTGATGTTGAGTGTTCAGGTTTTTGCAATGACCCCTCCGAGATGTCATAATCTTCAATATTGCCATGTGATGGTTCAAACTGAAAGTGTCGCGCTAGTCCACCCCTGCCAATGTATGCCTTGCTGCAGCTCCTGCACTTGAAGTTCTTAACACGGCCAGTGTATGTGACTGCAGCCCTGCCGCTAAATTCAGCTTCCGCATCCGAACCTCCCTCTGCATCTGATGATGGAGTGTGCGCCCGTTCCATGGAAAACGAAGTCTTGAAGTTCTCCGTGCGATAACCCGGCGGCTTGGATATCCGACCAGACCGGGTGCGGGATTTCACCGGTTGCCATGACACTGGGGGTATATAATCCTCCTCCTCCTTCCTCTGTATGTGTGTCCCCGGCCGCCTTCCACGTCTCCTTACTGGGAAGTTACTCTGACCATCATCAGTGGTGATTGGTTCTTTCCTCGGTCGGCCGGGGTGCCTACGTGGTATGCTACCACCAGGACTTCTGCTGGTCACAACCTTGCTGCTGGTCACAACCTTGGCCGTAACCACGCCAGGAATGTGTTGCCTTCTGTCCGAAGGGTCCTCAGGCACACGCACAATTGTGATTGGCTGCCCTGGATTACGCTTGAGGAGGGCCTGGACTTCGGCATTGTTCACTATGCTATTGATCAGTGCTTGATTAACAGCAGGTGCCCCAGGAGGAGTCCGAATAGTCAAAGTCATTGGGGAGAAGACGCTGCGGTTCCCAATGAAGTTGGCTGCACTTTGCTTTTGCAGTGGTGGTAGGCTACCCAATTGGCCTGTGCTTATTACTGACCGTGCACCAATACTTGTAGTAGTGTCTGTTGTACTTATGAATTGTTTTTTCTGCGGCATCAAATTGCCATTTTTAAAGTTGAGCCGTTGCAGATTTGTTCCATTGTGGATAAACTGGGCTGGGCTAGTGATGCTGTTTGTGTTAGTGCTACTTGAGCTATGATTACCCAAGTTATCCGCACTAGTTACACCCTGGCTAATGCCAAGTCCTGGAGGCTGTGCCTCAGCGGAATTACCAACATTTGGCACAGCCTGGATCGGTATCCCGGCACTGCCGACAAATGTCACCCCAGTAGCAGACAGAGCAGCATTGCTAGACATGTTGGCATTTGTTAAAACTGAACTGCTGTCTATGATACTGGCCAGTGAGCCAAAAAGCGATGAGGCGCTTGCAGACAGCCCTGCTGTACTTGATGTCACTGCAATATCTGCAGATGAAACCTGGACAGATTCCCCACCAGGACCAACATGCACTCCACCAACAACCTGCTGGAGATTCTGAACATCCGTCAGAGAGATGGTCACTGGGACAACACATGCCTCATCTCCAACCATTCCAACGTCCGAGCCTTGGTATGCCATGGCTTCAAGCCCATCACCCCCAACGGATATTGGGACTACATCCCCAGCAGGGCCGGGTTGGTTATCATCAGGAGTTGGTATGACAGTTTCGACCTGTTCAATTTGTTCAACGTGTTCGATTGAGCAGGTTTGGTCTGGCATATTGTCTGGATCCGTTTCATTACCAACGACTTGAGTCAACTGGATAATTTGTTCCCCCTGCTCATTGACGGTGATAATGGCATTAGGTGGCAGCGGGATTGCTATATGATCGGAATGATCTTGGACCTGGTCAATTTGATGCGGTGCATCCATATTCTGATTTCCCTCCTCCGTGTTCTCGTAATGAACACCGTGCAAGTTGTGTACAGTATCTGCGGCAGCATTGTGGCCAGCGCTGTCGCTGGCTTCAGCGGTCGACTGGCCGGCGATCACAACCTCCATTAAATCACTGTTTTCCGACACATTCGAAAATGCCATGGATACAATATCCATCGCACTACCGTCAGGGGTTTTGTTCACATCCGCTGTGTCCATTGTTTGTTGCGAGAATAACACAAACCATCATATTTTCAATGAAATTGTATTACACGGCATGTAAATTTTCCGAACGCAGTGTCTCACGTCTTCCGCCATGTTTCATTTCAAGAGAGCGGGAATTACAATGCATCATGGGTAATTAATATTACTGCACGTTTGGTGCAGCTTAACTTCCGCTTTTTCCTGATATGCTTCGATTTTTAACCATTACTAAAATCATTATTGTAAAATGATATATCCATTTAAAGTATCCTTTTAAGAACAGGCAAAAATAGGACAAGAAACAAATTTATTATATTTTCACAGTTTATATATTATAGAATCACCAATGCAAGCATCCAACCTTCGATAGCTCAGTTGGTAGAGCGGTGGACTGTAGATGATACAAACATGATATCCATAGGTCGCTGGTTCGAATCCGGCTCGAAGGAGGGTTCATTTTTTTTCCTAATAGATTTTCTCCTAATCATTAAAACAATGATTGTTTTTACCGATTGGATTGCATTTTTATAAATGCATCATTTTTTTTCTTTTCGTTCAACCACGGTCCCAAAAAATAACAAACGGAATTCTAAAGTTCCTAAAATTATAGGGATACAGGAGAATGCATCATAGATTTCGATATTTCCCCCGGGGGCGGGGGAAGCCTCGGCCGGACCCACTAGCAGGGGCGTAGCACGGTCCTTTTTATGGGGGGTAAATTTTCTTGAAAAGGGCACTTTAATTGCATATCCGTGCTACACTTTTTTTTTCCCTGACACTTTGCCTCCGTAAAAAAGGCACCGTAGTTTGCCCGTAACGGCCGCCTGGCGCGGCGCCACAAAGAAAGGGCACGACTACGACTTTTCTCAAAAAGGGCACTTGTTCCGGAAAAAGGGCGCTTAAAGAAGGGCACTCTTTACAAATACTGGGTGGGAGAGGTAAACGCTGGTGAAAATAGGGCATTTGAATGGAAAAGGGCAGTCTTTACAAACTATTGGGCGGGGGGGGGGGGTAAACACTCCCCTACCCCCGGCTACGGCTATGCAGTGCGTGATTTCGGCACGCCTTCGATCACCCCATGACCACACCCATTTCCTGAAACACGATTTCGTCAATAGTGCTCTTAATATTTCAAACGTATAATGACTGATACTTGCAAATCGGACGGTAATATCACGGGATGTTTTAGTACCAGGGCTGGTGCGATCTTTAGTTAATTCAAATATTTTGTTTGAGGGTTACTTAAATGCAAACTTTTAAAGTACAAAAAGTGACGTTCGCATGTGCATTGGTCGACAGCACTGATTTGAACCATGGAGTTCTTATTCCTCCATGTTTGAACCGTCCGCGGCCTAAGTTCAGTTGGTAGACGGCCTTATGATCAATATCATCCCATCATTTTCTTTCCCATTTTCTAGTCGAAACCATCAGAAAGTCGGGCTATTTTTTCCTCTCCAGCAGGAATTGATGTCGTCTGTGTGATTGAACCAATCTCCCTCATAGTTTTCCTTCCTTAATGCAAATAAATCGAAAAGAGATGTTTACTACTATGTCTCTATTTTACGTGTATAACTCACTATAAGCAAATGCGTCGTTTTTGCCGTTTTTTGACTAACTAGTTGTGAACTTTTTTGAAGGTCTATATGACGTTCCAAGTGAAGAGATAAAATCATTATAGTTGACTTCTATACCTCTTCACTAAATCATGAATAGTTTTTTGATCGAAACATTAAACTCTAGTTTCTTACACCATGCATAGAGCAAGGAAGTCTATGCACCATATGGAGCTACATCATCCTTTATCCTCACTAACTATTCATACTGGTCTACAAATTCCAAATACATGTAACGGTGTTTTTTTAGCCGTTTACGCAACCCTGTCGTGCTGGGCTTGGTGTTTACTGTTTACCAGGTACAAATTTAATTGATAGACTTTTGGTTATCTGATTGAAATTCACGATTCATTCATCCCGATGTAGTTGTTTATTCGCTCGTCCTATTAATTGGCGTCAGGCTCGGTAGGGGCACTTGATTTTTTCTGTCACGGTTTAGTGTGTTAACAAAGAACTTCATCAGTCAGTCACATGACGGAGGATTTCCCAATCGCACAACGGCTCCTGAACAAACAATGATGAATACGTAAACAGATCTAGGGCCTGTCAGCTCCCAACAACAGGGAAGACGAGGTCACTGATTGGCTATCCAGAGACGGGCACCCCGTGACGTCAGCATAATGCATGATAAATTATCATAATTGCTGCGAGGATGTTTACCTTTTCCGCTGGTGTGCTGCGTTGCAAAGTCATGGGTTGACGCGTGCTGTGACAGGGAACCATGAATAATTGCGAGGTCATCTGGAATGACAGGGAAAGCCTATGCCTGGGAGTGTTGCAATCATCGGTGGAGTATGTTGCAACTGCCAAGTGAAACAGCTGATCGCGGTTTTAAATGCACGGGAGGTATGGCCAAGCGGTGTAGTCTTTGTGAGAGGAGCTTATCGCAAAGAGCTGTTTTGTTGTACCGCAAAGTTGCCACAAATGTTACAGATTGTTGAACACTGTGCTGTGATTTTTTGTTGAACTTGAGAGCAAATTCGTTGATTTGTTGGCCGTGAATTTTGTCGTTTTGTGCGATCGAACACGTACTCTCATCACCATGTCCGCGATCAGGTTTCCTCGAAGGGTGAGGGCGAGTTTTGCGGATGCCTTCCAGTCGGAATACCCCTCCCGCATCAGGCATAGTATCGTGGAGGCAATGGCCACCAAGTACCCGAGGAGGGTGCGCCACAGTATCGTGGAGGCCCTCAACTCGGAACAACTGCAGGTGAAGAACAGGTGGGGCTGGTTGGTGACTTTCTGCACATTCCTGATCATCACTCCAGTCACGGGCATCCTGAGCGCTTTCGGTGTCATCTTCATCAAACTGCAGAAGGAGTTTGAAATCAGCGACCTGGAAGTCGGTGCGTATAGTTTTTGTGTGTTCATCATCGATATTTTTTCTTCTTCATCGATTTTGAATGTATCTTACCCTGACATTAGTGACAGTCCTGAATAAATTCTCGCAATCTCGGAAATGGAAGTGAATTTAAATCCTTTCCAACTTCCCACTCATACCAGTTTGAGCTCTGCATGATCATGATGATTCCTCCATCTGTCTAAGTTCTTGTACCTCGATCCGTCATTTTGCCTCTGTAAAAGGACTTGATAAGTTCGTAACGTTAGGCCGCACTAATTTTTTTTTTAGATTTGTATATTACAGATCAATCCAGTCAGTATAACTAAAGCAGTTTTCCGGCATGCCGTAGTCCTATTTATTTTCATAATTTGGTTGTGAATATTAAAACGTCAAGTAAGGCCATGAGTATCAATTGCAACAAATTTCTAATTGGCATATTGAGGTTTATACACAGACGTCAGTTTTTACCATAATATTGAAAGAAAAATAGCATCCCAGTACCACCTCTTTCTATGTGTTTTAAACGAAATTAATATTCAATTGAAGATATCGTTAATGATATTTTCCACGTCGGCAAAAGTGAAATATCAAATTCATTTTCTCCAAATAGCATTTTCCCGTGTTTTGTAAAATATGTCTACAAATATTTACGTAATTTGCCCATCAGCTCGTCAAAAACATACGACTATTTCATATTAATTTGATTATTGTTCCTTTTTTTCAGTTAAATTCATGTACCGAATAGGTTACCAAGTTTGTTGGCCTAGTACTGACCACGGTGTGACCATGTTGACCACGACCAACCCATTTTTAACTTCGAACGTGACCGAAACAGGCCAAATGCTAATAGGCTACTACAGATCAAAAGATCATTCGATAGTAATTGCTGGTCAACAGAGATATCACAATCTGCCTGACCGAAGTATACCCATGTCAGGGTCAGCGAACTGAAGGCATGTCGTTTTAGTGCATATGCATCAATGCTAATTGGGCATCATATAAATATCATCAGCTTTGCCTGTTACAAGGCCAATTTGACATTTGTACTCAAATTCCCCGTATAATATTCAAACAATGGCGAAAAAAGGAAGCTGAAATCTCTATGGTATATTGACCCTCATAGTTCATCATTTCCAGTCAGTACAAAAGTCATAAACATATTTGCATTTTGCTTATGTCTGCGATCGGATGTGGGTTTATCATTAATGAATGAATGGCTGCACAGTCAGGTCAGCCTGTTTTTCTTAAACTCTATTGTATGGAAATCTTCTGTAAATAGACCCTGGGATATTCAGCTCGACATGGTATCACAACAAATGTGGAGTTAGCGACAACATATCAGAACGTCTCCATTGGCATTTCGCTAAGGAAATATGGCTGAAGTTTTAGCTCAATTGTTGTAAACTTCAGAAATTGAGAAGCCATTTCTGCCGTGGAAGCAACCTGCTGTACACAAAATGAAACGATTCAAAAGTGGGAAATAATACCAATACATGTGTATTATTAACAATGGGAAGTGTGATTATTTTGGGTATAAAAGAAATAAATATGTTGCATACTAACATAGCATACTATTGATTATGAGCTCCGTTTTCCCACGCACAATCACGCCGATCCCGCTAAAAGTACACCCCTCGATCACACATAGCGCATCGAGGAGAGTCAAAGCCTGCATGCTGTACGCGCGTGGCGAGAAATGATGCAATACTTTTATTACTAGCGAGGATATTGAGTATTGCAACAAACCTTGCCTTATGCTCAATGTGCCGGTACAAAATGCCTTCATGTGCTAAATAGAATCGGTTGGGTACCCGTAAAAATACTATACATTTAATGATGAAAAAGTTTGATACCCTATGGCGGTTCAAGAAAGGAGCTTATTTGCACCTGTTTTCGCAGAGAGAAAGAGTGTTCCATTACAAGACGGTTTGAATCCGAAATCCCGAGCCACGATGTTCAGACAAATAGCACGCGTTTCGTGGTGGTATTTCCAGGACACCACAAAGCCACACATTCGCTTCCACCATGTTTGCGGGTAGAAATCATACGGGTATTTTGGAGCAATTGAGTATGGCACATGTAGACACGCCCTGCAGATGACAGTACTAGACTTGTGTTTGGGAGAAAAAAGGCTGAATCTGTTCTAACTATGGCCTTCCCCTTCCGTTCCTTCCGTCTTGAAATCAGCATACAGTTCACTATAAAACAATAAGCCATAATTACTCAACAGAAAGCGTAGTATGTTTGCAACTGTACGGCATACGGTAAAATCACTTTTAATATCAGTGTTACAGTGGTAGTATATTTCTTCAGGTGATTTTTTCCTACATTTGAACTCCCTCGTTTTTTAAAGATGTATTTTCTTAAAGATGTACATCGTATTTCAAAACCGAAATGGCACTAGAAAATGCATTTTATTTCTCCAAAGATTTCGGGCCGTCATTTTGCGATTGCGAAACAAGTGATCATCCGGATGCCATACGTGCTGCTTGAAAACCAATAATGCAAATACGGTTATGTGCATTTTCTATAAGCAATGCATGGCGTAACAGATGAACAACAGCTGACGAGTGATTGTATAATTATACACGCATTCAACAGGATGAGACTAACCAAATAAAACAACCTGGTTGGTTATCAATGAAATGGCTTTTCAGTTTAATAAGTAATTAAACAGTATTGTTTAAACCGGAGTGAAACGGCCCCTTCTTGTTGTTCCATGTGTTTGTTGTCATTCCATCATTGTCGTACTGACAAATAATATTTAGAAAGTGAAATTTGACACAGATCCACGTCCACAGATATCATATCCCCATGGCACACCCAATTACTTTTGACGACATTCCAAACCCCCAAAGTTTTTAATTCACAATTTTAAAATCCAAACAACTACTCCCAGTTTCTGCTCAATTCTGCCTTTACATGTTTCGTACAGGAAATCATAATGGCTTTACAAGTGACCGGTATATAATATCGTAAACACGGTTTCGCTTGCTCTATACTGCATATAAAGTTCAACTGTGTTACGACAAGAAAAGGCGCCGACAATTGCCACGTTTTGTTGTGTTAATTCGCCCGTGTGAACGTTGTCGGTGTGGTGTGAAGCGAGGGAGGCTGTTTGTGATCGAATGGGGAGGAATAATGCATGAACCCTCAGCGCTCCAGGCAGGGTAGGCGAAGGGAAAGTGTGATTGCATCAGTCATCAGCTGGTCGGTTGCGAAAGCATACAACTTTGCTCCACCCATGCTCCACCGGCGTACCGTCTACCTGATATACATTCAAATACACTATGCATTAAAAACAAACAAAAAAGCAAGCAAACTGACAAACAAACCGATGTCAAACGATCTTGTTCTGTTACCTGATAAATATTTGAAGAAAAAAAATTCGATCAGTAGAACTAGAAACCAAGTGTAGAATGGCCCTGGCGTCCT
Organism: Patiria pectinifera; assembly: GCA_029964075.1. Lineage (NCBI taxonomy): Eukaryota > Metazoa > Echinodermata > Asteroidea > Valvatida > Asterinidae > Patiria > Patiria pectinifera. Next base: position 48,680,000 of record CM057142.1, on the reverse strand, counting down.
AAATTTGCGAAATCGATGTCTTCGATCAGTTTATTTTGGTATCAAATTAACACAATGCGTCATGTAGTCCGCTATAATATGTTCAGCGGAGACAGTATCGTCAGCTTTGCTAAGTCTAAGAACGCGGTTCTTTTGACAACATGTCAATCATTGATGATAGAAGTGTGATATAAAAAGTGGCTTACATTTATCTCTCATTAATAATAGTCAGGTATTTGTTTGAAGGATGAGTAAGATCAATTAATTTCGATAAGTAATTTCGACAAACGGGAGAAAATGTTGCCCAACTTTTTTTCATTTGTGACAAAGTACTTTTGGCGTCGTGAAGTATTTCGCAATGTTACCGGATGCGATTTTTGTTTTGCCTCTCGGTAAAGTAATTCACCGTAATAAGCATGCGTGAAACATATAACGCAAACAACTAAATATGTCAACTTTTTCGGAATACATGTACGTTCTTATAGCTTATATGCCACATGGTTTCGCAATATCACCTGCTGGGTTAAATCGCCGGTCCGAATACTGGAGGTTCCAGGTTCGAATCCTGTAGGGAATTTTACATTTTTCATTTTTCCCCAGAAGTGAATTTTCTTCCCTAAATTGTGTTTAATCTAGTCCTGATGATTAATAAAATGAAATTCAGCCTTTTCTATGGCTCTGGAGGATTTTTTTCAAGGGAAGTTAGGTCCGAAAACAGACTGACGCTGCGCATCAGTGGTCATTGACTATACTCTAAAAGTAATTGCTATATATAGCAGGGAATTCAGTTTGCAGCGCAAATTGTATTGCGTCATATCTTTTGTATCGGATTTCTCTTAACCGCATAATGTTTCACAAACCGCGACATCGAAAGACTATTATTTGCATACAATCACGAATCATGATATGTTCGCTGATATTTCGTTCATTTGTATCGTTTGACTGAGCATCAACGCGTTGCATGCATGCATGCACGTCGGTTTGACAATTGTGCGTTGCCAACCAACTCTCATCGGACACAACGATATTTTTCGCGGCTAAAGTAACAATTAACCGTACCCCTTGTTACGGCGCTAAGCAAATCTAGGCTAGTTCGACCATAGCTCCATGGTTCGACCATAGCTCCATGGTTCGACCATGCGTCAACATTGATTATACTCGCACAGACGGTAGTTGCGCCACTTGCGTGTGTAACAGGTGGCATTTCCGTTGCAGTCACAAACTTTTAAAATCATTTTTCAATTCTCACGAGTATAACAAAGCTATAAGCTGCCAGGCATGACAATAACCGAAAAAAAGAGGAATAAAAAACACCATTAAAATGTTACAGATAAACTGTAACAGATAAAATGTTACAGATAAACTTAAAATGTTACAGATATAACATCATGTGGTAATAACTACTGTCGCTCAGTAGATGTTAAGTTCTGATAAGAACGTGTCCTGCTTATTATCTACTTTCGCTAAGTAGTTTTAGTTCCGATAAGAACAATTCTAATTGGTTCTAAAAGAACTTGTCTTTGGGTCTCAACGTTTCGACTAGCCTTCTCTAGTCATCGTCATTTTTTTTTGTCCGTCTAAGCTTAAGATGGGTAGGGAAGGAACGTGACATTATTGTCGGGTTTGTTTTACCCAATTTGAGCTCGCATATTGTCATCTCAGACTGAGACTTACTGACTTATGAGCCACTCAAATAAGATCCTAATCCGAGATTGTCGGGTTCAGATCGACTAGACATGTTTCTAGTCTTGCTAGTGTGTGTTCAGACTGCATATTTCTTCTGATATGCATGTACTACAAAACCTCGTTACAAAACCTAATGCTCCTCCTTTACTTTTTGTTCTGTAACAGGATGGATCGGTTCCTTAGCGTTTGGTATCATGTTTGCCGCCTCCCCGTTCTCCACCTGTCTCTTCAAGCGCTTCGGCCACCGTCTTATCACCATCATCGGTGTTCTCCTGTGCAGCGTCGGCCTGCTTGCCTCCAGCTTCGTTCCTCATCCACATCTCCTCTTCCTAACCTACAGCTTGTTCTTCGGTGTTGGGAGTAACTTCATCGACAACACCTCCCTCAACTTGGTCGGGGCCTACTTCCCGCGGAAGAACAGCGCCCGGTCGACGTGCTTCGCGACCTTGGGCTGGAGCGTCGGTAAGGAGACCTTGTGTCTGGTTTATCTTCCTGTCTGATAGGTTAACAAAGTTCGGAAAGCATGAAATAAGAAAAGAAACGTCAGCAACGCATTAAGTCATCATTTCACCATAATCTGCTACAGTTGCCTAGACGCATCGTTCAAGAGAAGACATTTTTCTTTCGTATTTTATTTTATGTTCATAATTTGTTACTGTCACCCATATCTGCTGTCAATTTGAGGATTGCCCAAAATTATTAAAGGTATGAGTTCTCAACATTACCCCCCGTCTTTGGCTGGAAAAAAAAGAAAGAAAAAACAGAAAAGAATAGTACATGCCTGCTACTCCCCCAGCCCCCTTCTCTCCGCCCCCCTCCAAGCATCTAACACGCCCTCTTGAGCCGAACCCGGACCCACCGCTGGATCTTGAGCATTAAAGTAGTCAAACGATCTTGGGGGCGGGGTTGGTAATTTCGGATGTATCAAATACTGTCCATTCTCTAACAAGCACAACCGATGTCCGATACCACGTTTACTTAGATTTGAGGAATAAAATGCCAGCGCCGTGAGAAAGTGCACTATCGGCCATTGGCCACGCACCGTAGTGGACCTCTAGTGTGTGGGTGAGTCTGTTGCCTCATCCCAGTCATACCGTGTGGAGCCTGGCGATTCTAAGAAAACCTAATCGGAAGTGCCTATAAACCTGTTGCGATGGATCAGGAGCTAATAGGCCTATGCGCGAAATTTTCATTGCCAACTTTGCAGTGATCATGCAATCGAAGCATTTGTCCTTTCAGGGAGTCCACGCTGAGGCAAATTATGAGTGACATCGATTTAATTCGATGGTTGTTTTTCAACTTTTCTTGTCCATTTTATGTCCTTTCGCACAGACCATAGGGAATTAACTTTTGGAAAAGCATATGTATACATAAAAAACCTTCAATCGGGATGAAATGAGTCTTTTGTTACTGAAAGAATGTTGACCTACATAAAATGCTGAATAAATAAAGTTGCTGAAAGTTAATTTCATTTCCATTGAATTGTTGAACTGGGGAAATTACGTGTTAAGAGACAAACTTTCTACACTTACCCACTTTGTGTATCTCACTATAAAGTGATTTGGGAAGACTGTCCTATTCGCTAACCTGACGACTGATGCCGAGCGGAGCTACTGTTCGAAACGTTGAGTTAAACCAACTGGTTCTTCTGTAAACCACACAACTATCGTTCACATGGTGTTACCGAAAACCTCCCATTCATTGACTGTATGCATTTAATCTTTTATACCAAAATGGGACAAAATGGACGTGCTTTATCTGAAAGAGGGCTCGTCTTTGCATACAATGTCCATCACGTGGGCCTACGCGGAGCAAGTCATGCTAAGGGTTTCCATCAGCACGGCTTGTGAGGCTCATACATTTTCTAGCCCTTTTCATCTTCACAAAACAAGAGATAATTTTGTCTGATTATTTTGGTCTGTTCCTTTGCAGGTTCCCTAACTCTGAATCCTGGTCTGGAATTCTTATCGGACGTCATCGGCTGGCGGGGCGCCTTCCAGGTCTGCGCTGGCGGGCTGTTCGTCATCGGGATGCTCAGCGCGATCACCTTCAGGCCGCCTCCCCAAAAGTACGCGGACATGATCGCCAAGATGGAACGCGAGCGCCATCTGCAGAAGCTGATGAGGAAAGAATCGACGAGTGGCATCGCTGGCGAGTCGTCAGGGGGCAGTGAGTCAGGGCCGAGCGGTGGGGGCCAGGGGTCCGAGTACCAGCATATAGATCACAAGAAGCACACGCTGAAACAGAACCTCGGGAACTTCATCAACGCTTTTAAGGCGCCGGGGATCGTCCTTTGGTTCTTGGCCAATATTGCTATGAACCTGTCGCTTATCTTTCCCTTTGTCAACATGGTAATTACTTTGAACACTTTCATTTCGATTCTTGGATGTTTTTCTCAAAAGAAATGGATTGTCCCACCCAGTCCCTAGTATAGATTTGGGCAAACTATTTCCGAATAAACTGCCCCGGCCTTAAATCCCAAAACTCCCACACTTTATTCGATCATTAGCCGCCGACTACTTTTTACCCCCCCTCGACCTCTAACAGCACTTGTTTTGTACCACAACCATTGTCATATTGGGTACAACTTCTATTTGACTTCGCCCACATAGTGTATCAAAAAAGTAACAAAACCGTACTCGAAGAAGAAATCCTCTGTATACATGATAAACGATTTCAAAGAAAAGGAGAAAGTGAAAACTACTCTTTAAATGGAGTGGCAAAGTGAGTTTTTGAGGGCATAGCAGGGAAATGATATTTGTCAAATGATATTTGTTGCTAATTTGCCAAATGATCCAATTTTGGGTGAAATTAACCTTATGTCTCACTAACAGTCACTCTGCATATAATATGCCTCATTATTTTCTACTGATCCTTCCATGGAATCACACATGTCTGCCATACTAAGAATATTATTCCCCTATAAATTGGCATTTATCTTCCTTTCAGATCAAATTCATGACGACGATAGGCATCCCAGAAGAGAAGGGCAGCTTCATCCTGACCATGATGGGCGTGGCTGATCTTATCGGGAGGTCCGGCTCGGCTTTCTTCGGCGATTACCTGCCGATCAAGAGTATCTACGTCTACCCAGTCTGTACCGCTGTCATGGCTGTGGCTACGTTCTGTCTTCTCCTGATCAATTCCATCAACGGAATGTACGCCTTCTCGATTGGTAAGCTGGCGGTTGTTGCATTCGCTTTTGCCTTCTCTGTTTTTTGGTTGGTAGAATACAATCATTTTCAGATTATTCATTATCCAACAGTTCGTCGAGAATTTCGGAATCGACGACTGAGATTACTTTTACTGTATGTGGGCTTGAATGCATTGTTTAAAACCTATACACAGTATGTGGTGAATTTGAGGATTCCGGAATTGTACGAAATGCAATACACCTCATCCAGGTCGGTCACGGTCATATTATGCGTTGGAGTTTCCCTGTAAATAAAATTCCCATTATAAAAAAAAAAAATTTCGTATCGAAGCTTGTGACTGAGCCAAAAAAATGCAGCCCCTCTATTCAGGATAAATAGAACTCAGAAATACAGGATGCTACAAAGGTAACTGTTGATCTTTCCTTTTGACGCACACAGTGGAGCTTATCGTTGCTTCCTCATTTTTAATGCATTGCAAAACCTCATTCACTTGTAAGAAAAAACAAAATGACTATGTCCTTTCGTCAGTTGTCGATGTCATCATTATCGACACAGAATGTTACTTTGGCGCAAATCTGAGATTGAAATCTGATGAACTGTGTTACCCCCCAAACGATCGCGCCACTTCGCCGCATGACCCTAAGAAAAGTGCAGTGGTACACTCATCTTTGACCCTTTCCCCTTCTGTCAACTTGAGAAAGGAGTCCCTAACTCCCGTTTCCTCGGATTTAACTTTACGTCTCCAGCTAAGAGGGGCAAACTAAAAACACGTGAACGCGGAGACGAGCAGGCTGTCTGACGGCTCTGCCCCGTAGCGCGCTCACCATGAAATATTGTTGTTGCAGCCGCAAAGTAGGGAACGTGTGCATTGCCGCCTTGTTAAAAAAAAATGTATAACAGATCATATATTTTTGAAGAAAAAAAATCGGTACAGGCCAAAGTTTGACGTGAAAAATAGTTAGAACTTTTCAATAAGGAAAAAAATACACAGTTTCTAGTTTTGGATTTCGGTTACCGGTTCTATTCATGCACAAATATGGCAAGGCCTTAGGTATTTGAACTGGGACACTCAGTATGGCTGCATCCATTATTTTGATTGTTGTAGTCATTTTGTAGTATCGAACGTTAAGGGACAATTTGTTTTTATCATCATTGAGGATTTCGTCGTGTTTGTGGTGACCAAGGTCGGGTGAAGATCTTTGTGTAATTACCGCGACCCCGTGTGGAGATCGCCTTGAAAAGTTGAAATTGACCGAGAAAAAAATATCCATTGGGTGGGGGTGTCAAACGGCGCAGTGAATGCAAAAACCGTTCATGCTGACAGAAATCGGATTTTATCTAGAGAAATAACTTGTACGATGACAGGAAGAATCCGCCGCCTTAACTTGTTGACGGAAATTAACTCGTTTCCTGTACAGACGAAATCTTGACTCACACATTATTAAAGTTTAGTTTGTCAACTGATTTGGAATGTTTTCAGGAAAAGCTTTCAATAACGATTTGACCAACTGAACATAAATTATAATTGTTCCTATTTGTCAGTGGTTCCCATTCATGAATCATGCTTGAACTCAACAGATGTAGAGTTGGCAGAATTTCAGTAACACCAAGCGAATGTATGACTAGTCGGTCGGTTTATAACACTTTTTTAAAGACCTGATTTACCCACACATCGACACTTTTCACTGTCCTGATCCTTATAACGAATATTATTTGTACCCGGGAATGGCAAAACCGAAGTTTGATTTTATGCAAACGTTTTAGCCAAGACTTGTTAAAGTTGGTATATACGTGCATTTTCAAAATTTCGATTTTCTTTTCCAAACGAAATTTAAAGGAATATAATCTCCTGCAACAATTAAATTTGCTTGCTTAGTTTGCAGGCCTTTATACAGTTTGAAAAGGCTGTTTTAAATGGCGCGCTTCATTTCAGAAATTGCGCACACTATTCAGAACGAATTAGGAGCGTCCCGCTCTTATTTCAAAAGCTGAAATTAATTAATTATGGATGTCTCATTTGAAAGCTCATAACTAATGTAATGCTAGAAAATTATCAATTCAATATGAAAATCTATAGTTTTTTTCAAGGTGCCACACCCAAAAAGCACGTATACACCACCTTTAAATGAACATCATTTATTTTGATGATTCGATGTTTGCCATTGCATATGGAACCCAAGTCTGCCATTGCAAAAAGAAGAGTTTCTGTGCCTCGCCTCTTAAAACTAATTTCCCTGTTCTTCTGTTTTTCTCCTGTAGTTGTTGGTCTATGCACTGGGGTGGTTAACAGCATGCTGTTCAAGGCGTGTATGGATTTGTTCGGCAGCAACATTGTAGCGGAGTCGTGGACTTTCACGTTACTCGGAGCCGGCGTAGGAATATCAGTCGGACCCACCGTGGCAGGTAGGTGTTTTCTGCACTTTTTTTTATTGGGGGGGGGGGTGCGGTTTTGCTGATTTTTAGAGGAAGAAAGGGAAGAATTAAACGTAAATGCCATTCGTACACTTGCATTAAAGAACTATTTTTACTATATCGTAAGTAGGATTGTACAGGGTGAGAAAAAAGAAAACGAAACCTAAATGGCATGACCAATTTTTGAATGAAGTTTGTAGCACTTTCAAAATCTAGGATATGAAAGCCCAATCGATGAGCTTTCTTTTAGTACAAGAATCATTCAAATCACTCATGTACTTTTCAAGTTACGGAATTTTAAACACAACCACCGTTTTAAAGTTCTGTCCACGGATCACAAAAAAAGTAAAGGTTTTTTTCAGCAAAACAAAAACAATTTTCATATAGGTTGCATGTGAATTGGTTTTCGTTTTACTGAAAGAACACTTACCTTTTGAACTTGAAAAGTACATGAGTGACTGATTTGAATGATTCTTGTACTATAAAAGAAAACTTTTTATTTATTTATCTATTTATTTCGTGTTATTTTACCAGGGTAGCCCCATCAGTTGTCAATGAACTGTTCTCCCTAGGGCCCTGGATTACATAAAAACATGATATAATAACGACAAAAATTTAAAAAAAAGCTCATTGATTGGTCTTTCATATCCTAGATTTTGAAAGTGCTACAGGCAAAACTTCGTTCAAAAATTGGTCCTGCCATTTGGGTTTCCTCTTTTTTTACTCACTCCTTTTAGAAGTCTATACTTCTTATAAAATTCTATCATTTCAGTACACATTTTATAATAACGGAAAATGTTGCAATCGAGCGGGTAGTTACTGTGTGTAAATGAATTCTATTTCATATTTGCTGACACTCGGTTAAAAAACTATGACTCAGTACAAATGCTCAGAAAGACGATAATATGCTGTGGCAACAATGCTATAATTGTTTGAGTTTCATTGTCAATCATCAAAACCGCATCAGCAATATCTTAACTGACATCATGAAAAGCTACTTTGAGAAGAAGGCACGTATTGGCAACACATTTATATAGACGTCGGGAATTTTAAAGATTGCATGCCGAGGGATTTCACGTGCCTGAGCCATAAATAAATCTGATATTTGCATTTCTGGAACAAAGGGGGAAAATATCACCTTGCGATAGAGAGATACCAGTGTCCCGTTTCAAAGTCCGACCGATGGTTCAAAGAGCGTGCAATTAACAATAGCGCCCAAAGCCACCTGTTTGCAAAGCAGAGTGTAAAACCCCCGTCCTATTTACATTCGAGTTGTTATTTACTAACAACCGCAATAGTGAGCAAATAAAACTGATTACGAATCTGATTAAAAACCCCGCGACAGAGGACAAAAGTCGACCAAGTCATGCCACAACATGGCGGGGAGCTATCATGGCTATGAACGAACAGTTCGTCCACCCTGAGATTCTTCCAAAGTCATCTCTAATTATGTTTTCTTCAAAACACTGATAACCCACATTCCCGCTAAGAAAAAAAAATGGACAAACGGACACAAGTTGTAGAAAATGCCTACACAGTTACTCTCCACTTATTTTTTGCTGCTGTTGTCAAAAAGAAAAGTCGTCCTTCTGCTGCAAGTTTATTCGCTGCGTCACTTGTTTTTTTAGGGCACTTGAAACTTCCATATAAACAGGTCTCTTCGTGTCACGTCACTATTTGACCAACAAAGATAACTAAATTATCTGAGTGGGTAGGGTTGCCAAAGTCCACGACTTAATAAACTGACGTCGGCTCTTGACTGATAAGGAGGGATATTTAAATTTAGTTTTATAGACCGCGGTTTAGAATCTGCCTGAACTTTCGGCCAAGCAAATAGTTTGGGATTTCAAAAATTTGGATGTTCCTTCCAGGTACAATATAAAACAAGGAACTATTTCTGAAACTTTTTATGTTGCACTCACTTCTTACATTTTAGACGTCTGACTTCCAGTTAGGCAAATTTTTAAATTAATGCAAACGATAAGCCTTTTTAAGATTGTATTTATCATCATGTTAAAACAATGATAACTTTGTATTAATGTAAACGATCAGAGTTTGTTATATTGTCAGTTTAACTCAATTGTTTTTGTTTTTTTGCGTGATCCTCTTGTAAATTTATAAATGCGTTGCCATTTAAACCGACGTTGAGTTTGAATTTGACTCCATTCATGTTAAAATGATTTTCAACACACGTCCCTGTGCCTTAAGCCTCATACAGTTTTAAGTTCCACCCTAAGCTTTCACTCAAACAAAATTAATGTCAAGTTAAGATTGTATACGCCTTGTCGCTTGTAACGATCGTGCAAGCTTATCATTACCGATTTTTGTTCTATCGAATTGTTTAAGATTTTTTTTTTCAAGATTCAAGTTTTTTTTCCCTCTACAGGAGCGGCTTATGACTACACACAGAAGTTCGACATTGCGTTCTACGTGGGAGGAGGCATGTTCATCATCTCGACTCTTCTCACCATTGCCATCCCTCTCGTCCAGAAGCGCAAGGGGTGGATACCGCAGGTCATCACGAAGAACGACAGCAGTTCCTCCATGGCTACCACCAGCACTGAAACGGTAGAAGACGGCGACGAAATTGTGGAGGAGTACGTGTGGGTAGTCTGAGTCTGTTTCGTCGGTTATCCAACTGAGTTTCGCGTAGTTTAACTTTCGTAACTGATGAAGTTCTCGACGTAGGATATTTTGCGAGCGATATTCCTTTATCAATTGCATTGAGAAATACACTCTCTGGAAAAGGAAAAGCGTCATGTCAAATAAGAATGTAGTGTGTAAGTCGTCCTGGTTGGAGTGTATATATCATTTTCACCTCAGTGCAGGTGGCGTTATACCACATGAGGTGTTAATAATCATATAGTGAAGATATAAATCAGGCAAGTTCGTCACTTGCCAAGAAATGCACCAGAATTATGCTTCCTTACGATTGTCGCACAAAATAAACACTGTGAATGTGCATGTGTACTCGGTTGAGAAGCGAGTTCTCAATAAGGAGTTCAGGCCTTTCACACTTGCATGGTATTTCTAAGATAAGTTTCTATAGTTTTTCATTCGTCATTCGGTTAGAGTATTGTCGTAATAGGTTTTGTTTCACTATATTAGCCTATGTTAGGCTACTATACACCACAAGTGCCTGCCAATTGACAGCTCTGGCTGGCAAGAAATGCTACTTGGAAATCGCAAGTTCGAAAAGCTTCCGTAAAAAGCAAATTATGGTTAATGTGTTGCCTGATGCTGCTTGAGTATTTTGGATTCTAGAAGAATTGGATTTCGCAAGCCATCAATAAATACCTCACTATTGATACTATAATAGTATCAACATAGGCTATATCAAATATTGATTGCTTTAAAGCACAAGTTCGGATGATATAGTTCCTAATAGAATGATTTAATTCATGGAATCACGCGGTCATAGTATATTGGCTACAGAGAGAGCTTGATAAGTCTAGTTATAATTAAATACCTCACTGTTTGTCAAATACCTCATAGTTAATTGTTACAATAATACATAGGTGTAATCATCAATGTGATACATGACAAAGTTGCCTTGTACTTGTTACATAAAGCCAAACATAGAGCCTTTGAAACGATACGGGAATTGACGGCCAGTATAATCTGATAATCGTTCACTAGCAATACCAACCATTTGTTTTCAAGCGCGCATGTGAAAGTCATCTCCTAGTGGAGTACTTGCAGGTGTTCAAAACAAAAGGCTACATCTGTTCAGCAAGGACACCTGCGCCTGTACAGAAGGCAGCATACTTTGCTGGTTTGTAATATTACAATGTGTATTTTCGAACCCTTTGTATGCTAAAATATCAGATGTCCAAAGGACCAGTGGAATTGTGCAACGGGCACCCGTTTCCTGTATCGAGGTCCTGTAATGGTGACCACAGCCGTGCATGCATTGTATTCAGAGGTAGATAAAATCACGACAAAGGAAGTTCGTGTGGGTTGTCATGGTCAGATCAACAGGAACTTATGATGGCCAGTTTTCTCTTGTCCTGCTGCATTTCAAGTTAAATTATTCATTCATCATTTAAAATCAAATTTTAGTCTAAACTACACTCAGTTTTATATCACATTATATTGGCCTTAGAATCCTCATTATTATGAACACTTTAAGGTATAATACGTTATTTTCAGGAAACTTCTCTATTCCTTCCTCCGTGATATATAATTTACGTCTACGGCTATTGAATGCCGCTTTAATTTTTCCTGTTGCCTGTTGGTGCACATGGAAATAAGAAGATGCCCTTGTCCGTTTGTCCGTTATAGCCACAGATTAAAACTATCTGTTAAATGCGTGATTTACGTAACAAAGCAAGCAGCTGTCATGATAAGAAAAGATATCTGATAGCAGCGAAAATACTGCGGCCTTCGAATTCTGAACAGATGAAATTGGTTGAGGTGTTTTCTTGCAGACGCTGGTACAAAATGGAAGGCGAGCGTCATGTAATTATATTTTGCATGGAAACATAAGAGGACTTAAAATCAGATTTCACATTGCTGTATCGGTTGTCTTTAATGAAGCGATGTGTTTGGAACCAATGTATTGTTGGACCAATAAGCGTGCCTTTGTGGGTAAAACCCTGACAGCGGTACCTAATACATGTAATATTCATATGGCTTTTGGCGTTGAGTAGTTTTTAAGTCATCTGAATTCAGGTTTTCGAATGAAGGGAAAACAAAATTCAGTGGTTTACTTGATACGAGCTCACCCCTTCATTTGCATATTTATCCAGCGACAACTCAGAGAAATCAGCCACAATCAACATCATTTGCATATTTATCCAGCGACAACTCATAGAAATCAGCCACAATCAACATCATTTGCATATTTATCCAGCGACAACTCAAAGAAATCAGCCACAATCAACACCATTAGCAGTGGGTAAGAGCGATTTTGTATGGGATTCCTATTAGGCCTATATAAAAGGAAAATGGTCAACATGCATGAACATTGGTACCACATATTTTGTTGATGCTTTAAATGATCCGTATTGAAATTAATATAAACCAAATCGAAGCACACTCTGGGTCAGTAATCTGGGTTCTATTTTGATCTGACACTTTTAATTCTCCGAGTCAATATGACACTTTTCATGGTCAACATCATTTTTCGGGTCATTTTTTAAAGTGTCATTTTGAACTGGAAAACGTGTCATTTTGACCCGGATAAAGTGTCAGGTCAGGTCAATTTTGACCTGGGGACTTTTGGAGCGTAAAGGCCAAAACCAATCTGCCTTTAGTTTTGGGACATTTTTTGCCGATTTAAGTGCAATTGTCTTTAATTACACATGATGAAATCAGCCATACGCGTGTGTGTGTATTTTTATGTACAGTATTATTTATATGCGAGTGTAAATATATTTTATTAAATACATGTAGAGGTATAGAGAGGAAGAAAGAGAAAGTTATTCAATATGTCCATGTAGAATCGTTTTAAATATCAAATCTGGTAAATCTAACATCGTTTAATAAAATACAATTATAGATTTCTTAATTGTAGGTAATTAACCTTGATTGTTTTTCTCATATATCGGTTTCTCGTTGATTTGTTTAGTAGCTAAATATAGTAGCCCCTTTATTTTAATTGTGATATAAAATATATAACTATTATATTACCATCTTACGCACAAATTTAATCCTTGTATATTCTGTGGTCATTTTAGTTGACGATAACAGTCAAACGCTATTATGTTTAGATTCTAACTTAATAAGTATGTAGTTGAAGAGTAGGTCTATGTTGATTTAGAATTGAGCGAACAAACTGTTATGAAATGGCATGTATCATATACATGTATGTACAAATTGAATGATAGTTCCATCAAAACACGTAGTCAGCAAGCAATATTGATTGCCAGTATAGTTTGAAATTAGGAACTTGAAACGATTAGTATAAAACCGTACATACATTAAAAAAACGTTGGAATTCCTAATTATTATTTAAAAAACTACACAGTTTTCTTACTTTTTCTTTTGCCTCACTGGCCTTCTTAACTTCATGTTAGTTATTAAATTGTTAAACATTTCTTTTTAAAGATAGATAAGGTGCTTTGAGTTTGAGTAATCGGCTGATATGCGATTAAAATCAAATCAGAAATGTACACAGACCGCATAGTAAGTGCACATCGTGAACCTATAACGGGATACAGTTATAGTCTTAAGTATGATAAAACCCATACAGAAATGTCCACCTGATATGCGCTTTAATATGTGTGTTAATGTAGGCTATGTTATGTTTTCCATGGTTCCCAATGCCCGTGTCTCCATTTCGGGTTCAATTGGAATTTTTTAGAATTCTCCTTTAAGCATCAGAGAAAGAAATGATATGATGGAGAGTAGGACAAACTGAATTCCAACGTTTGCTTTTTATTTAAGCCATTGACTTCTTATCTCATATCATCATTAACGAAGCATTGGGGTCGTCTTTTAAAATTACTTGAGTCTAGGTATCGTTGATATATATTTTGTTTTGTTCCATTATTATGTCAGAAAAACATGGCATTAGGCCTAATCAATGTTACCGTGTTAATATTTTTGTTAACACAATCCGTAATGAAGTGTTTATAAGGTAGATTGTTAATCATTTTGTTTATGACCTTTTTTGAAAGAATTGTGAATTTGCTGATAATGTGAGAATGGGCTGAAGTGTTTCGTGAGAACAATGAATGTATACGATACGATTGTTATTAAGTTATCAAGTTTAGTGTTAAGCTTCCAATATTTGGATGATCCGTTAATCTTGATCGATTAATGGTGCTTGTGGTAGTGAATTGGCACCTATACCTCAATCGGTTACTTATATTTTTCTTAAGATATCGTTACATCATTCCTACCGTGGAAATCACGAAATGGAAACGTGGTTTCCATTGAGTCAAAAAAAAGTGCTGCTTAGATAAATGTATCAATTATATAACACAGCAATTTTCAAAATAAAAAAATGCAAACACGTTTGTAGTAAATCTGTCTGAACTGTGTACAATCCTTTCCTTTTAGGTTGGTGATTTGCTGGTTCACAAATGAGTTGGTTTTCATTATTTTCTTTTTATAGACGGCAATATTGTATTTGATTCTCAGTGCGCGTGTTAAACAATTTAGGCACAATTAACGTTCAGGGGTTATTAATACCAGGAATGATGGTCCATTGGTCCTCATTGGCAGGTCCAGGTTTAAATGGGAATTTGTCAACTACTCCATCCCATACCTCATACACGTTTATAGCTTGACCCAAAGACCAACAAAATATCCCCCCCCCCCTAAAAAAAAGAAGAAGAAGAAGAACGTTGAAAATTGTTAAATAATTGCTGATCCATCTCTGTCAGGCGCTTTAATTTACTGCGCAGAGAGTATTGAATTTGTTGCGGTGGTGCCCCCCCCCCCCAACCTCCAACCCCCCGGAACGGCATACTTCCACTACCTTGAGACTCAAACCACCTGTACCAATGGATGGAGAATCTTTGTAGAAGTAATATGATGCCAAGATTTGATTCCGTTCAGTCTAGTAGTTTTTGCAGCAGAGCCTATTTTGTGTAGCACATATATTATCTTCCACTAGGGTATTATTACATAACATTATTTTAATCATTAGAGACACACTCTTGAAAAAAAAATGGGACTTGCGGTTTGGCCGAAGTCAATTGAGCATGATCGGCTGACTGATAAGGTTTACGTACAAAACCCCGAGCCAACGAGGTTTTTGTATAGAAAGCTGCCGAACCACATTTTGCGAGAGTGTGTCCGTAATAAAGGCTTGTAGCCTGCCGGTAATGCTGAGCCTGCATACTGCCAAAGTTACCAGTGTCATCCCTACATTTTCTCGTGCAAATAGGACCCATTTTTGGACCCTAATTTTATCAAATCTGCTGTTAGATAATAGCCCAAAAGCTAGGGAGATGATCCTCGGCTATATTCGCACGATTCCACCGATTTTTAAACTAGACGGTCTCGTTTTTTACAAAATATTGTGGGGGGCACTTTTTATGTAAATTAACGACTCGCGTAGAAATTTTTGAAACCCTAATCAAAAAACAACGCCGTTGTTGTTGTTGTTGTTGTTTTTTTTTTTGGTGGGGCCACCCTGTATGATTTATTCCCCCAAAATACAGTCGGTGCATTATCGGTCATGATGTGCATGCCGCGCATGCGCACACTTTACCTTGACTTTCTTTATCATTTTCATTTTATTTGATTTTTCCTTTCCTGCGCTACTGATGTTCTGCATATTGATTGCGCTAAACCTGTTTAAATAGACGAGTCGGGGTCTGGCACATTACTACCAGTCTGAATAAGGCGCCCTCAACGGTCTGGCAATTATGTCAGGTGAATGACCCGCGAAACCAAACAAGTTGTTTCCGTACGCGGTGTGCAGAAATGACGCCATCTCGTGCCCAAACTTGGCAAAAATAGAATGAATAACCGGTCTGTGCTGTCATGTTGCTGATTTTTTGCTTTCTTATGATTTTTTTTTGGGGGGGGGGGTGCTGTTGTGATACCTATAGTAGATAAAATGGTTAAATAAGCTCACTTCAACACTTCACATATAATCTTTTCCCCTTTTGGTAAACCTTTTTTGGTATATCGAAGGGTAAAATAATTAAGATTGTGACATTTTTAATTGATTTTTCAAAAAGTTTCTTTTAAATTAACATATTTTCATGAATACTATTTTAACGTACGTCTCAGTACAGAGGGATCGTCACGATGAGGAAGTGGTTCCATTGGATCCAAGCCTTTAGAAATTACTCTGACTCATTGCTACGGTTGAATGATCACATTGTAAACGGTATTTGCTCCAACCGTACATACCGTACACGCAAAAAAAAAACCCATCGTGTTATGATGCAGCTGGCTGTTGAAAACAAACTGGTACCCGGTGAAGCGCCTTCATAGTGTACATCGAAAACCGTTGGTGCCAGTGATGTTTTGACGTACTTCATGTTGCTGATGCAGTCATCAAAATGGCACCCTGCATAGCGAATGCCAACTCCGCCCTTCATCTCATGCTTATCACGACATTGATCTCCATCATTGACTTCGGTAAGACAATACGTATTGCTTTAATTAGAAGGCTTTTTTTATAACGAAATTACACAAGATATCACGGTGTGTATATTGGAAGTACATGATACAACTAAATGACGATGTGTTCATCCTCGGTTCGACGTAGGCTACATATCCCATGCGTGTCCGACCGTATTTATTACCGGGGTCAAGCCAAGTGAGGTGTGGGCCATGAAACGGTGGAGTTTTGACGACAAGGTTGTAAGGTTAGCCTAGGTTAACCTACTATAAATCATATAGGCAGTGTGGTAGCAGTCTCGCTATGTGACTTAAGGGCAGTAACCTGAACATAAGACGGTTATAGATTATGCTCTAATCAAATTGCCGTATTCTCACATTCGCTGTTCACTTGCTTCCGGAGCCTCCTGCCGGAAGTTATTGGCACACTGCGCACGACCAATGTTTTTTTAATGTAACGTTTCCTTGCAGCTTTCATCGGCAGGATGAAGAGGATAATAAGCCCCACAGTTTTTTTTTAGAGGATTGGCCGTACCATGGCCGTACTACCATCCACATTTTGGTACTAAAGAAACACAGAAAAATGCCGATTGGATGGCGTCTGATATTGTCAACATAGCTGCGCCAAAAAAATGATAGAAACAGTTGGAAAAGGCGGAATAATAAGAGAAAGATAGGCAATCACTATCGATCCTATAATTTGAAGCCAACAGTGAAAACGTTCAGGAATAAATATTAAAATAAACAATTACAAACAAAAGACTTACGGTGTCCACAATGAACACCTCCACCTTGTGTCAGATGATATCCAACCGACCCTTTCAAACGTTTGGGAAATTTAAAGATTTCATCACCACTCAAAACAAATCCAAGGTAGACATCGCCATCGGTCGTCCCAAATAACTTTGAAAGGTTCTACTTGAGCGCTATGTAGATCTAAGATCACTGAACACCATGTGATAAGTAAATTCTGACTGAACTGCTACCCACGATTTTCTTCAAATTCCGTTCCGAAACAATCTTTAAAGTGAATGTACACATGTACAACATTTGCTTTTGCTGTAATTTTAAGCAATAAATGGATTTGGAAGATTAGTATGTCATAAAAAAATATGTTAAACTGACGTGTTTCACGTTTTGGGCTTGTAGATGCTGGAAAAACCAAGAAAACCAATCATGTTCTTGTGGTCTGGCTCCCTGACCCCACTTAAGATGAAACTGAGCAATTAGTACACTTTGGGGGTTTTGTAAGGTCAGAGAATCAGACTAGCAGGCTTGTACCCCTTCACAGGTGTGTAATAAATTGCAAAGAAATGTCAAAATAACTAAATATGAAAAATTAGGAAATGTTTATGAAAAAAAGCCAGTTTTCTCCAGCACTGGTCGGCCGACCAGCGCTGGAAAAATACACTTTTTCTTGAAAATGTCAGCACACCAGGAGCCACGATTTTGAAGGATGCTTTAGACCATCAGTCCCAAACGATTCAGTAAGGTATTTCGTGATAATATGATCATTTCATTTAGTGATGTTTGCAAATGATGTATCTTCCCTTTAAAAAAGGAGTAAAATATTTTAAAAAAAAACATAAAGTCGAACGGACTGTCTGTATTTAGTTGGTACAATCATATGTGCAGAACTGTGAGATTACACCATGTTTCTCATTTTTACTGACATAATAAATTATTTTTTTCAGCTCACGTAAGTTCGAAGTTGATCTTCAATCTGGGCCAATCCCATATTGCTGCTTAAAAAAAATTGTGTTGTGCTGACCAAAAAATCCAGCCCAAAACCTGGTCAAAAGCAACAAAAATTGTAGGATTTTTTTTGCTGGTAGGCCTAACATGTTCTTCGTGAGCAATTTTGTGGTGTGCATGTATACAGAAAATGTTCGTGCCGAGCAACTCCTTGAAAATTGGGCCCTGGTTTATAAGGGTTGCCAATCTCACCAGTCTCTGAAAGGTCAAAACTAAATTGTGGTAATTCCTCGATTTCAAAACCTGAACTACATGTACTTATACCTTCTGAGTCTCCGTGCACGAACAACAGAGGGCGCGTTTTCACTGCCTTCGAGAGCCCCTTGGATCAGGGCCAAATTTTACGTCGCTGCTAAGCAAAAAAAAACAAGCTTAGCTTAGCACAAAAAGTCTTGCTTATAAAAGCAGGTTACCAGCCAAAACTCCATGTGATGTATATTGCTCGTGATTAGTATTCAGCTGTTGTTTGCCATAGCAAGAAAAACACGTGGAGTTTTGGCCCGTAAGCCAGGCTTTTTTTGCGCTAAGCAGGCAGCGTTGTGAATTTGGGCCAAGCTGGACGGAACGGGACACACCACGTGCGCGTACTTGAGGTCGCGCGTACAGCTCAAATTTACGCACGACTATAGCGTCTTGGCGTGAGCATCAGGCGTGTTTGGCAATGCGTTTGAATGCCTCTTCAAGGTGGTCTCCCCAACTCTCCCTTTCTTATCGTTGAGGGGGTACTAATGCACGGAGGCCCTGCCCATTGTGATTATTTACAACGAAACACTCAGATTATATTATCGTACAATTGAGGACAAAGAAAAAGCAACAGATTCTTTGTGTATTTCCTCTTAAAACTCTATGCATAATGTAGGCCACTAGTTTCTTGACCGACTATCCACACTCTTTCTCCCCTTAGTTATCGCCGATTACTGTCAGGGTTATACCGATTACACCGGCGAGTCCATCTCGGGTTTCTACTGTCCCAGATTCAGCGATGATTATCGAAAGTACAAATGCTGCGGCCCGTCGGATAGCCAACAATGTTGCGACTTTGAGGCCTACAATAACTACCATGGGAGTTTCTACTGGAGGTCAGGATTCATTGAAACACCCTTACACTAAAGCAGAGACCATGATCAGCTGGCTTATAGAATTCGTTATTATAATTATATTTTATTTTCATTATTCAAATTTGATCGGTAGTTTATCATTATTTAGCAAGCATGGAACTTCTCTGGGTCCTTAATATAATTTGGTCTTGTTCATATTGCGTTGCTTAAACATTAATGCAGCTAAAAAAAGCATTTATATTTTCGAAAGTTTGATCGTGGTTAAAATGTGACAGAGTTATAATTGGAGCGATATTGTTTGGCTTCTGACACACAGTGTGGGAAAAATCATCGGCGTGGTGATCGGTGGCATCATTGGCTTGGTCCTTCTTGTCGTCGTCATTGTAATCATTGTCGGCTGTCACGTCAGGAAGTTGAAGCGACAGCAACAACGACAGCAAACGGCGACAAATTCAAGTGAGTGTCTCAATACATGTAGGACCTACACTATTACAAAGTCCCTGGTCAGAATTGACCCGGAATCCCTTTATATTTCAGGCCTGACACTTTTCAGGGTCAAAATTGACATTTTACTGGGACAAACTGACGCCTTGCCAATGTTTCCAGGTCAAAATGACCATGAAAATGAGTCAGAGAAGTGTCAATTTTGTCCCTGAATAGTGTCAATTTTGACCCTGAAAGATGTCACTGTTGACCCTGAATAGTCGCAATGTTGACCCTGAAAAGTGTCACGCTAAATAGAACCTGGATTCCGGTCAATCTTACCACTCATGGACTTTTTATTGTAAGGATCGCAACGGTGATAAGTTTGCTTTACACTTTACGGTAATAAGCTGCAGTTATACATGCATTTAATTGATTATGCCACTTCGGTTAAATCGCTGATGAAGCTGTGTTTGAAAGACGTGCTGGACAGAAGACGCCAAAGAGTTAGGCGCGGGGGCCGCAGGTCAAATGATATATTTGGTGGAACCCAATTAAAGGATGTCACCATAAGGAAACTTTGCAGTAAGCAAGGGATCATTACCTGAAACTCTGACAGAAAATGGACGATATTGCTGATAGTCCACATACATTTAAAACGAAGTTAAGACGAACTTTACCGTCAGGGAATGGTTCAGCCAATCTCACAGCGGCATGCCAAACGCAAGATTCATTCAGGGTTAAGGTACAGACGGGATGGATGTTAATTGTACAGGTCTGATTCAGAGAGATTATCAAAAACGCTTGTCACTGCCTTCGAGTGTATGAAGATGCAGTAAGCATGCACGCCCAGTTTAAATAACACTCTCAACATCGTAAAAGAGAAGACAAAGCAATAGCATTTATACAAGTTGATATTCTTTTTTTTACATGCATTGTTTTCTTCATTAATTATTCGATGATAATTTTTTTCTTTTACAATCAGGCGCACATCAGATGACAAGAACCACCACAGCGCAGAGGCAAAACTATCCACAACACAGTCGAAGTAATCCACAACAGAGTCGAAGCAATACACAACCAAAGCCGGCCAGCTTGACCAAGGAACAGGCCTACGAATCACTGAGTTATCCTCCACCAGCGTATACCACACTCCCGAGGAGCTACCCGCGTGAGCCCGAGCCAACCTACCCGAGTGAGCCCGAGCCAACCTACCCGTCGAGTCAGGGCTATCATCAGCAAGGCCAGCAGCAACCCACTCTGAGCTACACGGACTATTCTCAGCGAGGCCTGGAGGAGTACATTTCGCCCCAGCCTGACTACTACACGCACAAACCCGAAGTAGCCAATACCTACGCACCCGAACTGGCCCCTCCGCCTCCCAACAATATCTGATAAGAGCTCCAGAGCACCCGAAGAGCCTACTTGGTGTAGTATGAAATACGAACTAATTTACCGTACCGAACATCTCTCTCTCTGTGAACCGTTAATAATGAGTACTTACACTCTAAAAAACAAAGTGCTAATTTAGCACTTCAAGATCTAAAAAGTAGCACTTCCAGGTGCCTGTATAGTGACTGCACGCGTTGTGCTAATTCAACACCTAATGTAGTGCTATAGTAGTAGCACTGAGGAGGAGCAATTCAAGATACACTTCAGGTGCTACTCACTGCATCTGGCAGCACTGAAAAGGCGCTAAATTATAGCCCTCTAAGTGCAACTTTTCACAATTCACAAAACGCAAAATAAATCAGGAAAAAACACGAAAAGCTCTCGTCAAAAGTTTTATTTCAAAACAGGCAGAACAAAAGCCCAAAGAGGGCAAAATCTTCTGATTTCAAGAAACCTCACATGAAAGTAACTAAAAAAATGCGATTTGCATTCACATGGTTTACTAAAGTGGGGCAAATTGGACTCCTTAAAAACTCACTTTGATTTAACACAAACCTTCGATACTGCATGATAAATGGGTTTTTTTACTCGTTCAGTCCAATCATTTTGCTCTGCAGAATTTAGAACAGCAGAAAGGTTAAACAATCGTCATTACATGAAAGTCACTAATGCTGCCCAGCATACTTAGATTTCACAATTTGACTTAACAACTTTGTTTCATACAACATTTAATTTTTTAACTTTCATGGAAAGAGAAAACCTTTTTTTTCTTCAAATGGGGTCTTCACAAGCTCACGAGCTTTCACCTGTGCATATGATTTGCATCCAAAACAACTGTAAAACTAATTAAGCACTCCACTGAACTGAAATGCAGCCTACATGCAGGGTGTCATATATCCTCGGCTCGGTGTTTTTGTTGATTGGCTTATTAACAAACATTAGGGTGAGCTAGGAAACTTTGATTGGACCAGACTTGATTTTCGTATATTTCTGCACCTTCTGTGGAAATCCAAGTCTTGGGTTTGAAAAAATGTGTAGTCAAAGTTTCTTTGCTCACCAAAATTGATTTGAAAATTTCTTAATTGATAGCCAGATTGAGATTTACATATTTGTCTAAAATCACGAACATTTTACTTTACTGGACTCTACTCAAAAGGGTCTAACATAGTGGCAATAACATGGCATGGAGGCATGGCTTTGCATCTAAAGTGCTTTCAGTGCCATGGCAATTTCTGTCACCCTCGGAGGTAACTTGCCTGTGTACTCGAGACCATAGATTTGTGTCTGTAAGTACAGAAAGAAGTTGAAGAGTTGAGGTGAGTATTCAAGATTGAAGACATAGTGGCTTTTGAACAGTAGGTCGACTGCTGCTGTGATGTTGATTGATGGGAGGTGGAACCCGTACTCTTCTATCTTCAGCAGAATCTGTTCCATCGAAGATCTGGTGCCGAGGACTACCAGGGTGGGTTGCTTGGTTGTCTTATCATGCAGAATCTCTTCCAAAGGCACATTCACCTGAGATAATCAGAACAAGTGTACAATTAAACAGCCTATTCAAACAGCATTATGGACACTTTCTATGCCATGAAAAATGTTACGTACAAATTTCATCACTGGGTCACCTAGTGATCTATGTACATGTACATGTACCTGTCGGTGCATGTGCAAGAAGTAAAAATAACTGCTGACCATGGCCCAAACAAGCTTGGTGATTTTTAAGTAAGATTTGAAGCTATGCATGGTGGAAGTAGTAGTAAGTTTAAGGTTTGCGGGTACACCGTGTGATGTGGTGGTTCTGAAAAGAACCGGTGAGTGGCGACGTTTCGGCCAGGATGCTCTGGCCGTCCTCAGGAGACCTCTCCTGGCCTCTCCCGAGGAAGGCCAGAGCATCCTGGCCGAAACGTCGAGTTAACACTCTCCGGTTCTTTTCAGAACCACCACATCCATAAAAGAGATATCTGATCACATGGTGTACCCGCAAACCTTAAACTAAACCTTGGTGATTTTTGTTTCAGTTGTTTGTGAGAAAACAAGAATTCTTGAGAATTGAAAGCACAAACTTGATCAGAGATGCCATAACCACGGCTTGTTTCCCCCATCCAAAAGGTTCAACTCGAAATTGAGTGTCATAACCAAGGAGAGATGGAATGTAGAGGGAGCTCATTATAATGGGCAGTTGTGCAGAACAATGTACATCGATGGTCAACACTTGGCATACGGCATAGGTGGTAAGATACAGCATCTCCAGTACAGTTCTAGAAACCCAGGCGGTATATCGTATGCGAATACCATGATGTACATACCTCAAAAAATGTCACCAAGAGCCTGTCAACATCTTCACAGGAAACACGACCCTTGGCCTTGGTATTGTAAGATGGCAACAGGCGCAGCAAGACCAAGAAGCCATACAGTGCTGTCAGCTCTATAAAAAGAAATCAAACAATAACACAAAATTGTGAGACCAAATGCAACCATAGTGTATTTTGATTGGGTTTTTTTGGCTCCTTTTGCTTCTGAAGGGAATTTAATGTGCCGTGTTTCAAAGTTTAGGTTTCAAATAGGTTGTTGTGAAAATGATAAATGGAACCTATCAATTTGGTATGAAAAGGGCTAGTAGCAGCTGTTTGTTGAAAGTGTGTGTGTAATTGCTGCAAAAAAAATAATTTGTAATGCACATGATCCCCACATCCCAACAGACACAAGGATCTGTTCATCCTACTGCAATCCTGTTAAATCATAGGCCCAAGTGAATTAAAATCAATTTTGAGTTATGGAAAGTTTTGATTGACCTGTAAACAGACCTTTCAATGTACATTTGTCTAGTATAAAGGGAAAACTAATGCTTTGAGTTAAGAGAACAGTAGTGACTTATTAGAGTTTCACCTAAAGAGATCATATTATATAAATAAATCATTACCTTCGGTTTTCCTTGAAGTTTGTGCCCTGAAGTCCTGGTGCACTTTAACCACTCTCTCCTGCTTACAGGTTGAGGCAAATGTCAGCAGCATCTGCGCGTGATTGGCCCACTTTCGCAAAAGGTTATCAGCAGGGTCACTGAAGATGGCTTTGAAATCCTGATCAATCTAGACATAAATATTCAGTGAAGAAAGTTACCAATAGATACAACAAGAAAAACATGGAAACTATAATTTTGTGCTTTAATTTTGTGACTAGCTGCTGAAAGTTTGTGATGCCTTTGATGAGTGGTTTTTATAAACATCTGAAAATGTAATAGGAAAAGCTGTTTTGTCCTTCACCGACGTGTTGTATGAAGCACTGTATACTCAGTGCTTACCGAGAGCCTGTGAGAAAAAATTCACAGGCTTACTCGGGCGGGACTCGAACCCACGACCTCCTACTTACTAGTGCAGATGTCTTAACCACTCGACCACCGAGCTTGCCGGGGCCGGCTGCTGTTTCAAATCCAATATAGCAGCGAATACCGCAATCAATGTACATCCCCGATGCAAATATTCCATCTTAACATCTGAAAATGTCTTCCTCAAAGTTTCTCAATGTAAAAAAAACAGTAAATGATCTTCAAAGTAGCCCTTCAATTGCAGGCACCAGCACAATTACTGACAGTGTTGTAGTCGACACCATCACAAGACCAGCCACTAGACCACTCACAAGTAACTGGCACAGCAATGACAAAGAAATGCCTTTGTTGCAGTACATTTGAACAGATTGTGACTTGAATTGCGAGTGTTGGTCTTGTGGTGATCTCGTTGGTCTAGCTCGTGTTGGTCTCGACTACAACACTGATTACTAATGACAGAAACAAACAACTTACCAATTCTGGCATGTCCATGAAGCGAGGGTACCTCTGGAGGATTACAGACAGAAAGGGTGCCTCTGCATTAATCCATGCCCTCCTATTTGGTGCAGACTGGGCCATAGCTTTAGTGACTGCCGCTTTGTTTCGGTCACCAAGGGCATTTCGGCAAAAGGATTCCAGTTCTTCTGCTTCCGACTCTGGTAGCAATTTGCAAGGCAAGTCCTCTTTAGGGCAAGGCTTTGGAGTGTCTTTCTTCATCCTCAGCTTGGCTGATTGAGGTAGACTGCGCCGCATGTTCTTCAGCTTGTCTTGTATGTAGCCACTCTGTCCTCCTGCTGAGCAGAAGAAATGCTCCTGTAGAGAGGATATTTAAATAGGGTAATTCATTATAAGTATATCAGTCTAGCTGCCACAAATTTAAAACAGTTATTTTTATTCAGGTGATTTTCACTGAGGCCATTTTCAAATTGCAATAAGAGACCAGTAAAACTGAGAATTGTAATGAATGCCTTCTAGAACTGAATAATAATTAAAAAAAATAGGGGACATTTATATTAAGCATATACATGTACTATAAAAATATACTCATCTGCACATTATACATTATTACTGAAAACCTGAAAACATTTTTTTTAATGAAAGTAGGCACTTTTTTAATGAAAATAGGCACACAGGCAACCTGTTGTAGGTAATTAGTAGTTATTTGTGTAGTTATTCCAAAATTTATCCCAGACCAACGTTGAAAAAAATAAAGAATCCACTTGTTATATTGGTTGTGTAAAAGAGAAATAGCTGGTAACGAACTTCAGAGTTGTAATGACTTGATTCAGTAAAATGACTTGAATCGACTAGAGTCACAAAAACAAGTGACTCATTACAACACTGACCACCTAAAAATATATAGGAAATACCGAGACTATAAAGGCAGAAAAAGTTATATCCTTTTAATTAAAGATATCGTTTCTTTGTTGAGAAGTTGAGAAAACTCGGGATGATCTTGAACACTTACGTATCCTGTTTTTCCACTCGAATCCGAGAGATTTGGAAACAGGGTGATTACTGATCTTCCAAGTGCATGCTTCGCTTCAATGGTTGGATAACTGATTAAAGTTGAACACATAAAAATGAAAGATTTGGTTGAAAATCCTCACTTTAAACAATTTATTAATTTTTGGCAATGTGGGAACAATGTGAAATAGCAGTTTATGAAGTACAGTAGCAATTAGATTTACAAGTAGCTAGCCACCTACTACTTTTAGCCATTTCAATGCTCTTTAGCCGAATTGTACCACTGTTGCAGCTAGGTGGGTAGTTTCACAATAGCTTTTGTTTGATCCACAAGAAAAACTGACCTGGGTGTGTCAGTTTGACCAGTGTTGTCCCTTCGTATTGATGAGGGCTGTGCATTTTGAAAGTTATGATCAAACACCTCTCAGAATTGGTCTCATTTTGGGTGATTAGTTTAAGTATTAAACAATTTTGGCTTGGTAACAAAAAG
The DNA here is from genome assembly GCA_029964075.1 of Patiria pectinifera. Lineage (NCBI taxonomy): Eukaryota > Metazoa > Echinodermata > Asteroidea > Valvatida > Asterinidae > Patiria > Patiria pectinifera. The sequence goes on along the minus strand of CM057142.1, from coordinate 48,653,834 downwards.
ATACATACCTTCCACATTTTGCAATAAGATGTGCAACAAGCACGCTGACAAGAGTCATCCTGGAACCTGGGCATATGTATCTGTTCTTGTGGTACTCCTTTATAATGGTAGGTCCTTTTGGGTGCTCCATCAAAATCTTACGAGCGTCGAAAACAATCTGTGACTGAACACAACAAAAATGTACTATAATTCAATTGAAAATCCAAACTGGATCTAGTGTTGTATTCGAGACCATCACAAGTCACTGCAAGTCAATCACATGTTAATTCAGTCTTAATCCAAGTCACAATATAACTGTATATTCAAATGACTGACAAAAGCATTCCTTTGTCATTGTTCACCCTGTTACTCATGACTGGGTCAGTGAAAGGACTTATGATAGACTACAACTCTGGCTGGATCATGAAAGCCACTTTGGTTGCTTTAATTGCTGCCATAAGTTTTCTTCCACTTCTGACTACCTCTCACCTTTGCTGATCCTGATGAGACACAGCTCTTGGACACTGCATCCTGTGAAGTAGATGGTCCATTGGGGCTGGCAAAACTGTCCTGTACAGTGGCTAAAATGGATGTATCTGGTGTATCTGAAGGCATCTGCAAAAGATGCTGAAGTGAAATTGCAAAGGAAATCACCATTAAATTCAAGAAACAATATTTACAAATCCTCTCATAAAATAAATTTGTGGGCTAGTGGATCCGACTACATCTCACTGTGAGGTTCAAGACATCCAAGTGCATATATGACGATACACAAGGCAATTTTTACGAGCAATTTGGATGGAGGCAACTTATAGCCCTGTACACTAGAGGACAGCTTGATGAGTAGCACAAATTTTATTTGTGATGTTAAAATTGAAAAAAAAATAATGAATCTAATTTTTATTTGAGATTGATGGGAACTGGGGCCTTAACTGCATTTATTTTTATCTGACTGGCAGTTTCAAAATGTCTTCACCTCATCAGTTGGACTTTCTCTGGTCTTGGAACTTGTGGCAACTTCTTGGCACTTTAGTGAATCTGGCAACTCACGATACCCTGGCTGTGAAGTAGGCGAGCTTTCCTGCAATAGAGAAATAATGCAGTGAAAATGTATCATGTATAGACCTACAAGCCTTCATTTTCATCAAGAGAATAATTATACAACAGTATTCCCCCCTTTCTCATACAGTGTATATCCTTTTTCGACATATTGCACATGCCCACATTCAGACACTTGAAAACAAAACGTTTAGGCCCACTGCAACACAACCATCACACTTGCCTTGGTTGCTTTTAGGTTGTTGTGCAAATACTGACATGTCCACGCAGGACAGCAGTCGCTAACTGTACTTTTCATTAACCCTGACAGTCCTCATCAATCCGCCACCTGTCCAAGGATTGAGGACTTAGGGTTAAAACTGTTTTCCTTGCATTTTGAGTGAAGAACCTTAAGAATACTTCATGTTTTTGAAAAGATTAGACATCATGCACTTACAATTGAAGATGAGCTTCTGGATGAGTATGGCACCCCCTCCGTGTACAAGACTGTACTTGCAAGAGAAGCTGATGACCCTGACTTGGAAGACCCAGGTGATAAGCCCTCCAGTAGTGGTGGGGACTGACTTAGGGGCCATTGTGAATCAGTTGGCATTTCAAGTTTTTGGAATTTGACTTCAATGACATCATCAATGATATCATCATCCATATCATCTAGTTCAACATATGGTCCATGCTCTTCCAATTTGCCTTTGAAAGCATGCTTTTCTAGACTCGACAAGGAGAATTTGTGTTTTATTTGCTGGCACATGGTATTGAAATTGCTTACATCAAGCTTCAGCATTTTTTTCTTCTCATGTCCATTCTCTTGGACGTATGTCACGTATACTCTTTTACCCATGATAGCATTTAGTGTGACTGATTCAGCAACTGGCTCAAAAAGTACATCAACATTTCTTTCAGGTAGTCTTGTGTTATTATGTCAAACTTGTATGCCTCAATTAGAATAATTAAGAAGTGTAGTGGGTCATCAACAAATACGGTAAACCACTCATCATCTGCATGTACGTCATCAGGAACTGGCATTGTTTGGCTGTAAATGAGGAATTAAAAATGGTTTAAATTAATATTCGGCAGTGTCAAGGACTGGCTAAGGGTTATTGCACCAAGAAACAACCATTTCAGAAGATGTAATTTCTAGGTGTCACAACATTTTTAGTTTCATACTTGTTCACATGTAGGGGACGGAAATTTTTAAGCAAATGTGGTTGAAGAAAGAATATCTCATTTGATTCCCTAACAACATAGGAATGAATGTGTTCTTCGAAATTCTCTACTAGCCACACATTTCCTGTCATGACAACATTTTTCCCCACAATGATGACATGTGATATCTGACCAAACCGTGGCATTTCATCTACCATGCCAATCACTACCATTGTGCCAGTTCTGTACTCAGTGCCCCAGTATGTTAGCTTTTGTGTTACATAAACCTCATCATGAGGAAGGAGTCCTGGGACCTGTTTCAGAAGATCGTTGAAGTTTTCTACATCCATTACAGAACAACTGACAGTTTCATCAGCCTGAAACTCAAGAGATTTCTGACTATGCTGAGACCACTTGCAGCAGTGGCTTATTTGATGCCTCGAAGCTGCAGTTGAGCAAATGTCCTTGAAGCAATTTACGACACTTGCCAACTTCTTTGTCAAATTATGCTTTGCCTCAAATCGCATAGACCACAAATTGATCAGTGGTCCAAGCTCCATCATGGCCATCGGATAGTGCACCATAAAGTGGTGCTTTGGAATCAATCTGGCAGTTGTAAACAATTGCTGAAACAATGCATGGTGATCTTGAATAAGATATTTCAAGTACTGACTCAAGCCTTCTGTGACTCCATCTGCAAAAACTATATCCACAATTGTTCGTAGTTTCAGAAGCAATGCCCAGTGCAAATTGCCCACTGGAATGAACGATCCAATCAGAAGAGGCAAAACTCGCAGGAGGCACCACATTTGACTCGCTTTTTGCTTCAATGAATTGTCTTTGCCTTTTAGAGTGGATCCAAGGATTAGTGATGGCTTATTCTTTTTGTCACAGTTTCCATAACTGTGGCTTGATAGTCGTGAACTAAACATATCCAGTGTGAAAAAGTGCTCTTCATAGATAAACTTCTCAAGGACTAACTTAACTTCCATTGGCACTACCCCTTCTAGCAGGTCATGCATAATATCTGGGGTTATATTCATCGTTACATGATAATAACGAAGGGTGTTCAAGTTGCTGTCTCTCTTGACACCCGAAAGTGATGTTGCTGCAGTGTTGTGAAGTGAGTCATCAACATGATCACTGTGACTGTTTCTGTCTCTGCGTGGAAATTCCTCGCCAAGAAACTGTGTTTGAAATGTTTCCCTATGACCCAAACAAATCCTGCATGGTTTATTGGCACCAAAGCTTTCAACAAAGCCCAGCAAACCATTGAGCCCAAGATTGTCTCCACAAACTTGTACTAATGTGCCACGGACAAACTTCACAGTTTTGTCTGGAAGAGAGATTTTGGCACCTTCGTCAGATTCCAGTTTCTTAAGTTCAGCCACAAATGGAGCTAAAACAGAGTTAAAGCCATACTTCTTCAGATCCAGACAGTTACAAAAGGCCAGCAAGTGGATGTTGTCCAATGAAGAGTTCACTCTTGGTTTCAAGTTTTTGAAGGTGCAATAGAATGCTCCAATTTTGTGAATACCTCTCTTAGAACCCAAAGGATTTACAACTTCAAATTCATCAAAGTAAAGACAAATCTGAAGTGCCTCTTGGCAGGAAGAGTACAAAGGATGAGCTCTACACTGACGGCCATCACAGAAATCTCGCAAGACATCATCACTGCTTACATGTCCAGATTCAATTTCATGGCTTGCATAAGCATCTCCTAGAACCATACCAATGATTGACAAAAGGGAGACATATTGGAATGTCTCTGGTACAAGTACTTGCTTAGACTGACCCTTTTCTCCAGTCTGAACATCATGACGAAAGCCAAGGAAAATTTTCTGAGGCTCAACTACACTAAGATGTTCCTTAAGAAATTTTTCTTGCTTGTATCTTGTGTGGAGGCCTTCAAACAGTGACTTGTTTTTGTCAAACTCTGACAATAAGTTCCTGTACACTACGTTGTCTGGTACAACTCCCATGTCTTTACATGAACCTTCAACTTTACTCTTCAAATCATTGATTATTTCACCAGTCAAACTTACAGTCGCTGATACCACTCTACTAAGTGTTGCATGAGTCATGTTAGTGTCGGACAGAAGTGAGCCAATAAATGCAGCTGCTTGTTTTTTTGTAGAAAATGTATCTCTCCTGATCTCTTCAACTTCCATATTACCAACAAGTCCATCACTATCACTTAAACCATCCTCACAGTCTTCAAAATGATCACGTAAATCTTCAAGTAAGTTCTCAGTTTCAGTTTGACCATGCTGTTTTGTAACATGCTTCCTAAAAGAATTGAAGGTACTGAAGGCTGATGGGCATTCCCCTTGACCACAAACTAACTGCAAATTTTTCATGTCAAAAAGAGCATGTGCCATGTGTAAATGGCTGATCAATTTTGAAACAGGACCTGGAATGATGATATGGCATTTAAAGCAAATGTACCCCATATTGTCAATGTTAGGCCTTAATATTAGCTAGGTCATGGGCTGGGAAATCTCATGTCATGCATGTGGCCAACTTCCTCAACTTGTACAACTGACAAAGAAATTGACAAAATAAAAGACAAAATGATGAACTTTGAAGTATAAATATGAGCTTTTTAGTTGTTTCTTTTGTATTCTGCCTCACTCTAGTACGTTTTCACATTGCATTTATTTCGTCTTTATGCCCATGAAGATTAGAAGGCAAACGTCATTGATACAAAATGTTCAGGCCTAGGCCTAGGCCTAACACCAAATATCTACATATGGCAATCATGCTGGGCTGCTTCGGACTTAGACCGAGAAACTACGACCCTACAAATCACCTTTTATAGCATTTGGATACGGTTGGGAGATCATTAAAAATATTGGTAATCCTTACTTTTAGGACCCCGTTCCTATATAGGAAGGGAAAGACTCACCAAAACAGTTGACTAAATGACACTCAAAATTGACATTCTGATACTTCTTGGCACATCTGAACAACTGGCAATGACACCTTCTTGAATATCAGCAGGTTTAATTTTGTGGAAAGAGGGCAGGGCTTTGATTTATGAGGGAAATTCAGGGGTAAAAGACGATGATGACAACCAGAAAACAGACTCAAAAACCAAGATGGCAAACGTGAAAGCTCGATGCGATGAAAGCTCGATGCTGATTGGCTGATAAAAAATAAACATCTTATTTATTTTTAGTCTGGTTCCCAGACCAAAAGATTCAGAAGTAGTCAGAATCTTTTGGTCTGCGAACCAGACTAATTAATTTTTTTAGCAGCCAATCAGCATCGGGCTTTCATTATGTTGGGCTTTCACGCGTGTGAGAACTACAACATGCACGTCTGACTGCGAAAAAAGGTAGGAAAGTCACATTTTCTTCAAAAGTGCTTTCAAAACTACAACTAACATGAGTTTATATGAAGAAAAAAGACTGCTTTAGCCTGCAAAAGTCACTTTGGTACTGGAAAGTCATCTGCAAAAGTCAGTTTTGAACAGAACTTGTAAAAAATAGAGGTGTCCTAAAAGTAAGGATTACCAAAATATTACTTTAATAAAAATAATATTAATAGGCCCCTTGACTTAGCCTAGTTCCTAGTGTTTTATATTCTTTCACATTTGAGGTGGGTTTTATGTTCAGTGAATGTCTGTTGCATGTTTTAGTGTTATTGGGATAGACTCCTGTAGAGGGAAAAGACCCAGCAAACTCAGACACGAAATCGGTGTCTGAACGATTGCACAGCGAGTTACCCAAGCTAAGCCTGAGCATGCCTAACCTTGCTAACGTTTAAGCTAATGTTAGGCCTGGTGTACGTAGGCCTACGTAAAAAATGGTATGGGCTATGGCCTAAATGTCGCGAAAAGCTACAACAACGCCTTGACTTGAGCATTACTATATCGTGTATGTATCAACTATAGGGGGTATGAGTTTCATTGTATTTGAGGTTTGCATGTTAATAAAGAGACAACGGCAAAAAATCTTACCTCAAACTCATCGATCGATGCCCAAGTCTGTGTGTTGGCAAATATGGCGCCGTGTGCGTACGTACGTCCGGGCCGTGTACACACACAAACATAACTACAGCAGTGCATGTATATGTATGCCAACTAGAACTGTGCACGGCAGGGCGGCCAGCGCGTGCGCGCTTTCCATTACTACTGATCACGCTTCACCACGTCATCGATGCGTGATCACAAACATGCGCTATACCCTTTCCCATACGAAGTTCCAGTCAGCACTAGCGCCGTGTATGATGTAGGGTGATATCAAAATAATGGCTCTTTCGAAACGTTTGTTAATTTTTTTTTTATTTTCTGTTTTTTTATTGGAGGATGTGTCAATAACAATAACAACCACCCAGTTCGAAACCCGGAGTTTAAGAGCGGCAGTCAAATACGGCAGTCATCCAAAACTCCAGCACCGATTTCCAGCACCGATTTTCTAACACTTCAACCGTCAAACTTTGGATTTTACCCTAGTGGTGCTAAATTTAACACCTTAAGTGCACGCGATCGCGTAGCACCCGATATTTAGCACTTTGTTTTTTAGAGTGTATGGGCCAGTGCAAGGCTGGGAGTTCAAAACAGTAGAAGAGACCCGATGTAAGAAGAGTTCTGATTTCATACGACACCGGCATGATCACGTTGTCTCCCGTTGAATATTCCTTCCAATCACTGCTGACGTAGAAGTACTTACGCACCTCTGTGTCTGCTGATGGCTCACGATGTGCATTCGTTGCTCCTTAGCAGCAAGTGAACAGACCAACATTAAGAATAACCAATGGGAGCAGACTAGACGCGCTTGGAAGCTTGTATAGAAAAAAATATTTACATTTTTTTGTAAACAACATAAAAAAAAGGACAAGACCCAAAATGTCCTTTCCAAAAACATTTTAAAGTTTGAAGGCCGCGTTGAATATATTCTACCGCAAAATAGGATGGGGGCACCGTGATAGAGCAGGCGGCAGCCCGTGCATAACACAAAACGAACTGCCCTGTGTGATCCTTGCTCGAATGTCGCACTTCGCAGCCCGTCTTCTGTTATAAGACTCTTCTTTATAAAATGTGTTTGTGCCATTCTCTTCAAACATTGTTGTCTTTCAGTGTCAGTTTTCCAAAAAAATGTCTTTTTAATGGCATTTTAATGAATATTTAGCCAGGTACCTTAACGGGGACATGAAACTAATTTTTCTGGGAAACACATTTTTTTGCTACTTTCTACTCTTCTTAAATGTATAAACACTATTTGACATTCTTTCTGGTTTATTTTATTCAAAAGTACATTTCTTTAAACATTTAAAATTGTTTATGCTTTTTATGACAACTGAGGGCGCTGTTGCCGTGATGTCATTTCAGGGAGACACTGTTCAGTACGTACAAGGGTTTTGTGTACTAAATGTGAACCCAAACATCTGCTCATTGATAATTTTCAACAGCAAAATATCCAAAATTATGGCAACTTTTTGTGCACAAACCAATCGCAACTTTGAGGTTTCTGCCTGATATGACATCACGCTTTTGCTTATGAATATGGAAAGTTGCATTAGCATAAAAACCAAAAAGGCACCAAAATACCCTTGAAAACAGCAAATGAAAATTGAAAATAAGGTTAAATGGGACACAAAGGTGCATTTTCAAGGATTGCATTAAAAAAATTACATTACATGGGCCCTTGAACATAAGTGCACTATAATGGCTGAAATACAAGAGCGTTCTCTTATATTTACCTAAGGCTTAACTTACTAAATCTGCGTGCGTACATGAATTTCCAACAAAAGAGTGCATGTGCCTGCATGTATAATAGCATTTTGAATTTGTGTTATTTCACGAGGAGTCATACAATTGGACTGTGGCTATAGATGGCTGAATATACCAGGATCGTAATAAATTTTCATTTTAAACGAGCTTTAATCTTTTTGCCCATCTATATTAACGAGGGTTTGCGACGCCAGATGCCTTTCGTTTGTCGTTATCGGGTAGAGTTTCTTAATTGTGAAAGATAATATCTCTTAACCACGGCATTAAAAAAAACTCAATAACGCTTCCGAATATTACTCTTTGTAATTTTTCCCTGTGTAAAGGGCTGCCAGAAATACATATTTCGTGACATTTTTTTTTAGAAATCTATTAAAAAATTATTTTTTTTGTAAGGGGAAGACGAGCAGATTACAATCACATTAAATTGTCGCGATCATTCGTGTTAATCATTTTGATTTGGCATCCGCGTGAAGTAAGGCACAAAGCACTTATGAAAAAAAAAGTCTGACAAGCATGGGATTTGGCACACAGTCAATGTATGTCTTAAGAAAGATATTTAGCTATAGGGCCATCGCAGAATTGTCCTTTGAACAACTTAAATAAAGGTTGACTTACAAGCAATTTTCCGAATAGCTGCCATAACATGTACTTGTTATTCTACCTATATTTTTTTCAAAGGACAAATCTGCGATGGTTTTATAAGCAAATGTCTTACTCATGACATACTCTGACTGCGAGCCAAATGCCGAGCTTGTACAATAAAAGGCCCAAGCCATCACTTATCTGCCGTACTATACAGTTTGTTAAGGTGTAAAAGCAATCATTATGATATCCGAAGAAGCATGATGCCGTTGCCTGTCTTCAATAGTACTTGTGACATGAGGTCAACCAGTCTCGTGTGTAGGCCTATGTCCTTTTCAGATCTCGTGAGTAGCTGCGAGGCGCCATCTACCGGTCATGCAGTGAGTCCGTATAGAACAGCCTGACGAATTTCCCATTCTATACTGGGTTAATAATTACGTTTGCTGGTTTCCTATCTCCTTGTGTTAACAATGATTAACAGGTCTTTGTCGTTCATCATCTATGCATGTACATACAGTAAATTAGTCACCACAACTTCCAACAGGCTGGCACCGCGTTGTACGCTATACCTAGCACGATTTGAGACGACGAGGGTACCCCATCTCCCAATACCCTATGCAAACCCTAGGCTATTGATAACACATCCCCCTAGATATCGCAAAGGAATTCCTGAGATTCGGGTAACACAATGACCAACACAAAGGAGGGGACGGTTCCCTCCGTCTCATATCGTGCTACATAATGCTGTACGCGTTGCCAGAAAACTCTGCATGGAGCCTCGTTCCTGTATTTAGTGACGACTTCCCTTCCTGTGTGCAGAGCCACGGTCGAACGTCTGATATATATCCTAACATGCTAATTGTATGCGACCTCGCTCGGCAGCCAATCGGTGTTGACTTCAGAAACTGTGACGCCATTTCGATCAGAAATGTGGACCATAAGCGGTTGATTTGTCAATTTGAATGCCATGTTTTTGTACTGGCTGCAAATATTTGTTTGCATCTGGTAAGGTCATTGACCGCAATACGCATGCGTGAAACATCACATGAACAACTAAATATGTCACCTGATTCAGAATATGTTCTTATAGCTAATATTCAGCGTGGTTTCGCTATGGCCTGCCTGCTGGTCGTAATAAATCGCTGGTCTGAATGCCGCAGGAATTGGAGGGAATTCTAAATGTTCATTATTTCCCCCCCAAACAATATATTCTTCCCAAAATTGTCCTGATGATGGATAAAAAGAAATCCAGCCTTTTCTTCTAATTCATGGCTCTGGAGGATTCTTTTTAAAAGGAAAGTTAAATCCGAGAACCATCCCGTTACTAACTGACGCATGCGCATTATGGTCGTTGACTATACGTGGTTGCAGAAAAATTAACTGCCAGCGGGTTGCGAATATTTTATTTACACAACTATCTGGGGCTATCCATTTTTCAGGCGACTTGAATCACGGTTATAGGATTGTAGAGCGCCGCGTAGCGGCGCTCTACAATCCTGTAACCCTTTACCTACGCGCGCGCGCGTATACTCTCTCCACATGTGTGAAAGTATATAAATTATGAATTGCGGGGATTTTTCGAGCACCGCCGTTGCCTAGTGGTTAGGCATACTGAATAGTAATCGAAGGTCTCGAGTTCAATTCCTCGCTCGGCCGACATAGATTTTGCTCTTTTTTTCAACAATTTTAAGTTGAATCTTAAAAACGTTATTTTTCAGTCGGATACTACTTGTATAGCAGCAATTTCCTTTTTCTTTTCCTGATCTGAGGCTCTGGAGGATTTTTTTAAAAAGGGAAATAAAGTCCGAAATCCGTACCAAGTTGAAAAATAGTAGCCTCCCCTCAAGCCTGGTTATAAAAACCAAGCCCCATAGGAAAGCGCACAAAGTACCCCAGATAGTTGTGTAATAAAAAATATCGCCAGCGGGTTACCGAAGATTCGATATAGAAGGCGCCCGCTGATTGGTCAGAATCTGGAGGTCAAGGCGTGGTCTTGGTTGGCTTGATTAATCTGCTCGTATATCATAGACCCTTGCTGTGCAAGCGGATATTCCATAGACTAGAATTCTTATATCGGCCGTTTTCACAAAGTCATGTAACTTCCGCAGCAAGCACCACCCAGCACCTCGTTAATCATCGCGTAAAATATTTAACTTGACCCCGTGTGCCGTATAGGTCGTCAGAGGAGAAGGCTGTTTTGTCGTTCCCTGACTTGCACTCTGATGTACTTGGCAATGATTCATGAATGGTAAACAACACAGCCTGTGTTCACCATGGGTACCACCTAGGCATACCATTTATCCACTAATAATTGAATAGACATTGAGCAGCAAACATGGCGTTGATGTGGCTGGTGGTGCGCACTGTTTTCGTTTCCGTTTGCTTTTCACCAGGTAAGACGAATAATGGCAGAAAAGAAGGTATCAGCTAGTTTCCCATCTTAATGTCGACAGATGTGTGGGATATTGTTTCGCGTTTGGAGTATGTAATAAATTGTGATTGAGCAGGGGACAATTGCACTGAACTGAGTGTAGAGCTCACTAAAATGTTCAGAACACAAAAAGGTTTTGCTTGGCTGCAACCACAGGTACAAGCGGAAGTGCTGATGACGCATCATATAATACTCGCGACTGTATGTGTATGGTTCACTCACAGTTTGGTCTGCTATAGAATATTTTATTAGTTAGTTCAGACACATTTATTTCCTCTTCATGACAGAAATGAAAAATATTATAGGTATTGAACAAGATATAAAGGCCACTAGAGGTGGCAAAACCTTGAAAGCACTAAAACCAATCACATGGAATTGGAAGTTAAGAATATTTATTAGCGAGGCTTCGAACATTCTGGTGAAAACATGAAAACGTATTTCGATAGTTAGTCGATTTGTCTTTTTCAACAAACTGGTCTGACAAGAGTTATACTCTGAATTGATTTACAACATATGCAATAGGTTAGGTAGTGCAAAGAATCTTGATTTTAAAGCTTAACTATTTCCCCCTTAATCCTTCCGTGTTTATGTAACTTTGCTACACCTTTCCCGGCCCTAAATATGCAGCGTTCGGGGAATACTGCCCAGGTACATATTCCGACTTCTGGTGTCCTACATATTCCGACAACGATGGCCAGGACGAATGTTGCGAGGACAACACGCCCTACAACCACTGTTGTTACTTTGACACGGACTACGAAAGCATTTACCAATTGAGGTAAAATTAATTAGTAAAATGGATGATATCTATCTGTCAATTCGTCACATTTTTGTGATCGACAATTTCCGAGACACGTCCAGATTTTTATTTTGGATCCAATGATGAGTGTAAAGAAACCGCATTTTTAGGATTTTTAAATCAATATTCAAATGTTCATTCAAATATTTTTCTTTCAGATTCATGATTTGCTTAAGCTTCTCTAACGCATTATTAAGGTCTCAGAGAAGGTCTGGACTACAAGTATACTGCTTGTCGGTCCGTCAGTCTGTCTATTTAGTTGAGCAAGACTAACTTTCGAAATGTCGTCTGTGGAAGTTGAATAAACGAGGACTCGGTGGGTTTTTTTTGGTCGTGTGTTACACTCTAACATGCCCCCGGTCAGATTTGAACCAGTCCGGGTTCTATTTAGTCTAACACCTTATTCAAGGTCAAACTTGACATTGTTCTGTATCAAATGAGACTTTGCCAAGGCTTCTGGGTGAAAATGACACGGAAAGTGAGTCATGTTGACCCGAATGTGTGCGAATTTTGACGCTGAATAGTGTCAGGCCAAAAAGAACAGGGTCAGTCTGACCAGGAGTATTAGAGTGTATTTATATCTTGATTTATCAGCAAATCAAAGAAAACACGGAGAATAATCTTTGAAACTAACATGCTGTGGCGGAGTTGCGTCTTATAATTATCCCGTCCAGTGCAGACTGTTCTGCAGTGCTTTTATCTGACACGACCGAGGGAACGAGTCGACTTGTTGTAACTGTCGACTCCAATTCAAGACGAGGTTTCCCTGACAGTAATTGGATTCAATACGATGCTTTGTAACCAAGTTTAGGCGCATTTATATGGACACCTTATACGTGTGTTTATATTTTGTTGTACAAGTGTCAGATTTCTGGCTGCACATATTCCCATAGTCTTTTCCTTAAATTTTTCACATCAATTTAAATAACATTTTATATCCATCAAAAAAGAAAGAAGCTAAACTGTTCCAGTTTCTGTAATTCAAACCTTATTTTCTATGCAGTGTGGGTGCCATAGTGGGCATAGTGATCGGCTCATTGATCCTCCTTGGTATCATCATTGCAGTCATCGTTGCGGTGTGCTGCTGCTGCTGCTGTGCCGCCAAATCGGGCGCACAAGGACGTCGCACCGGACCGAATACCGTGACCCACTTTCAGGGCGGTAAGTACCGAATTTTTCCCCACCCCTCGTGGCTGGTGACTCTCCTCAAGTGTTTCTTAAACTCTGCATGTCTCACTTTAACGTTTAATTGTTGGTACCCATACACCTACTTAATTCATAAGAAGGACTTTTGCTTCGGGGTGATGTAAACCGAAGTAGGTTTTGTCCTTCACCGACGTGCACTCAGTGTGTTACCTCCCGAGTGAAAGTTGGAAAAAAATCACTCGGGTGAGACCCAAACCCACGACCTCCTGCTTTCTAGTGGTACTCGCTGCTATGTATATCAGATTCGAACCAGTCATCCGATCCCGTTAGCTCGATCAGTTGTCGAGTGGTAAGACGTCTGCAATAGAAAGTAGGAGGTCGTGGATTCGAGTCCTACGCGAGTGACTTTTTCCAACGTTCACTCGGGAGGTAACACACTGAGTATGTATACAGTGTTTATACATCGGTGAAAGCAAAACTTAGTTTGAGTTATTACTTAAGTTCTTGTCCAACGTTGGTTAAAATATCAATTGCATTCTGTATAGGAAAATATTCTCAAAAGTTGGTTATTAGCCAAGAAATGGGATCATTTTCATACGAACTGTCTGGCAGAATGACATTTTCCAACTCTTAAAGTTTTTTCCTTAACAGACAGTAAGATTGTTGAGTTTGCATCCAAATTGCCTCCTCAACTTTGTAACTGTTTTCATTTAGTTTCTAGTACCCACTCATACAATACCAGGTCTGTTTCTCAAGGTAATCTAGTTCTTTCGTCATCCAAATCTAAGTCGGGAAAACGCAAATTTGCGTCTCGTGGAGTTAATTCTTTCAATAACCTCCCTGCGACACTTAAACATCCGTTGCCTCCCACTCTTGCCTGTTTTAAGCGCCTCTACACGAACCAGATAGTTTAATATTATATGTACATGTATGTCTTGTTTTTGTCTTTTTACTGCCAATGTAACAACCGTGATTAGGCTAACCATGTCTCATTTTACTGTTTATTAATCTTCTTAATTATAATCTTTGTAATGTTTTTATTGCTTGTTCTATATTTACACTATTGTACGCTTATTGTAACTGCTTGGCACCTTTGAAAAACAGTGTTCCACTGAAAGGTCTCCCCAGGTTAAACAATAAATAAATAAACCTTAGTAAAATACTTTTTCTGATGTTATCTTATATTTTTTTTTTCAATCTGCAGGGACTCAAATGACAACCATGACTGCTCAGTCATACCCTCAGGGTCAGCCAGCCTACCCCGGTGGTCAGCAGGTCCCGACTGGCCAGCCCCCTTACCCCGGCCAACAGGCCTATCCCGGTCAGCCTCAGGCCTACCCCGGTCAGCCTCAGGCCTACCCCGGTCAGCCTCAGGCCTACCCTGGTCAACCTCAAGGCTACCCTGGTCAGCCCATGGCCAACCCCGGTCAGCCCATGGCCTACCCCGGTCAACCTCAGGCCTACCCGCCGCCAGCTGGTCAGTACACAGGGGCTCAAGCGGCTAGCCAGTACTACCCGTCGACCTCTGCCCCTGCTGGTCAGTGTCCACAGCCAAATGTTCCGGGTGTGATAGCCGGAACGGGCCCATCCGATCCCCCACCGCAGTACGAGAACTCAAAAGAAACCTAATATATAAACTCGTACCAGAGTTTTCTGTCAAGTTTTAAATAATTATTCATTATGCTGCTAGATAAACTTCTTTTCCTATTTGTGCTCATATAGTTGATTAATCACGTCAAAGCGTCTACTCATATAGTTTACATTTCTTCTTTTATATCAACAATAAACATTTGCTTTTGCTGCAATTTTCAGCAATAACTAGATTTGGAGGATTAGTATGTTATAATATTGTTAAACTGACTTGATTCACGGTTTGGGTTCGGAGATACTGGAACATCCAAGAAAACCAACCATGTTCTTGTAGTCTGGTTCCCTGACTGAAGCGGAGCAATTTATAGACTTGGGGGAAAGGTAAGGTAAGAGAATCAGTCTAGCAGGCTTTTACCATTTCACAGGACTGGTGTGTAAACAGTTTCAGACAAAAATGCGGAATAAATAAAGATGCTTTCTCCAACGCTGGTCGGCCAACAAGCTTTGGAAAAGTACAAGTTTTCTTGAAAATGTCAGCACACCAGGAGCCACAATTTAACAGGATGCTTTGGACTGTCGTTCCGTAACAATCCATTCAGATATTTCCTGATAATTATTTTTATTGATTGATTGATTGATTGATTGATTGATTTTTTATTTATTTCGTTTTATTTTACCAGGGTAACCCCATCAGTTGTCACTGAACTGTTCTCGCTGGGGGCCCTGGATCATTTCGTTTATTGATATTTGCAAATGTAAACTGTAAACCAGACATCTGAAATGTATATTTTAGGCCTGAAATGTGCATAGAGAAAGGTGTAAGACATTAAATATGTAACTATAGGGACCAAAATTGACAGCTTGATTTATTTATTTCATTTTTTTGTTGTTGTGTGGGTGGGATTCTTTGCCTCGATAAAGTGTTCTTCTGTGTTTTATTTAGGCCTAGATATTTTCAGTGTGGGGAAGTGTAAGTCATTCGATGACATTTTTGTGTGTATATAGAATCGTGATTCAGAGAAAGACGAACATTTTGATCGTTTGGTGTGCAATGAATTATAAATTGCTTTGTTTGATGATTATCAATTTGAAAAACATTCCCGCTCACTGTACACATATATAATAACAGCTGTAAAATAAAAAGGAAGTACCCTCTACATGTGTTTTTCCCTAACGGGTAAAAGTTAATATTTTACAACTTATGTACCTGTATTCTGGTTTCGAAATCGATTCCCCCGTCATTATTGTTCCAGAAACGTGTAGTTTTGAGCTTGTTTCGACGACTTATTATGTTATCCTTGGCTGCTGGTTAATCATCCGAGGAATCACAACGTAATTACTAACTTAGTGAAGTTAATATTTTAAAAATTAATACTGATAACCTGTTTTCTGACTATTCTCAAAAACAAACATCAGAATTTGATGATTGATATTTTCTGTTGGCCCAAAGCATAATATGTTTAATTGAATTAAAGGTTTCCATCAATTGTGAAGTTAAAACAAAAACAATGTCACTCTATCAAAATACTCTTAAATTAGCACCTAATAAAAACAACATTAAAAGGAGGAAGATCCTTAAACGAAACAGTGCGAATCAATGCTTGCATTCTGTTATTTTCGAAACATTGAGAATTCGCTAAACTCATGACTCTACCAGTGGCGTAGGGGGCTTGCAGGTTTCTGGGAAAGATATTTTAAAAAGCAAAACCAGGACGCGGATGGAAGCAAAATCGGGACGGCAACAATGGGTTAAACAGGACGAAAAGTCGAATTTTACTTGACGGTTCATGCTTTAAGTGACTTCCACCAATTGGTTGAGATCCATCCTTCATATCTATAGACTACATCACACCCAATCCAACCAATCGGATTAGTTCTAAATCAACCTTAGTTTTAGTATTTTTTTTAACGTGTCACGGACTATTATTAAATAAATCCCCTTTTCAAAGACCAACCGAAAGTTAAGAAAACACGGATATGCCCCGAAATGCATGCTTCATGGGAGTTTTTTGTGCTGCCAGTGACCCCAATTTTCAAAAATTGCCTGGAAAACCTACATCAACCTCAATTTTAAACCTATGCCGATATGCCCAGCCAAGCTAAAGCAAACCACGCACATCCCATTAGTTTTGCTTGAAGCTATATCCTGTACTCGTCCCAATACAGGTTGGGCGAAATCCTATGAGCACTTTGTGAGCAGCTATTACACTGAGTTTCATTTGCTTTTTCTACAATGGCGTTTTCAGTTCCGTTAAAGTACACTCGATATTCTAATATAACCAAGAGCTAACTTGACACCCTTTTTAGAAAAGACTGATCTACACATGTGGGCCTACATCGAACTTTCATGTTCAATGTATCATAACGGAGGAAAGAAGTATTTCTTTATTTTCATATTTATTTCATTTTCATATTTTTCTTCTGTATTTATTCTTCTTTTTTATAAGAAACGTCGATAAAGTTATCACCTAGCTAATGTCAGGAATAAAAAGATCCCTTTAAAACGCAAAATAAAGTTTTGCCTATGCGGTCTATGAAAAATATATACTGTCTGATTTCGCAAGAACACATTCATCATCGTTGTGCAAGAGTTCAAGTCGTTTTGTATATCAAACACTCCTTTGATCAGGGTGGATCGAATTACTTGCTTTTACCAGCAAGTTTATACTTGTCAATAGTTATACAGATCTGAATGCAATCGATCAATGATTAACATCGTATTTTTAGCTCAGGCATTTTGTATCATAGAGCAAATAGAGCACGCGGAACGGAGTTTTTGTTCGTATTGTAAGGGAGTGATTGGTCCTTGACTGACAGCACAATGACGTCATGACTGTATACAACATTGACCCTGAAACTGGAGATAAGCAGATCTACACGGTTTTAATACAAACGACCAAGCGCAGTGATAGTTATATTGTCTGTCCTTCTAGCCGAGTGGTTGCAACAATCGTCCAAAATGGCGCACTTCGTACTGCAGCTGCTGTTGGTAATCTTCGTAACGTTGTTCTCACTCTCCAAAGGTAACAAATACATGTAGGCCTTTACTTTCTGGGGTGTCTACCTGATGTTCCGCAATACTGTATGTCCCCCAATACTGCTGATGTTCCGCGAAATCCTAATTAGGATTAGGGTTATAGGGCTAGGGTTAGGGTTAGGGAAGCGGTATTGGGGAACATAGGTGCACCCACTTTCTAGTTGTACGGTGAACTGCCGTATTTTATTAAATTGTAGGCCTATAGTGACGAACAGTGCACTCATTGTACAGCAACCTGCGTTTTATACTGTATACATTTTATACCGAATGACATAAACCTAAAACCTATGACTCTCATACGCAATTTTTGATCGAAATTCATAGAGTTTTAGTGCGTGTGCATATACGCCTTCAAAAAATTAACGAAAAACCAATGAGGTACGTGCACAGATCATTGTATCTAGGTACTAGAATTTTCAAGTGTTCAAGCGCTGCAAAATCTGGGAATAAGAACAGTTTCGAAATGGCCAGGGGAATCGAAACATATTTAAATTTGTATTTCCCCTCATTTTGGGTTAGGCCTAAGTGTTTTTGTGAGATTTCTTTCGTGTTCATTTCAATATATGCGATTTCGAATAATGTAAATAATGTTTCCATTAATTTTAACTGAACTGAGTTTGGCAGGAGCTTTTTGCAATGGTAATAGGCAAGTATTTTATTGCTGTATAATTGCTGATCTTGCATCAGAAGTTGAAGAGACAATCAATGCGTGTTTCCATTCAAAACGGACTGAGACGCTTCTCTCTGGAATTGTTTATTAAGAGCACGCTGTGTGTCCATGCATTGTGTGTTGTTGCTTGACTCATAATGTCCATGTTCATGTAGACATGACCCTTTTTCGGGTCAATTCTGACCCGGGACTTTTTAAAGTGTAGGGACCGGGAACCAGTCTACTCGGATGGTTGATCTATTTATGCGCAAAAGCCACCCAAATCATATAAGCATTAACAAAGGACGAGGGTTTCCAACATCCAAAACTAGAAAAAAATAGTTTAAAGGTGAGCCTTTGGTAGAAGAAAAAACAAAAATCGAAGAAGTTGAAGAAGAATACTTCTTCTTCAAATATTATTGCAATTGTTCAAAAGGATTTTTAAGCATGTTTAAAATGGTTTTGGAATGGAGCTTGCAGATCTCGCCAGTCCACGTAACACCTTTTATGTGAACGTCTTGGTACCAAACACTGACTAGTCTAGTCACAGACTCCCATGTTTGAATTTACCCAATTGTTATCTGTGTGATCGATTGAACGGAAGTTGAAGTCAACGATTTTAATAATACAGGGTGACCCCCCCAAAAATGCAAACCTGAAACATTTGCCATTTTTCAAAAACATGATCTGTGAATTGTTATGTTTAGGAGCTTTTTCTTTGAAATACGGAAGAAATCATGAAAATAGCACACTGGGTTGCTGAGAAAAATGATGGCAATAATGTAAAGCAGTTAAGGGATTTACACTGTAGCGCATTGTGTCCTAATCCTTCAATCAACACGGCACATAATTATGACAAGAGTGCAAATGAATGCGATGGAAATACCTTATATTTTCTCACCTGAACATGTGTCTTATCCTTTTAGGCCTATTTTAAACCTTTTAAGCATCATACACAATGTCAAAATATTAAAGGAATTGCAAAACTGAAAGACAATTGCACAGTAGGCTTACAATAAAATGTTTCACTATTTGAAGTACCAAGGTGAAAAATCATGCACTTTTTTTTTTACACAATTGGCATTTTGTCAGCAACCAAAATGTGCTGTCGTCACGATTTTTCTCGCCAGAATATTTGAAAGAAAAAGCTCTCAGCTTGAATTTGATACCCAAAGTATAAAACTTCAAGGATCACGTTTTTGAAAAAATTCGGAAAACGTTTCAGGCTTACATTTTTTTAGGGTAACCCTGTATAATAGTCATCTGTTTGCAATATTTTCAATATATTTTCAAATGTTGTTTTTTTCTTTCCAAATACCCATTTATTGCCCTTGATTGGATGGACCCAGGCAGGACACAAAATATATGCAAAAAAAATAGGATTGTTCAGAGGCGTAAAAAGGTCATTTTTATTGGGGGAGGAGGAGGGTAAAAAGTTCGTGAAAAGGGCACTCACACAATCGTGCTGAACTGCAGACAGGGTTTTTTTTTACAAATATTTGTGGGTTTGGTTATCCATTCAGACTGAGGACTTGGGACAATGGGGTGTGTGCGATTTCAATGGGCCCGAGGACCTCGGCCTAGGTCCTCGGGAGAATTAGGGGAGTCAGGTTGGCGTAGCGGTACTTTCCTCGCCTTACACCGCCGTGACCCGGGTTTGAATCCCACCGCGGCAAATGTGGATTGGGTTTTCAGTCCCTACCTGATTCCGTGGGTTTTCTCAGAATACTCCTCTGGGCTTTTCCTTCCACCTCTAAAACTGTAATTTCTTCTCACTGTCTTCTCTCTACAGGTTTCTTTAGGCTTTCGAGCTACAGTGCATTATAGGGCAGTTTTGAGGAATCCTCGATTTCATTACCAGAAAGAAATAGAATACATAAATAAAAAATAAATAAATAAATTTCGTGTACAAATTTGGAAGCTGTACAAACAAAAGTGAACAAAAGAAGGAAAGGATCAGGTCCTCATGAATATAGTTACAACGAGCTGTTTGCGTGTGTATGCAATTTCGTACAATGCATTGCCCAACGCAAGTAAAATGTGCGCACACCAGCAAATGACACGTGACCCGGACTCAACTAAACTTCGAAACAAAAGACTCGAAACTCGGACTCGAATCAAGTGGCTCGACTGCTGCACTATTTACAGTCAAACATCTATGGTGAATATTCACCATCGAGTGTCAGTTTTACAAAGCGTTCTTACTTTTACTGAACCTCTAGTTAAAAAAAACACTTTGCATCACATTGACATATCATTGGTCTCATTGGATAAAGTTTATTCTGTTTCAAAAATAATGTAACCAAGTGGTAAACAAAAAATAAGAAAAACTAGGTCATCCTCCCGACTACGCCAAGTGTAACAAATTGGTGAAAAAATAAGAAAACTAAGTCAAAAATAAATAGAAAACAGGCTTGTGAAGTTCAAGTGAATCGCAAGAGATTTTAATGAGACCACACAATTTAATTAAATCACTTCACATACAAAGATTAATCTAATAATAAATTGGGAGTGAGAAGTTAGAAATTTGTCCAACTACAATGTGTTCATGAAATATCTGTGGTTCGATTAAGAACAATAATAGGTTGCGATGCAAAGAGGCAAAATACAACCTAAAATGCAAAGGCAAAAAATAGCCTAAATGCAAAGGCAAATCCAGCTTAAAATGCCAGGGAACAATGCGGCCGAAAATGCAAGGGCAAAATACACTTAAAATGCAAAGGCAAAATGAAGCCTAAATGCAAAGGCAAAATAAAGCCTAAAAGACAAAGGCAAAATATAACCTAAATGCAAAGGCAAAAAAAGCCTAAATGCAAAGGCAAAATACAGCCTAAAATGTGAGGGCAAAATACGGCCAAAAATGCAAGGGCAAAGTACAGCCGAAATTAAGGGCAAAGTACAGCCGAAAATGCACGGGCAAAAGACACCCGAAAATGCAGGGCTACCAAATGTGGGAGCAGGTAAAACAGCTACAAGAAAATCAATTAATCACTAATTACGAAATACATCTCAATGTGAGCAGTCAAATATATACAAAATTATGTCTGCAGAAAAAGTGTCAAGCACATCACAATGAACAAAGAATGAACATTTGTGTGATTCTAGTCAAAGACTTTCAGACCAGATTTAACAGTTAACAGACACAATAAATTTATAAAAATACTACATTTTCCGAACAATATAAAGTCGACTCGTACCTTAATTAACAGGTGTTTTACTTGCACCTGCTATAAGCATCACAAGGTGAAAGTAAGTTTTCTTGTGCCGAAATGATGTAAATGTAAATTTAGCAACATCATTATCAACATGAATATCGCTCGAATCAAACACAGTTTTACATCCAAAACAAAGAACATGGTTACATGACAATAAAACTACCAGAAAATTATACATTTCACAGTCAAGCAAAATAATTACAAAATGTAAGTTTAGTTTGTATATCAAACGTTTTCCACACTCACCAACATTTGACAGTTAATGAATAACGATTCCCACAGATGAGCTGTGTTTTCAGCAACGACGACTACCAAAAGAAATTCAGAACGCAAAGAAGAGAAAGAAAATCAAGTGGAACGAAGTGCCGTCAAGCGAGGGTGGTTGGTGCAATAATGAGCCCACAACCACCTGTGAATCCTTATATATGTGTCACTAACCACTAAGAATGTCTTTACATCGAACCGTGTGATTATGTAACAAGGCATGTTCTAGCCGGGAGCAATGCTACTAGTAAATTGTCAACCTAGGAATGTTATTCAAAAAGAGTAACACATGTACACTGTATGCAAAAGAAAAACATATTTAGTAAGTAATCAATCGACTACACCTGTAGGACGGTCGGTTACAATAATGTTATCAACAAGGATGTATCGTCCAATGGTCTGTCCATGTGTTCAATTAGACCCCCTTTACACAGGGCTGCTACCTTTAGTCCTCCTTTGTGCGTCCATAAAACTGGCCAGGTTGCCGTTGGATGCTCAAAGGAGGCCGCATGGTTGCCTAGGTCGTTCAAAGGTGGTACACAGGATGTTCGGGCATCGCCATGGACGCCATGGTCGCCGTAATTTGTTTTTAACATGTTCAAAACAGTTGCACAAAGGTCGCCGAGGAGGTTGGTTGCTCAAAGGTGGCTCAAATGAGGCACATAATCGGCCAATGGTCGCCACGTAAAAGATCCGTTCTGTTGCAAATGTTACCGTCAATCTGGGCGATATGCTTGTGCCTCCCTTGTGCCTCCCTTGTGCCTCCTTTGGCAGACAAAGAGCGTGCGTTGAACGATGTCTGTGGCGACCGATGTGCCTCCATTCGGCGTTGGTTGCCGTAGGTTGCACAGGGGAAGCACAGGGGAGGCAGGCAAGTGATGGCTCAGTGGACGCACAGGTCGCTCGTAGCTCGACATGAAAATACCCGAACATTGCAGTTTTGGCGGTCAAGGGGGGCACAAGGATAGCTGGAGCAGTTACATAGAAACAGGATTTTCTGGGTTTAGGTGACCATTGAGCGTCCTGGCCATTTTTTGGTCGCTCATAGGTGGTACAAAGGTCGCAGCCCTGTGTAAAGGGGGCCTTAACGTTGAGATAAATAGCGGTGATAGTTTGTAGTTTTGAGCTTTGACTTGCATCCTGCGGTGAAGTAAAGAGAAAAGGTGATCCGAGGTGGAAAGTTTTTATTAGAATCTCTGCCGAAAGCAAGAAGCAACCAATTCATGCAGGGCTTGCCGAAGCTCCCTGTTCCTCAGATAGTAAATGACCACATTCAGCCAACTGTTGGTAGCAAAGATCAAGGTTGTAACTGGGAGCAGACGCACTCCAGGGATTGAGAAGAAAGCATTGCAGACGAAAGACGGGGTCCAGCATATGAAGACCGCCATGGTTATGATGACCACCGTGTTAGCCGACTTTGTGCTGACTCTCTGCGGAGCGTTCTGACCACCCAAATCAACACTGATCTGATTCTGGGCAGCGATGCGACGTGCCTGATGTCGCGCAACGTTAAGAATGTACATGTACAGGAAGAAAATGGTCACAAGGGATGCTGCTATTATAGTTACCAAAATAGATTCACAAATTGGGCAGAATGAGCGGCCGCATGTGTGAGGTGCCTCCTGGGATATGTCAGTCGGTAAAACGATGCCAGATACAATTGTGAAGAATGTCAAAGTCACACTCCACGTGATAGCGACGATTATCTTTGCTTTCTTCACAGTCATCAGTGTCGGATAGCGCAGTGAGTAGACGATAGCAACAAAGCGATCTACTGTCAGGAGAACAAGTGAAAAGATACTCAGTACACCAAAAGATGAGAGTGAAACACCCCAGGCGGTGCACAAAAAAGAACCCAACACCCATTCTCTGTTGAATTGTTGTGTTAGCTGCGGGAGCACCCAGAACAGCCCGATGCAGATGTCAGACACGGTGAGTGAAGCCATGAACACCTTGGTCGTTTCTTGGATGCCGCTGGCGCGATGAAGCACCACAAGACATATCGGGTTGAGAGTGAGAATCACAACGACTGTCAGAGCTGTTAACACGCCGAAGGAAACCTCGTACGGGTCTAGTTGAGGTGTCGGCTCCCCATCCAACAATTCAGTTAAATTAACAGATTGTGGATTCATGTTGGATGGTTTGGTCGTACAACAATATATTTGGTGCAAGCTTCCCGAGATTACACTATGTCAGTGCTATCACTTTCTCGCATCACATAGGTCTACTGGCTGATATAGGTGGCGTGACTTGCTTTTCACTGCACATCGTTTTCACGGCTGCAATTTGGTATCGCTTGTTTACACTGCATCGGTCTTTCACTTAATTGCCGCCTCCTCAATGACGTGGTTGTCCATCTCTGCCAACTACACCGCCACTTTCATCACCTTGTTGATTTTCAAGCCATTCTCTTGATTGCATTTTCATGCCCGCTTCTTCATTTCAAGCATCATACACAATACATCTAGGCGTAACGTAAAATATCATGTTTGCATTGCAACTCAGCGTTCACGTGACCTAGTACCTGTTCTGTTGCTTAATTGAACATTTGGAATCTACTGTAAAATTGACCAAATTAAACACGATGGCCCCGATTTTTGGACCGCTTGTTCCGAGAGTGGTCAAACACTGCCCTGTACTAATGCACAATGTCCATTAAGTACTGCATTTGTCTGTTAATGAAATAGTTCTTTACAGGGAAATGCAAGGGGTAAATCACAGAGTGGCCTAATACTTGAAAAAGAGACTTAAGATATGACTTGATCTTTTCACATTTCAAACTTGATATCAACACTTATTTCCTAAAATTAATGTTGTACAGGCTGAGTAAAAAAAACCGAAACCCAAATGTCGGGCCTATTGTTTTATTGAAGTTCTGCATGTAGCACTTCTGAGATATAAAAGCCCAATTCATAAGCTTTCTTTTAGTACAAGGATCATTCAAATCACTTATGTACTTTTCAAGTTACGGAATTTTAAACACAACCACCGTTTTAAGGTTCTGTCCACGGATCAAAACAAGGGGTGCGTTCTTTCAGCAAAACAACACAATTCACCGTACACATTCCTATGTGATTTGTTTTCGTTGTGCTGAAAGAACACTAAACTTTTTTGTGATCCTTGGACAGAACTTTAAAACGGGGGTTGTGTTTAAAATTCCGTAGCTGGAAAAGTACATGAGTGATTCAAATGATTCTTGTACTAAAAGAAAGCTCATGACTTGGGCTTTCATATCCTAGATTTTGAAAATGCTACATGCAGAGCTTCTCTAAAACCATAGGTTTTTTTTTTACTCACCCTGTATACTCGCCTAATTTGACAAAGGCTAACCCTTTGAAAACAAGCTCGATCGGATGTCGGAAGCTGCGGGCCAACGAGTTCGTGTCATCATGCATGAATCACGTGATTGTGCCATGCAATTTCTGGAAGGAGCAGTGTTTTGAGAAATAAAAAAAAGGTTTTTGACACCAGAAACCCAAAGATGACCTTTAACCCCAGTTAAAGGGTTACTGATTTTTGACAAAGTTTGGTTGAATCGGTCAAAATATGAAGGAGCAATAAATAGACAATGTCAACGTTTGTTACTATTAAACGGAGAGACATGATGATTTGTTGAGCTGCTATCCTGCAGCTAAAGACTGATAAAAAGGTTTTTATTTCTATTATAAACTTTACAATAAATATCCACATTCGTATTCATGTTGTATCGTTGACAATTAAATAATATAAAAATTTACCGGTTTCCC
This sequence comes from Patiria pectinifera, assembly GCA_029964075.1. Taxonomy (NCBI): domain Eukaryota; kingdom Metazoa; phylum Echinodermata; class Asteroidea; order Valvatida; family Asterinidae; genus Patiria; species Patiria pectinifera. The sequence continues at coordinate 48,628,457 of CM057142.1, read as the reverse complement.
AATTATTGCCATATAGATACAGACAGTGTATATGTTGTGGGGCTCGAGTTCAGGACTCGGACTCAAGTTCGTTTCAAATCACAGTGTAAGTGACTCGACTCGACTCGAGTCACATCAGCAAAAGACTCGCTCTTAGACTCGGACTCCACCATCATGACTCAGACTTGACGCTAATAACTCGTGACTCGCGAGTCACTTTATTACCAAAATTTACCTTTAAAAACGTAATTCCAATCTCTTCCAGATAGTGTTACAAATAATAATGAGCTTATCTACGAAACGATGCGCGTCCTGCATTCTGTGGGCATCTTTTGTTAACGGGTTCACAAAGAGTATGTAAGGAGCACACAGACACACACTAGCACGATTGTTTAGAGTGTAAATCGAGGAATTTCTTTTGTTCCTCTTCCCTTTTCCTTTGTTTGTACTTCTCATTGGTTTTGTTCACGTTTTCTAATCGAGGTCGTCCTCGATTTGTTTCCTGTCCTTGATTCACCGATGATGTTGCACGTGAATGTCCTCGCTTTACAAACAAACGCGTCCTAGCAAGTGTGTATTTGCCCGCAATCGGGGACCCCCTATTGTCCCTCTTTTGTTTGTACATTAACTTTTTAGGAAGACCTCCCATATGCTTTGTTCACATCGCCAAATTGGGGACCTTCGGGAATTGGGGACCTTATTGTCCTCTATTGTTCAACGTCCTCTATTGAATGCAGAAACAAACTCGTTATTGCCGGTGTTTACATAGTCACCCAGTTGTGTTTTACTATGTTTGTACAACACGAAAATCTCCCGAGGACTCGTGCCCAGGTCCTCGGTCAGCGTCGGGCCCCACTGTTCCAAGTCCTTAGTCGTATTGGATAACCTGTCCATAGCGAAATGTATAGTGATGCGATGTCGTGTGAAAACGGGAGAGCGCATGTATAGAAACATTATTATTTGCAAAACCAATTGAAGTTTTTGAAAGATAATTGCTGGTAAGAAAATACGCGACTTGCGAGTCACGAGTCATTAGCGTCAAGTCTGAGTCTTGATGGCGGAGTCCGAGTCTTTTGCTAACTGACTCGAGTCGAGTCCGAGTCACTGAATCGTGATTCGAGACGGAATAGAGTCCGAGTCCTGGACTCGAGTCCCACAACATCATGTCACTCTGTTAACCCGTTCGTTAGTAACAAACGTTGACATTGTTACTGCATAATTTTGACCGATTTCAACCAAGCATTGTCAAAAGTATGAGTAGCCCAGCCCCAACATGTCCCATGACCAGAAATTGCATGGCACAATCACGTGACTCATTCATGAATACGAGCTCGTTGGCCCGCAGCTTCCGAGATCCGTTCGAGCTTGTTATTAGAGTGATAATGTGAGATTAGGCTAGTATACAACATTCATTTTTAGAAATAAATGTTGATATCAAGTGTGAAAAGTGAAAAGATCAAGCCGTATCAAAAGTCTCTTTTCCAAGTATTACGTCATTCTGTGACTCCTCCCCTTGCATTTCCATGTACAGAATTATTTTATTAATTAACAGGCAAGTACACTACTTAATGGACATTGTGCAACAGTACAGGGCAGTGCTTGACCACTCTCGGAACAGGCGCCCCAAAAACCGGGTCCATCGTGTATAATTGGGTCAATGTTACGGTAGATTCAAAGTAACGCTACAGCACAGGTACTATGTCACGTCTAACGAAGAGGAAAGTGAAATGGCAGTGGCGTATCCAGTGGGGGAGCAGGGGGCACTTTGCCCCCCTGGCGGATTTTGTTGACAATTTTTTTTGTCACCAATGATTTGAATTCAAATTAGGTTTTGCCCTGCACCGACGTTTAAACACCGTATACTCAGTGTGCCACCTCCCGAGTGAAAGTTGGAACAAATCACTCGGGTGGGACTCGAACCCACGACCTCCTGCCCTCCAGTGCAGATGTCCCACCACTCGACCACCGAGCTAACCGGATCGGTTGGCTGGTTCGAATCTGATGTACATAGCAGCGGGTACCGCGTGAACTATTAGAAGATTGAATTTTTGCGTCGGGGTGATATAAACCAAATTAGGTTTTGACTGACCAAGTTAACTAAGACAAACGCGGGAAGAGTGAAAGCTGCGTTGCCAAGGAAACAGGATACTTTGTGTTACATGTATTGTGTATGATGCCTGAAATGAGTAAGCGGGCATGGAAATGCAAATCAAACGAATATCTGGAAAATCAACAAGGTGAGGAAAGTGGCGGTGTAGTTGGCAGAGATGGACAACCACGTCACTGAGGAGGCAGCAATTAAGTGAAAGACCGATGCAGTGTAAACAAGGTGAGGAAAGTGGCGGTGTAGTTGGCAGGGACGGCCAACCACTTGATTGAGGAGGCAGCATGTGAAAGATCAAGTCGGTGTAAACAAGCGTTAACAAATAGCAGCCGTGAAAACGATGTGCAGTGAAAAGCAAGTCACACAACCTGTAGGCCAGTAAACCTGTTTGATGCAGTTAAGTGATAGAACAGACAATGTGTAATCTGTGGAAACTTGCATCAAATATATTGTTGTACGACCATCCAACATGAATCCACAATCTGTTAATTTAACTGAATTGTTGGATGGGGAGCCGACACCTCAACTAGACCCGTACGAGGTTTCCTTCGGCGTGTTAACAGCTCTGACAGTCGTTGTGATTCTCACTCTGAATCCGATATGTCTTATGGTGCTTCATCGCGCCAGCGGCATCCAAGAAACGACCAAGGTGTTCATGGCTTCACTCACCGTGTCTGATATCTGCATCGGGCTGTTCTGGGTTCTTCCGGAGCTAACACAACAATTCAACAGGGAATGGGTATTGGGTTCTTTTCTGTGCACCGCCTGGGGTGTTTCACTATCATCTTTTGGTGTACTGAGTATCTTTTCGCTTGTTCTCCTGACAGTGGATCGCTTTGTTGCTATCGTCTACTCGCTGCGCTATCCGACACTGATGACTGTGAAGAAAGCAAAGATAATCGTCGCTATCACGTGGAGTGTGACTTTGACATTCTTCACAATTGTATCTGGCATCGTTTTACCGAATGACATATCCCAGGAGGCACCTCACACATGCGGCCGCTCATTCTGCCCAATTTGTGAATCTATTTTGGTAACTATAATAGCAGCATCCCTTGTGACCATTTTCTTCCTGTACATGTACATTCTTAACGTTGCGCGACAGCAGGCACGTCGCATCGCCACTCAGAATCAGATCAGTGTTGATTTGGGTGGTCAGAATGCTCCGCAGAGAGTCAGCACAAAGTCGGCTAACACGGTGGTCATCATAACCATGGCGGTCTTTATTTGCTGGACCCCGTTTATCGTCTGCAATGCTTTCTTCTCAATCCCTGGAGTGCGTCTGCTCTCAGTTACAACCTTGACCTTTGCTACCAACAGTTGGCTGAATGTGGTCATTTATTATCTGAGGAACAGGGAGCTTCGGCAAGCCCTGCATGAATTGGTTGCTTCTTGCTTTCGGCAGAGATTCTAATAAAAACATTCCACCTCGGATCACTTTTTCTCTTTACTTCACCGCAGGATGCAAGTCAAGGCTCAAAATCTACAAACTATCACCACTATTTATCTCAACGCTAACGGAACACAGTCTTGGATTGACCATTGAACGATACATCCTTGTTGACAATATTATTTTTGAAACAGAACAAACTTAAGCTGATCATGAGACCAACGATAATCCAATGTGATGCAAAGTTTATTTTTTTTCAACTAGAGATTCAGTAAAAGTGAGAACGCTTTGTAATCTGTACATTCGACGGGGAATATTCAGCACCGACGTTTGACTGTTAACAGTGGCGTCACTGGAGTCAAGTTCGAGTTTCGAGTCTTTTGTTTGAGTTGAGTCCAAGTCACGTGTCATTTGCCGGTGTGTGCACATTTTTCGTACCTTTGTATTTCCTTGACAGCCCGTACATCTTTCTTATTATTATCTAGAATAAAATAAAGAATAACAAATAAACATGATGACTGCCCCCTTTATCGTTACAGCCAGCGAGCATCAGTGTCGCCACTACTACGTGGATGACGTTTACCACGATGGGTTAATCTGCCCACAGGGTGACTACGATAGTCAGAGGAACCTTACCTACTGCTGTCAGACCATCATTGGCAATGACATCACCGAGGAATGCTGTACTAAGAGTGATTGGGAGAAGAACCCAGACTCCAACCCGGAAGCCTTCAGGTAGGACTATTTCGTCGGAGCTTGTGTCAGTACATGGCAATAAGGCATCTAGTGCTGTGCATCGGGTCGGGTAACTTGACCAGGCCAAAACGACCCAAAACATTATAGATATAAACTGAATTTAAACCGAAACCGATCTGACCTCCCTAAAAATTGACCAAATCCGACCCGATCCGACAAAAATAATCAAGAAAAAAATCCGACCCGAACCGACCCGAAAAGTCCCGAAACCGAACTTGGCGAGCCGAAAACACCGAATATCTGGCTTGCGCGACGGTGTCCGCTTTTTGGTGCCTGACACCGTGCATGCCCGTAAACCATTTTGGTCGTACCGGGCACAGTGACTGTGCAATAAATATTGCACCTATTTCTGAGCTGTATTTTTTTCCCCGGTATAGGCCTATTTTGAGTTTCTCCAAAATGGCTTAACTAACGCGAAAATCGCAAACGCAAAACCGAAACCGACCCGATGAAATGATGGACACGGCCAGACCCGAAGTCGGTTTCGGGTTGGGTCGGGTTCGGTTTCGGGTCGGGTTTGCACAGCACTACAGTGAGCAAACCTTTCTCAACAATGTTTTCGATAAGCAAAGCTTAGGGTGAACAATTTGAACAGAAAACCCTAAACTGAACAGTGTCTTTCTGAAATGACATCACAGCAACAACGCCCTCAGTTGTCCGGAAAAGCATGCACAGTTTAAAGAAGTGCACTCTTCAATAGAATTAACCAAAAAGGGATGTCAAATAGTTTTCATACATTCAAGAGGAGTGGAAAGTTGCACAAAATGTGTTCTTCAGAAAAAAAAATCATTGCATAAACCCTTTAAACATCGCCTCTTACGGAATGAGTCTCTGAATGACGAACTGAATTACTGATTGAACCACTGAGTACAAAATATTGACTTTGGCAAACCTATAAACTGAAAAATTGCCTGGGTTAATTTTACCCAAGAAAGGGTGAAAACTGCAGCTACCCAAACTTGGGTTGTTCTATAACCAAATATTTGGGTTAGAATTTATGTTAAATTCAACCAAAAGTTGTAGTCATACAACACCAGATTAAATTTGGTCTTGAATGACCACAAGTTTTGGTTAGTAAATTTAGCAGAAATTCTAACCCAAACAATTGGTTATAGAACAACCCAAGTTTGGGTAGTTGCAGTTTTCACTTTTTCTTTGGTAAAATTAACCCAGGCAATTTTTTTCAGTGTAGTCTTGTTGTTGATGTCATTCGCATGTCAACGATGAGGGCGTGCGCTCTGATATAAGGGCATATCTTGCCTAGATAATTTGAATGAATGATAACAAAACTCCTGAAAGTTTCCAGACGCATCTTATTGAAGCATTTTCCACACTGGCGGGTTTTCTGAAAACGAATTCAAACAGATAATCTTATCCCTAAACAGAAGGATGGAAAACCATTTATTAATTATATATAAATATGACTGGTATACACTTTTGTTTCAGTACGGAATCAATTATTGGGCTTTGTATTGGCGGGACGCTAGTGATAGCCACGATTGTTTCTTGCGCTGTGGTCATCACTCGGCGCCGCAGACGAAGGGCTGTCATCCTGACCTCAAGATGTGGTAAGATATTACCTTTAACCTTGAACTTTCGTCAATGTAGGACCGCAGGGGTACAGACATGTCAATAATTGGACACCCCAAAACATCAAGAAAAAATATTTGTCAAGGATTTAAGATACACATTAAATTAAGCTGTAATCCGGTATTTTTGGGTTGATATATCATACACTCCATACTCCTGAAGCCAATAGGAATTTGGAAAAATTATCCTCATACTCTGCGTTTAAAAAACGCAGTGGCTATTGTTACGGCAGCCGTAACGCATTTCCCATTTTCTATCGTTACGGTAGACTGCAACTTTTATAAAAACATGACAAGAAAATATAAAATTAGAAGGAAAAAAGTGAATTTGAACGTTATGAAATTCGGACTTTATTTCCCTTTTAAAAAAAATCCTCCAAAGCCTCGGGTTAGAAAAGGAAAAAAATTCGAGTGCAAAACTGAGATTCGAACCCGCAACCTCGCGGTGCAAAATCCTACCCTCTATCGACTGAGCTGTCGCACTACTCACTAAAACGTGTGGAAACAAATAATTATATACCTGCGTGCGTATCAAAAAAAGTATCGTAGAGGGCGCTAAACAACGACTGCCGTAACGATAGCCACTTCGTTTAGAAAAAGAGCTTTATTTTGGGGTCGATTACAACCTCAAGATTAGCCGTGCAAGGGCAGAGTTTACACGGACGGTGGAAGTAACACATAAATGCAAATCGTGATTGGACTTTTGGAATGGTATTCAATTTTGGGCCTGTTGCCTTTTGGAACCGGAAAGGGGTCAAGACGTAAAACCCAGATTACGGGTCCAGGAACTTGTAAGAGAATACAGCGGATCGAGTTGTTGCCATGTTCTCACAAGTCCTAATAAATCGCATGCCATTCACAAACTGTTGAAAAAACTACGTCCTCGACATTTCTCGTCATTGTTATTTTGCTTACTTGTAACGTCGACTTGTGATTTGATTTGTGATGGACTTTTGAAAAAACTTGGAACAATTTTGTATCTGTAGACGTGTTATTGTGTACAGATATGGGTTAACTTTCTCTTTTTTCCCCATCCACAGCTGCACAATCTACCGTGATTGGAATAGCACCGCCGCCCAGCTATGACCAGGTGCCTAGGGTTGGCCAGTACCGGCAGTTTGAGAACCCGCCCAGCTACCCCATCAACTAGGCAACCCCACTTCGTGCGCTCGACGTTTCCAGCAGTGTTCTGTGATCGTCTTGGGGATAAAGTTTCTTCTGGTGTGATCGTCTACTTCTTTTTGGAGAACGCTTGGGACCAGTCGGCAGTTTCCGTGTGTGACATGGCCCGTTTAGGATGCCTGCATGTATCAAGCACGTTTTCAGAGCATCTCTTACATTTTTTACCACACTTTCAAATACAGATAAAGAAGCATCATTAATGTGTACCAGTGTTGTATACAGGTACTATGAGCACGCCAGTGTGAGTACCATAAATTTTCAAACAGTGACAACAGTGTAGAATATGCAACCGAAATGTTTGGAAAAAAAACCCATAAAAATAATGACTCTTTCGTTTCCAATTTGACACTAAGATGGTGATTATATTTGATGCATAAAGTTTTGTTTTTTCTGTAAACTGACAATTTTCATGAATAAGAATGTTTGCACCGGACCTCATTACTTTTATGACAAAATTGTAGACTTAAATGTACATTTAACTCCTTAAGTACGGGTTATAATTGGGACATTCTCATTTCCTCCACACATAGAGCAAGTGGCCCGCATGACTGCTCAGCCTTTGTGTGGTAGCGGGACTAAACAAAAGCAGCAGCTGTGGAACTACCCACTAGCCGTGTGCCACGGCATACCACAGCTGGCAACTGCATTCCAATGAGGATTAGCGGCCGCGGCCATGACCGCTTCCCGTGCGCATGGGGTTAATAACGTTTTGTTTTTGTTTTCTTAGAATGTCAACAGTAAACAAAACATGTCTTTGTAACGACATAAATCTGCATGATGTGAAATATAGAAAGTTTGGAGTCTCTAGAAAAAGCTAGTGGTCTTTTTGTAAAAGTTTCTAAAGGCGTCTTAAAGACATGCTGGCTTAAGGTTTGAAATCTGTTCTTTAAGTTTCTCTTTCGTCCAAACTAAGTGAAAAGTGGAAATCTGTATCTGCAGGAGTCATGTATACTTGATAAAGTATCCAGTGTGAAACATTACATCTACTTGTGCATCTCGTGTTGTACCTCGTCGATTTAAAACATCCATAAAATCTATCACAAATTTGTTTGCTGACAGAAATCCATGCTACGGTGAGTTCAAACAAAATGGAAAATTTATTATTGAGTTAAAATCATGATGATGTTGAGCTTTTGTGACATAATATTTCAGGCCCGTAGCCAGCTCGGAAAGAGACTTTTTTGTTTGTTTTGTTTGTTTTATTTGTTATTTGTTTGTTTGTTTTTTAACATACAAAGTGGACCTTCCTTAGTAAAAGTGACTTGTGTTTTTACTTTCAAAGCCATTGCCAAGATAAATCTAAACGTGCGTACAAGGCATGGATTTGAATTCAAGCCCAGCCAAACGACTCGAGAAATTATATATTTGGCCTGAAGCTTTTTTGACCAATATTGAAGAACTTGTTCGTTATTTCTAGGCATGTGAGGGCACTGTTTTAATGTTATCAGAGCCGCTGACAAGGAAACTGCGTGCGTTGCATTCGCCACTCGTACACGATGCAAGAACAAACCCCAAAGAATCAAAGCGGCTTCGATGAATGAATTTCACTTTGTTTCGCGGTTCAGTCTATCTTTCACTTTACTAAATGTTCGTTGAAAAGAATACAATTTGGAAAGGCACTCGGCTTGAAGAAAGTTTTTTTTTTTTTAAAGAAGGATCACTTTTTACCCGGAAACAATATGTAAAACAGCCTTTTATCCCACTTGACGAAATTTTAAATGGGCAACTCTTTGATTTAAAATTGTGAGATTTTGTCTTGTAGGGCAACCAGAGAAACAACAAAATGAAAGATCTCGTAGAATGCCGGACAGTAATACCATGAAATGAACATGGTAATTTTTAAAATGGTAATCAATCAATATTCTATACTTCCTTTAATCGATTTAGTTAGCAAAATGTCCTATCTGGATCACCGCTAGCCACCATTTGGTTTTTTTTGGTAATATGATAATGGTTCTTTATTTTGCGCATTTTTGTTTCGCAGTGTGATATGTTTTCATCACACTTGTACGGCTAATCTGGAATAATTTGGAAATAATGGTATTTCTGCAGTTATAACAATTGCCTACCATAGTACTTGCCTCGTGAGGGGATTCTTTATTTTTAGTTTACGTCATTCTATATTTTTGTCTTGTCATGATGTACAGAAATTGGAACTTGTTGGTACCATTAGGTTCAGAGTTCAGGCTCGGCGACAAAGGCGCATTATGATCTTATAAGTATTCATTTAGCGTCAGGTAATAAAAATCGATATGTTTTTAGGGTGCACTGAGCTCATTCAAGTGAGAATTTCTACGCAAGTCATTAGCATAAAAAGTGACCCCACAGTTTCGTTTTAAAACGGAGACCGTTTGGCTTTAAAAACGGTGGAATTGTGTGAATATACCCAAGGATCAACTCCCTGGTTTTTGGGCTTCCATCTGAGGGCAGGCTTGATAAAATCGCGGATGAAAAATGGGTCCTATTTGCCTGTGAAAGTGGAAGGACGCCACTTGTAAAATGGCTAACTGCAGGCTTGGGAACTATCACTTTTCGAGACGTGATTTTATTTGGGTGTGCATATTTAAAAATGTAATTGGCTAATGTACCTAAAATTGAAAAGAAATGACAAGATGAAAGACAAGACAATAATTAAATTTTTGTTTGAGAAACCCCAGTGATGTCGGCGTGCATGTTATTTGGCCCTGAACTTTGTTGATTTTACACTGTTTTCAATGGGGCTTGAATTAGTACAGTGGACCCTATAGGGTGCACTGAACTAATTCAAGCGAGAATTTTTTTACGCAAGTCATTAGCATAAAAAGTGCCCCCACAATTTCGTTTTAAAACGGAGACCGTTTGGCTTTAAAAACGGTGGAATTGTGTAAATATACCCAAGGATCAACTTCCTGGTTTTTGGGCTTCCATCTGAGGGCAGGCTTGATAAAATCACGGATGAAAATGGGCCCTATTTGACTGTGAAAGTGGAAGGATGCCACTTGTAAAATGGCTACATGCAGGCTTGGGAACTATCACTTTTTGGGAGATGATTTTATTTGGGTGTGAATATTTAAAAATGTAATTGGCTAATGTACCTAAAATTGAAAAGAAATGAAAAGATGAAAGACAAGACAATAATTTAATTTTTGTTTGAGAAACCCCCGTGATGTTGGCTTGCATGTCATTTGGCCCTGGGAACTGTGGATCGAGAACTCCTTACTTACTGCACTGACAATGATGACATCACACACGTTGACGCCGGATCGCGGAACGGCAACCAGATGAGGGCGCCCTATATAAGCTAAGGCCATTAATATTACGCGTATGGAACAAAGCAGAGTAAGTCCGACTTGGGTCAAGTCTAGCACCGTGCCAGACTGAGTACCTAATATAAATCTACTTCCGCCACCAGCTTACACGCAGTATATCAAGTACAGCTGTGTTTAATATATGCTACGTGTGGTTTTCATTGGTTTCGATAATCTGGCGAAATGGTGCCCTTTCTAATGCGGTTGGTGGTCTTCGTAGCACTCTGCTCATTCTCCAAAGGTAACTCTAAAATGCTACTGGTTTGGTTTAGTTGAGTATTGGAATGTACTGAATAACTGGCTATCTTTCAAGCAGATTTTAGGTGGAAACATCATTTTTACCGCCCCGACAAACTTCCTGTTCAATTTGTTTCTTTAAGTTCTTTCCAATTACTCTATAGACGATATTTAAAAAAAATGCTACACGAAGAGGCATTTTTGAGTATAAGTGGGTAACCTAGCTATTTTACCTAATTTGGGGGTGCTGATGAATCCGAAAATGATGGATACCAAGCTTGATTGCTGGTAGATTAAGCCTAATTGCATAAATGGGTGTATTTTTGTTAAGTTTATTTTGGTGATTCTACTTACACTTCCTGACTTCAATGGCATTTTTTAAAGGATAAGTAGAGAGTCTAGTGGTTTTGGCCGTATCATGGTATATCTAGAACCACGCAAAATTAGTCAATTTCAAACTGTGCCAATATGCATATGCATAGATGAAAGTTAAATGGAAGTTCCTAGGGGTTTAAATCCCTGTTGTTTCAGCATTAAAGTTGAGCTCCACGATTGTATTCCACTTTATAAAAATCGATTTTACTACAATCCTTTAATTAGCAGGATTCACCTGGGTATACCAACTATTCACATTTTTATGTTTATATTGTCCTGGTCACGTGGTATACCCACCCGGGGCCATGTATCACTAGATCCTAGTATGGACCAAGGTACATCCACCAGAGGGGGTGTCAGTCTTGTGATCCTACTGGAGGGGTTGACAATTGGCGGGAAAACCCTGTGTGCTTGTGCACATTTACATAGGCTTGTGTACAAATGCACTATAAACATTGGGATTATTTCGATCACCCCTGTGACCAAAATGGAATGTCAAATGGGGTTATGTCTGTGGTTTTAACGGCTGTTTGGGGCCTGAGAGATACTCCAGACGTGGCAGAGGTTAATCAGGGGTGAATGGGCTGGTTGTGAGGGTCGGGTGGCTCAAATTATATGTTGTCATGGAAACATTCCATACAGCCACTGGATATTAAACATTAAAGGTGTCGCTTCAGCAAGCCTCTTAATTCTTTATTTCGGGAAAGTTGTCAGGAATAGATCGATTTTTGGACCCATTTTTAGTTACGTTCAACATCATCCCATCATGTCAAGTAAAACCACAAATAAATCAAATGTCAAATTCGCGAGTCAAATCACAAGTCAGATCACAGGTAACTGGGAATGGACAATGATGAATACAGGGTGAGTAACAAAAAAACGAAACCCAAATGTCGGGACCATTGTTTAAGCGAAGTTCTGCATGTAGCACTTTCAAAATCTAGGATGCAAAAGCCCAATTCATAAGCTTTCTTTTAGTACAAGAATCATTCGAATCACTTATGTACTTTTCAAGTTATGGCATTTTAAACACAACCACCGTTTTAAAGTTCTGTCCACAGATCACAAAAAAGGTGTGCGTTCTTTCAGCAAAACGAAAACAATTCACACACATCCCTATGTGATTTGTTTTCGTTTTGCTGAAAGAACACTAAACTTTTTGTGATCCGTGGACAGAACCTTAAAACGGCGGTTGTGTTAAAAACTTCGTAACTTAAAAAGTACAGAGTGATTTGAATGATTCTTGTACTAAAAGAAGGCATATGAATTGAGCTTTCATATCCTACATTTTGAAAGTGCTACATGCAGAACTTCACTAAAACAATGGTCCCGACATTTGGGTTTCGTTTTTTTTTACTCACCCTGTAGATTCGTTTGAAAGGTTTGTCCCGGGACTTAAGATCATTTGACGGAAAAAAATGTTGCAACCTGACGCCACATTTTTCTTCATTTATACACTTACACTAACACTTAAGGTGTGATGGGAATAGAATATAGGCTTAAGCCTTTAAGACCCCATATCCTTTTTCACTTCAGTAGGAATCTAGCTTATTCTTGGATAGATTGATTGACTTGGCATCCACTAGGGCCTACATGTGCTGGGAGACTGTTCCACTCGTTGATTACCCGGAGAGAGAATACATTTTTCCTGCAATTCAGTCTCTTCTTCAGTGCTGGCTTGAACAGTTTTTGACTGTGACCCATGAGCTGATTTGAATTCCTAGTGAATAGCTTGCTAGCTTCTTCAATACCTTCCAATCCATTGAGGATTTGAATATATTGATAATTACATCATCTCCATGAAGGTCATTCGTTGCACAAAATGATGGTGAGACATGAATCTGGGACCGAGATACCTTTCCATTTTTGTTAGGAAATTTACTTAGACATTTTTCTCGACTCTCCATAGACTTTGTACACAATGGCATCATGTTTCAACATTTTTTCCCAATTGACCAACGATTGACTTGTGATATACCTTCTGAAATATGTGAAAGCTGTTTTTTTGGTCCTTCGTTTTCCCTACGGGTGCACCTGTCACAGCCATCGAGTCCAAGTGCAAGGACTATTATGACGGTATTGCCCACCACATGGGCCTGTCCTGTCCATTGGAACCGTCGTCCAATGCCATCTACTGCTGCGAGTCCACCAAAGGGAACTTACAGTCGTGCTGTATTGAAACTGAATGGCTGAATCAATATAGGCCTAAGTCAGGCCAGGATATCGACGATAGCATCACACCATTGTACCTGAGGTATCTCTCTGCCTACTATTCTTACACATTATATTGATGTTATTCTAAGTTTAAACTGCTCTCAAAATTTGCTGTTGTTTCTAATAAACATCCCACGTTTAAGGCAAAGCATGATCCCTGAGAACGGCCTGGATGTGATTTCCCTACAAAAATGGAAGTGTGTTTTGGGTGCATGTGATATTGGAGCTAGAATGTGATTTTGGCAGGGATTATCCAAAATCACATCCGAGCCGGAAATCACAGCCAGAATTATGTCCTAAGATCACATCCTATGTCAGCGCCTTTCCAAAATCACATTCTGAGCACTCAAAATCACATCCAGTGTACTGGGCCCTACCCAATATCACATCGTATTTTCACAACTCTCCAAAATTACTCTCACATCCAGGATTAAAGGGAATATACAACATTTGCAAACATCGGAAAACAAAACTACCAATTTTTTACGTAATACCTTACTAGGATGTTGGTAAATGACAGTCTAAAGCATCCTGTAAAATTATGGCACCTGATGTGCAGTCGTTTTCAAGAAAAGTGGTATTTTTGTATAAATTTCCAACGGTGGTCAATGAAAAAACTTAACTATTTTTAACTACTGCTCCAAATTTACCAGTTTTTCAGTCCAAACTTTGTTTGCCATTGTTACATGTTTATGAATGGGTGCAGGCCAGCTAGACTAGTTCCCTTACCCTACACAATTCCATCATCTATAAATTGATCCATTTCATCTTTATTGGAGTCAGGGAACCAGACTACTTGAACATTTTTGTTTTTCTTGGTTTTTCCAGTATTTCGAATACAAAACCTCAAACATGTCAGTGTAACAATAACTGATCTATTATACTAACCCCTCAAATAGGTCATTTCTGAAAATTACAGCAAAAGACAATGATGTACATTCCCTTTAAGTCATAAACCCCAATGTCACATCCTGGTTGTCCCACTAGTCCAAAATCACATTTGTCAAAGGAGATTAGTTAATAACAGGCTCTCTGTTATTCAATATCACATCCTTGTGGTCTAGCACTGGAGGTGATTTTGGGATTTATGGCTTGATGTGCCATTTTGGAGAGGTGTGAGAACACGATGAGATTTTGGGTAGGGCCCAGTACATGGATGTAATTTACGACAAGTGGCCAGACAGTGGATGTGATTTTGGCAAGACGCTAACACAAGATGTGATCTTGGACTTTTTAACGACTTTATCTCGGAAGTGATTTTGGTGGTGTGGGTGTGATATTGGGTAATCTCTACCAAAATCACATCCAAGCGAGTCATCTTTACATTTTTGTAGAGAAATCACATCCGGGTCGTTCAAGTGGAATTTAGTGGTTCAAAATGTACACGTATTTGTTTTGGGAGCTGAAAAATGGGATTTATATGGAACATTTTCATGAGCTGGTTTAGACTTGAGGGAGACACATTTGTATATACATTAGTGGAGGTTTCAAAAAAATAGGGACGTAATGGATATTTCTTTTTTAAATATAGGCTGATTATGCAAAGTGTTGTCCCTAGTGACGTGACACATGTGACGTCATATATCACATTAAAGGGAATGTACAGCATTTGCTTTTGCTGCAATTTCCAGAAATTAATGGATTTGGAGGATTAGTATGCTATAGCAAATACTGTTAAACTGACTTGTTTCACGTTTTGGGCTTGTTTATGCTGGAAAAATCATGAAAACCAATCATTTTTTTGTAGTCTGGTTCCTCGACCCCACTTAAGATGAAACGGAGAAACGCAAAGACTTTGGGGAATTGTAAGGTCAAAAATCACTCTAGCAGGTTTGTACCCTTTACATGTGTGTAATCTATTGCAAAGAAAATGCGGCATAATTAAATATGAAGAATAGGAGCAGTTTTTGAGGAAAAAAAGCCAGCTTTTTCTTGAAAATGTCAGCACACCAGGAGCCACGATTTTACAGGATGCTTTAGAATGTCAATCCCTAACAATTCAGTAAGGTATTTCGTGATAATTTGATCATTTCGTTTTTTGATGTTTGCAAATGTTGTATCTTCCCTTTAATAAAACCTGATTTGTCGCATATAGCTGTCATTTTTTATCCATAAAACAAATCTATATCTCTTTTATCATTTGATTTGTCAGAGAGCAGGAACAAGTTTATTAGAAGAAAGGAGAGTATAAGATCAAAGTATATTCATTCACACTGATGTTCTTTGATTGTCTGTTTTTCTTCAGCCCCTATTTGTATGCGAGCGTTCCAGTTGCATTGATCCTCGTCGGCCTAATTGTTGGTATTGCGTCTAAAGTCGTTCGTTGTAAAACTTGTGCTACCAACACGGACTCAACAAGAGGTGAGTTTTTCATGTGTGTCTTTGGCCGAAGGCCTACCTCACACAAATTGCAACAAATCGTGAACGGAAAGAAAAAGATGGATAAATAACGTGTGTTAAACTAATTGATTTCTTTCATTTAGCCTTAAAATAAGTGACTGTAAATGTAGATAATTTGGTTTGAAACTACAGCGTAAGGAAATTAAGTGTTTTTATTGCCACCCATTGAGCAACTTCGTACATACAGGAATAAAAAAGCGGAGGCCAAACCCCCCAAAATTGTAGTCCGAATTAAAAAAAAACCGTAGCACCAAAAACAATAATGACTGGAAAGTCAATTTAATAACGCTTAGAAGAAATAGTATTGACAATGCTTAATCCGTTTAAAGAATATCTCCATTTAAACGCAATAACCCTAAAACCTGTTTCGTACAAAAAAACAAAAAGTATTGTGTATTCTGGTTGTTGGGAACAACAAAGAAAATGACACTTAATGAGTACTGAGTAATGAGAAAATGAGTACTTGTTTCAACAACTGTCAACAACTATAGTACAAACTATCTTTATTAACAACCCTGGTTAGGCAAACAGTATGATTTATAAAATCCACTTTTTTTTTTTAAAGACGGGCCTTCAAAAGGACTTTGTTGAACATTTTTAACTTTTAAA